>JARJCX010000024.1:1200000-1652499 GCA_029282285.1 Mycena rebaudengoi
AACATGGAAATCCGCCCGTCGAGCTCGTGCATTGGGGTGTTCGGTACACAGACGGAGGAGCGGGAGCGTACGCTTTGGTAAAATAACCTGGGTATTGCGCCCATCGGGATAGTAAAAACTCACAATACAGTTTAAACAAAAATGCCGCTGCGCAATAAAACGAAAACCCCTCCCCACAATAAACAACAAACCCCTCCCCGCACAAACCATCCACCCCACAATATATGAATGGAAGAAAATTGCTCTCCCTCTGCACAATACACCAGATATATGCCTCCCCCCCCCAAAGGAATAGGAAAACCCTGCCCACCGCGCCAGAAAAAGCGAAAGGGAAAAAAAAGTCACGTACAGAACGCCCAGGTCCGTCCCTCCCCCTCCCCTCCCGTCCCCTCCCCGCCGCTGCGAGGACGGCGCCGGGCTTGCGATTTGTCGGCAGGCGCGTAGGCGCCCGATTTGCGATCGTCGGCACGCACGCTGTATGTACCTCCTCTCCCCTACGCGCACTGGCGCGGGCTGCAGGTGGGGTGCGCGACGCGGCGGGGGGTGGTTAATATCAATCTGCGCGAGGGTGTTGATGGCGATTTGCGCGGCGCGGAGTCCCTTCGCGACGTCAGGGAGCGAGCGCAGGTGGGAAGAGAAGGGGGGTCAGGGAAAAACAGTAACAACAAGGCAAAGGGCGGTTAGCAAAAAGTGGGCGGGCCAGTAAATAGGAAGAAGAGAGCGAACGAGAAGGATATATATGGAGGGCCCGGGCGGAGTAAGTCGGCACGCGGCAAACACAGTTGGCGACGCCGCACGAAGGGAGAAAAGAAAAGACAAAGAAGAATAGTGAAAGAAAAGCAACGCACCCTCCCGTCCCGCCGCGGCGAGGATCGCGTCGTCTTCTTCCTCTCCTGCTTCGCGTCGCACCGTTCCCCCGCTGACGTCATACCTGCGCCCGTCGATCGGAACCCGTGGTAAGCGTACGCATCCCGCAATGGAGAGACGCCGGGCTTGATAAATGGGATCGTATGCGCTGCGCGGGTAGCCGGCGTCGTACCGGGTCCGATGGAAGCCCTGCTAGTGCCGATACGATACAGCCGCCGCGTCCGCCCGCTCGCGATACACGGCACCGTCTGATGCGCCACGCTTTCTTGGTGCCGATACACAGTCCGCGGGGGCAGCGGCGGTGCGGAGCGCGCGAGAGGCTGCTGTGGCGGGGAGGGTCTGCAGAGTAGTCAGAATGGGCGGATGAAGGAATAAACAAAGGACAAAACGGTGACGTAGTAGGAATTGATGGCAACCCATAGGCTTCCTTCTCCCAACTCGATGGCGTTTTGCTCAAAAGCTTTCAAGATTTTCAAGAGATTCTGTCAAGCACCTCTGTCTTGTCTCTGTTTCGCTTGATGTCAACTTCGTGTACCACGACGAGTGCTCCGTCCGCACGGCGTCTTTGCTCCCCTTTGTCTCCTGGAAATCTCTCCCACTACAGCAATTAATCTGCCCATCCACATTCATGTACCTAAGCTGAGCTTACCATGCACTAGCCTGAAGCCAAGCCCTCGCCCAAACGCAAGCCCGAATAACTACGAGTACAATCAATACGACACAGCGACCCTTCTCCGCCCGCCCACCGCCGCCCGCCCCACCGGCTGCCGGTCTCCCATCGGCTTCAGTGATGTGCGCGTCATCTCAGTGGGTCCCCTCGGTTACACCATCTCCGGCGGCGTACTTGAAACTTCCGCACTTCAGCCCGAGTCTTAGGAGCAGCAGTACCCATTTCTACGTCGTCTCAATACCCACACGCTTGAAAACGCCCGAGAGCGCGTGAACCCAATGCCGCGGCTCAAGTCTACTACTACAGCGTCTTCCTCGTCTACCACGTACATCTCAGTTGCCGACGCCGACGCCCTCCATAGATCTCAAATCCAATGATTGTAGCATCGAATCTGGCTACACCACCGACTTCACAACGCTCCTCTTGCTGCGCGCACCGGGTTCTTTGTACTCAAACTCCCCCTTCTCTTTTCCACAACTGTGCTCGCTGCCGCGCAGGACCAATCCAAGGAATTGCGGCGTGCGTTGGCCAGAGCGCGACGCCTCCGCGAGTACTATAAATTGTTCCCAGGCTGGCACCCACGGCCCACGGGGCTGATGCGAACATATCCTACCACGACCGGTTGGTGCCGTACCCCGTGCAGGAGATTTTTCTCTGGAGAGTTGGAGTTTGATTGGGTGTGTTGAGTTCCCACTTCACTGCGCATCGCTTCCGGCGCTGTCCACGCCGCGCCAGATGGGGAGTGCCTTTGTTCGTGGGGAGACGAGACGAGGGAGGCACGCTTCGTATCCCATCGACGGCACGTCGAGTCGATCGTGTCTCTTCTTTTCCATCAAATTTTATTGCCTCGGCTTCATTGCGCGCATTCTGTTCTGACTGTCGAATTGTATGCGCGGGTCTTCCCCCCTCCTCGACACGGGCAGACCGCTTTGCGGAGATCAAGCAGTTGACCCAGTACGGGTTGGATCGGCGTCGTGGCTCTTCTCTTTTTTCTTTCGGTTTAAATCTCTCTTTGAGGTACTAGCTTCGCACACCTACCGCTTCCTATGTCGCGGCGCCTTTCCAATTTATTTTTCTTCTGAATCATACATCAATTTGTGGTCCTCTTCTTCTTTCGTTTCCATTTCACTCTCAATCTTCGATGTGACTCCCTTTCACATTTTCGTATCGCTTGCTTTATATATATATGAATTTATTGATGCTGAAGCGCGTTAATAGGTACAATGCCTGCATCTTCGCCTATGGACACACCGGCAGCGGGAAGAGCTGGACGATGGAGATGAGCGTGTGAGTGGTTCTATGTTGTTTTCTTTGTTTTTCTCCCTATTTCGCGACTGCGATGGCCGTCCTCCGTATGTGCCCCATTCTCTACCGGTATATCTCCCTTCATTCCACTTGTCTCGAAGAGCTTTACAAACCCACCCAGTCGAAGCGGCCAGCTGTGCCGAGTGTGACGGATCGTGAGGTATGCGGTTTCCTTACTCTCCATAGATGAGCGAGGGTTTTTTGAAAAGAAATGCCTCACTGCGTTCAGAGTCCAGCTAGCCGCAAGGGTAGCCGAGCCTAGCCGAAGCTAGACGACGAATTTTGGCGCCTCGCTTGCGCCTCGCCTCGCCTAGCAGCGCCTAAAATGGCTTCGGCTACCTGGAGCCTGAACCCCAACGCACCGCACTGTAGCGAATCCTATTCGACTGCTTCAATGTCGTAATTGAACCTGACCCACGACCGCATCATTTTAGGCATCGGGAATTACACACACTATTTTAGGAGGCGGTGTTCCATTGCTGCACGTAAATCTGTGGCCTCACTTTTCAATGACCACATTCAGCTCCGGAGCATGAACGCCGAATTCTTTTTCCGAAGGCCATCCCGTATTGGACCCATTTGCCGGTAAAGCTGTTGAGGCCGGTTGATGTGCGTCCTTCGGCAACTGACATCTGGTGATTACAGTGCCGCCCGCTGTGGCTCCTCTTCCCCATGAAGTTCGCGAATAGGTTGCATCCCATACTACAGCGTTTTTTTTCTCGCTTTTCTCATGATGATGATGAACAGAACTACTCCCTCCGGTGCGAGTTCTAGCACTTGTGCCCGCGGCCACTGACCAGAGACATCAATATCAACACAATGTGAACATCTCATGCCGTATGGGCTTTATGTTCCAAGGACCCGACGACAGTGGCCCGTGTGAGCAACACATTCCACCTGGATTACTGATCTGGATTCCGCGGGGTATGCCGTCCGTAAACATGGCACCTTTAGGAGATTACTATTGCCATTTCACGTAGGAGACAGCCATGTGCGCGCCGAAGGGATGCTTCGGATGCCTGCGAACGTTCAGTAGTGTGTAAATTTAGACTGCACACCTCTATATAAGCTCCACTGAATATTTCACCACAAATCCCATGTCTTCCTATGTATCTTCTCACTGCATCTCTCATTTGGGCCGCTATTGCTTCAACTAGTGCGACTCCCTGGTATTCGAGAAAGAATGACCACAACTGGATTACTCCCGAGGGCCACCGACGTTCGTTCCCCTTGCCCTGGGCTAAACACGTGCGTGAACTGTACTTGCCTTTCACCGGCCGCTACTCATAAGTGTTCGAATTTGACAGACTAGCTAATCATGGCTACCTTCCAAGGAATGGTAAAAAGATTTCCATTCCCATGATATTGGAGGCAGCTAGCGGTAGGTAACCTACCCACACGTCTTTGTTCCTGGACTGACATTTCTGTCAATAGAAGTCTTCAATATGGCACCGGACCCAATTATCCCCCCCGCGAAGCTCGGTCTCTTGTCCGGTCCCGAGCCCACGACCTTGAATCTGGATGCGCTGAAGCTGTAAGTCTCATTCGAATTGATTATATTGAATTATGAATACCCTGTAGCCACAATCTTCTCGAGAACGACGCGTCTTTGTCGCGCGAGGATTTCGCACTCGGAGATAATTTGCATTTCAATGAGACAATCTTCAGCACTTTAGCCAACTCTAATCCCACCGTCGACTACTACAACGTCACCTCCGCCGGTCAGGTTCTGCACGACCGGCTGGCGATCTCACTTGCGACCAATCCCAACATTACCAACACTCCCAAAGAGATTGTGGCTCGCAGCGGTGCCTCCGCATTCTACCTCAGCGTCATGGGTGATCCAATTACTGGCGTCGCTCCGAAGAAGTTCGTATCTCCTTCACTGTAGATAAATCGTATCTGATCACATCTTAGGTTCGTCAAGATCTTCTTCAGGGAAGAGCGCCTGCCCATTGCCGAGGGTTGGAAAAAGCCAACTACTCGCATCACACAGGAAACACTAGGCCATCTCCTCGGCGTCATTCAGGAGGCGTCAAATTGGGAGCCTACGCAGTCGTGCGAAGCTCCCGTGCTCGGCCCTAACTAGTTTTGCAACCTCATTTTGCGTATACAAGTACTTTATTTTGAAATTTTAATGCTCGTCGTCACCCCCGCACGCCTTTTTAAATATAATAAAAAAATAGAAATTCTAGGCATCCCTGTTCAATTTTCACCCAGAGCACACGAGACCAAGGATGTATGACAAGGCGATAATATGGAAAGCCGGAGCACCACGCTCGTTTGATTGACATCGCTTACCGTATCAGGTAATGGGACAACTGGGACTCCGCCAAGACAGCCCTACTGGTGTCTTTGAACCTTGTGTGCAACCAATACGCACACAGACTGTCGTAGTTCTGTGTAAACAATCCAGTCCAGACAGGAATTGCTGTTTAAACAGCTGTTTAATTTAATCCTAAATCACCGTGTGTGGGCCACTGCTGTTTAAGGTCTATTTAAACAAGGGGGGTTAAACATGTTTAAACTAGGGCTGCCGCTCGTGACTGTCGCGACGGTTCGACGGCACCTGTAGAGCGGGGGCAACACACTATGACACACTGGCCCATAAAACAAACACAATTGGTGTTGCTATACCCTCACGAAGGTGGTCCTCATATTGCCAGCGGTGGAAACCGGCTACTCGTATATCAAGCGACCCGCTAATGCTACAGGCCTGGACTTTGGGGAGGGTATCCATGAAGAGATATTCTTCAAATTCCGATATTCTTCAGCATTATATATATTTATTTCCTCTCTCACCGCGGTCCATTACCTCAAATCACCTATTTTCGGTGACTCCAATGTTGGGATTTTTTTGGCAGAGTCAGGGACCCTAGGAGTGAAAATACCCAACCAGGTATGTTCCTGTCCTTCCTATGAAGCAACTTGTCACTTGTTTTGGAGATCCACATATTCGATCTTATGTATGGCATCCAATTTGTTTTTGCTATTGATATCACCATGCAAATATTGATGAAATGGACATTTCTCTACCCACACATCAAGTCCGTACTTCAGATTCTAATAGTCACTACATATAGCCTAAATGATCCCTGATAGGTTTCACCACCTATTTCGTACAAGAACGACGTCTTTAGGGGGGTGGCCGGCTAACCCGGGAATCACCTTTTGTGGCATCCCGCAGGTAAATATTCAGTGCGGCTTCTAAACCTCGTGTGAAATCGGACTGATAGTATATAATGCATTATAGGATGCCCGCCCCCGTTGTATGACCCATAAGACTGCTAATATCTCACTTTAGGCTGCGACGACGGGGATAAACACTTAGGTGGCCGACTAACCAGTCGCCGATAGTAAAAGGCTGACCGACCCGCCGCTGAACTCCAGAACTTGGCTGGTTGGACCCAATCCGAAATCAAATCTACATTTCTCATTTCTCTATGCAAGCAGATTAAGAAGGTTGTCACACCCTGATCAAACACAAGGACAAGCCCTTGGTTCCTGCCGTTATTGCTGAGCTTGTCACAGGATTATCTGAAGAGCACTAACTTTTATCACAACGAACGGTGGCACAGTTGATTTATCACAATAGGGCGGCCACAATAGTGTTTAGTATCCAATTAGTATCACCGAATATCCACAAAGATATCGCAAGCGCTTATCTCCTTCTGGTGTAGCCGAAGCGGGTCGCACCGTCCTCAAGAATCTAAGTAAGTCTTGACAAGATGGGTCCCATCAGTCTGACTGCCCGATACGGAAAGCGATGTCAATCAAACGAGCGTGGTGCTCCGGCTTTCCATACGATGACGTGTTATGCCGGGGACGGAAATGACGACGGCCGAGCGACTTGAATTTTTTTGCTGACATTATGAAAAAAAAAGCATAAACATGCCCCTGTTCTCGCATTCAGATAGAAAAATCGGAACTTTTATCTCACTGTCACGGCGAGAAGCGGCGCCGCCACGGCTAAAGCTACACAATTATACAGATCGTGGTCTGGCCTTTGCAGAAAGTAGGAAACCATTATTGTGCAAGATGCGAGAGTACTCCGAGCAGGAAGAGAAGCATTCACCCGGCATACCTCGTACTTCCTTTTTTTTTTGTTCATTCAAGATCAGCTCACGTTGACCTCGTAATTAGCCGCCGGGGTTTAAATTAGACCAATTCTGTATCGAGTGGAATATTTTCAACAGCGCCGTCAGGGGAGTTGACAATTTCAGTAGGGCTAGCCTTCCTCAACAGTCTTTCAAGTCCAATAAAATCCAAAATACATATAAATCTCAGAAGCTTTGAGAGTTTGAAATACCACCAATCGAGGCCATCATTAAATGCCGCCGGGAAAAGCCGCCGACAAGTTGGCAGTCGGCAAAAAGTCATCCGTTTGATTCAGGGAGTTTTGTAGGTCGGCAACAGTCCCTACCCGCCTTGTTTATTGTACACATCACACGGCCCCCGCTACGGAACGTTCTTACACTGGGGGCAAAGATAGAGGCACCTGAAAGCCAAGTGCCTTACACGCACTTGGCTTGCAGGTGGTAAGGCAATTTACAGACAATATACAAAGTCTCTTTGACCAACAAAGGGTAGTCAAAGGGGAGACAAAGGGCAGGTAAAGTTTCCCAGCACCGCAAGGATCTTTGCCTGCCCTTTGTCTTTGCTTTGTCTGAGCTTTGTCTGTCCAAGACACTTTGTCTGTTCTTTGTTGGCGACATTACCACCTGCGAGCCAAGTGCGTGTAAGGCACTTGGCCTTCAGGTGCCTCAATCTTTGCCCCCGGTGTTACGCCCGCATACAACCCAGCTCCATGCGCTCAAGGGAAAGGCCCTGACAGATCACACATAGAACCATGTTCGAACGTGCACCTTATTCTAGTTATGGCCCTTCCAGCCGCTTTCCCTGCATCTTTAACCAGTGAACAGGGAGACATAGGCTTCTTGGAAATCCTCTACATGGATATACAGTGGCCTTTGAGTGTCTTCATCATTCTTGTGCGGTGCGGCCGCACTTGAATCAAAAACAGCCTCCTTTTGGGTTGAAAAATACCACGGAAGGTCAGCTTAGGTGCGGAGAAATGCAACAGAACGCCTCCGGACTACGTATATAAACCAGACATCGACATGGTCCTTCGCCAGAGCACCCTCTCTTCTGTTTATCATTCAACCCACATGAAGACTACTCTCCTCTCCTCCATCGTATTTAGCCTCTGCGTTTTGGGTTCTCTCGGCGCTCCAGTCGTGACGACCAATGTAGAGCGCGCTGCTAATGGAGGCTTCGTCGCCACGTGCACCAACACGAGCGTCAACATCTCGAACGTCGTTCTCACCACGACGTGTCGCACGAGCACCGGTGGCCAGATCACCTCGTCCATTGGGCTCGACTCGTGCATTGCAAATGCGAACGGGCAGCTCGTCGCGTGAGTCTCCACATTACAAACAGGAAATACTATTGTATGTTGAGCTGTGTCCTTTTCTAGTCGACAAAGTGGCGGCTTCAGCGCTTCGTGCCCAGGCATCGTCTTCGTGGGGACCAGCACCAGTGCTACCCTTAATGGACGGTGCACAAACGCGTCTGGGACAGTGGTCTCCTCGTCTATCAACCTCAGTAAATATTTCATACTATTGAATGTAATCATGAGCTCAATTTTTGTCTCTCATAGACGATGTCTTCACCAACAATAACGGCATTCTCACCTGCCCCTGATCGTGTATTTCGAGCATCAATGCCAATATAAAGACTCGCGGTGTTCGAGGCGGCATGTAATTTACGATGTTAAGATCGAGTTCAAATCCAGTAGCTTCGTCGGACCAATTTTGTCGTTGTACGTTTTGGCCAATTTCAAGGCATGAATAAAGTTATCGGGCCTAGTCTCTTTTTTATCTGTTTAATGAGTCCTGGTCAATTCGTGGCCCTTAAAATACGCTGTTTCAAGGTTCAGATGGACCGCCCTTCCCCGATGAGATCGGGAGGATATTCGTCAATGGCTGTGTTGAATCCGCATTAGAAACAGGAAGGAGCGGACAAGGAGCGGGGTTTCGAATGAAGTACAATGCATACTTTTTATAGAAGTATCTCACTGTGAAGGAAGGCCTAAACAAGTCCAGAAAAAACCCATCAAAATCGAAATATTGTTAAGATCAGGCTGGGAGCCTCGGCTCACGATTCAAGTGGTTGGCGCAACATATTTCGGATGTTTGAGGATTATAGTGGGCAATTTCTGTGCCCTTGGCCATGTCTCCTATGTACAGAGGGATATCATGCCAAAATCACATCATGTGCATATGCGAGTCCTCAGTGAGCAATACTTATAAAATGTTTTATCTCGCCTAAGCACTGTAGTTCTCCATTCTGCATCGCCTTGCCTAAGTTTCAAAAGTTTTGGACGAAAGGCAGGAAAGATACAGGGACAGTAGTGAAAACAATCATTTTGTGGAAGAAATCGATCCGCGCTTTATGTTCCGCAAAAACTGCAAATATGGTTAAAATAGCATTGCATTTTCATGAAATTATTGTCACTGTGCTGGGTAACACCCAGTTTGAGCAGAAAAAGGTGTTCAATCGGCCACAAACGATTTTCTAGCTTGGGTTGGAACTCGGATCCACCACCGATGGTATCATAAACATGAGTGAAATAACATTGAAACCTGAGCCATCACGATGTTTTGTCCACTTGACATTCTGATTCACATGGTTTCATTATTTTTGCGCCGTCAGCGGTAACTTCTCCACCCAAACTTGAAGTGCGTCCGAGTGCACCGTGTATCGAACCGGTGGTTGATATAACCAGGAGTCCAGGCCGTTCAAATATTCGTTTGGGCAAGATGTATGGTTCGGTTCTCAGGGTGATAATCTGGGTGGTACGAAGCATGACTGCGTGTTACCTACAAGCTTCAACTTTCAGTTCAGTATTGTGGAGGGGAATGGAGAAGAGCGGCCGGAATGAGTTGGATTCCGATCAGTGGGTATTGAATCTATATTGCCCATCTTTAGGCCGAGAATCCGGTGAATTCTCTCTTAACAAATATTCGTCTCTTCAGGTGTGCAAAAAGCGATTAACCAAAGCCTACAGCACCAAGAAAAGAGATGGGGCAACCTAGGTACACGTCAGAAATTCTGTTCTCCCACTAACCTGTTGAAAGATGGTTGAGTAGACGCTTTCCAGATATTTTCGGTGCGAACTTTGTCCTTTGGTTTTGTTCATGCCCTTGCCGGTCAGTGATAGCAAAAAGAGTTGATTCAACCATCGGTGGACCCACCACGCACGACTGTGCACAATGATCAAAGCTCCATCAACGCTGAAGCCAAATTGAACCCGTGTGGAATTCTTCAGCCGAGGCATGGTTTACCTGGGCTTTTAAAGTATGGGCGGATAAAGAGGACTCCTGACCTGGCCCTTATTGCGAGGATTCAAACACACTAAACTTGGGTAAAGATTCAATTCAAATAATAGGGCAAGATCCTGCCTGAAATTCTTCTGTGGTTGAATTTTTGTCTCTAGATAATTTATCCCCACATGACAGGCTCACTGATGCTCCCTCTTAGTGCCATCGATAAATCCTTCGATTTTGTAAACATTAACATGACTCCCCTGTAACCCCAGTCTACCAGGCCTTGTGCCGCAATTGGACTAAGCCATGCCTGAAGATCACGGTGACATAGAGACAAGGGGCCAAAAAAAATTGAGTGCCAGTGCCCCCCTCGCCTGACGGAATATACCGGGAGTTATTGTTTAGTTATGGCTTTGAGCCCATGGCTACAGTTAAACAAGGCGGCCGTGCCAGTCTTGCATTTAACGGTATGTCGTACGAATTTGATAAAGAGGTATGAAGGTTTTAGTTCGGCGGTGCCTCCAGCTGCGCCCTCCTACTCGTTGTTAGTTGTTTGAATTCAAACACGCCCTCGGGAACACCTCAGCAGTGCACTGAGCCGGCGATATCGTCGCTTGAACTTGTGGATTGACCGAGATGAAACTACTTCTGGATCCTCATCTTAAATCCCCGTAGCGGCCCTATAACGATATACGCTTTCTCTTCGAGCAAATATAAATCGTGTGCAACCACCCGTTCGACTCGGGATCGATTCTTGACAGAAGTTGACGAATAGTTTTGGCTTTATTTATTACATAAACATCCATCAAGTTCCTTGAGCACTCGTCTAATAAGTCGCCCATTGACAAGAGTCTAAGGCTCATCCCGGGCTGCGTAAATAGAAACCAGCATCTCACGATGAATCATGATTGCCAGATATCAGTGCGTTCGCAGCTCCCAGCCACCTCGAACAACGAATGCAATGTCCCACACAACCGATGTTGCATTTACTAAAATATCGGCTCGATAGCGCGTCTGCACGCCGTGGCCGGTAATTTCCCCGACGCGATGAAGCCATGATTGATTTCCTACGCGAATTCATATTGTTGTTTTGTTTGTGGCTCCCGTTCTGTTATTTTCTTGCGGTTCAACGGTTCGCATAATAATTCTGGATCTGAGTTCGGGGGCGTAGCAAACGGAGATGAGGCAGACCAGAGCGCTGTGGAAACCCCGAGACAAGGGCACTGCACGTTGTATGGGGGTAGGCGCAGACAATAATATTTTGTTCTTCTAGCCTGATTCCAAGCGTGCGGCGATCAAAAGACGAGAGACTGTGCCGTGAAAGACGTATTTCGATTAGATAAGAGAGCTAGATCCGTGGTCCCAACAATATGGGAGAGTTCTCAGCAGCAATTTCCGCACTGCGAGCTTCAAAGCGTATCCAGGACCCAAACTGAGTTGAAGAAACTCGGTACACACCGTCTGGGCGGCACAAAAGTCCAGGCCGTGCGCATATCGAGAATTAAGACGGCATGCAGAGAGTTGAGTTGGAAGTATTGAGAGCGAGGGAGGACGTGAAACGTGGTGGTTAAAAGAAGAAAGGCGCTGTTTGTCTGCGTGTATCATATTGTTTGTTGATATCGGGCCAACTCGGGCCGTGCTCTGCCGACACTCTCCACCTCACGAAAATGGAGCCCAGAGTATATTTGCCAGAATTCCTGCAATCTGGCTATAATCCAATTCTCCTGTGGGTCTCCCGGCGCTTCTTGGCTGCGTTGACATCTTCGAAGCGTTGCTCTACCGAGTAATCCGTCCCGCATGTCGCGCGCCGTGGAATTCTGCGAGTTCTTCGACCCATCCTGCCACTGCAAAATGCTTCGGACGAGATCCAGTTCACCCATATAACCCGCCTCATCATCTTCGTTGTGTTGTAAGTGTCCTATCCTACTTACTGTTCTCGTTGTTCGCGCATCGCACCCTCTTCATGCGCCTTCTGTGGTTTGCCCCATGCGCGTCTGGTGCACACCGTATGAGCGGGCGCACGGAGCCAGTGGCTGCGGACGACCGCGCCTATTCATGCATGCTTCTACTCGTCCACCATCCACACACCGCCGTCACATCTGACGCCGGATCTTGGTTCGCGTGCCTTCTGGTGTGGCCGCGGCCTGTAGATCCATGATACATTGATAGGGTGGTTACTGCAGACGGTAGTGCGGCCACTGCGGAGGCGCTACTGCGGGCGCGCGAGCATGCGCACGTTCCGTCCTTCACGCACATTTTGATCCGTAGCATGGCGGACTTGTGTATTTCTGCCCGCAGAGCTGCACGACGGGCGCCGGCGTCGTCTGTTTTTACCAGCCGTTGTCGACGCGGACTCGCGCCTTGACCGCGAGAACGCTTGCCTTCCTTCGCGTTTGCCGGCACCGTTTTTTACGGGACGTCGTCATCGAAGCTCAGGCCCGCTTTTGACGACGCGAACGCTCCACTCGCTGGGTGCTCGTCATTGCCACGGAGATTGTGTACGGGCTCTTCGCCCCCCATTTTCCCAGCGACGCGCTTGCGCTGCGTGTCCGGCGTATGGTCATGCGCGTCGTCGTGGCCTGGGTCTTCTGGGGTCATCCGTGCCCGTATCCTATTCGTGGGGAGGATGCAGATGGCGATGTGCTGTGCATCCATGTCCACTGGCGGAGGCTACCTTTCCTCGCCCGTCACACCCTCTTCTCCTTCCTTCCTTCCCTCCCTCCCGGTTTTTCCCCGTCTCGACTCCGTGCTAACTTCGTCCTTCACTGCAGCACGTCCCACGCAATGTACGTCTACGACCTCGCCGCGGGCCGCATCTCGGCGGTACGGCACCCCCCTCCGCGCAGGCGGGGTGGAATGCGCAGACACGCCAGGAACACGGCGAGCACGGTACACCTTACGGATTCGGGCCGCATCGTAATGGTACGCATTTCATTCTATCCTCCTCCGCTCCCGCTGCTCCTAAACTAAACTAACCTAATCTCCCCCCAGTGCCGCCGCACCTCGCCGACGGTCTGCATCCTGCATGGCCCCTGCTCGTATTCTTCGCGCCCGCGCCATCGAAGCCGCCTGCAAACGCCACACTCTTCACGCACACTACCCACGCTCTGCCCGACACGCTCCCGTAGACCGTGACGGCTGGCTGACGGGCCGCGGGCGCCTCTTCTCGCGCAGCCTGCCATCCGCGCCTCTGCGCTCGCCGCGCTCCCGCCGATGTCCGGCCGATCCTGCATCCCACCGCCTCCGTGCCATCATTCTCCTTCGTCCCCCCGGCGTACTCCTCCGTGTACGCCTCCGTACCGCACCACGCCGACGCGCCTCCCGCTCCGGTCTGCGTTCCCCGTGCCTGTCCCATCGACACCGCACCGCTGTATGCCGCGCCGTCCGCGTCCGCGTATGCCACGCCGTCCGCGCACGCGCACGCTCTGCCCAACGCACCCCCCGCAGAACGCGACGGCTGGCCGACGGGCCTCGAGCACTTCTTCTCGTGCTGCGCGCTCGCGGGAACATGAGCGGGGATGATGGGCGCGCGGGGCATGGGTATGGTGAGGGGTGGCGGGGGCGCGGGGAGCTGGGTGAGGGTGGTGGATCTGGGAGGCGTTGCGGAGACGATCTGGGGACCGCGACGAGCCCCTGCGCGTGGTGCGCGATGACGCGCCCCTGCGCACGAGCGGGTGGTTTGTACGGCGGAACGTCGCATGTAGGCGCGGGTGAGTGGGTGCGCAGGCGGAGGGGCTGTACAATCTGCGGCGTGGTCGTCGAGGCGCTCGTGGGCGGTTCGTCGGCTCGCACGTTCACCGCAAAAACGTGCACGGTCATCTGGGGGCGGGGTGGGGGACGCGGCAAGGCGGTGGTGAAGCAGGTGTACCCGCTTGTGCGGAGGCGCCTGCCGCAGTGCGGGCTGGGGCGGCAGTAGCAGCACGCGGAGGACGCCACGCCCCGCCGCGCTGCACGCGATGGTGTTCATCCCTCCCGCTGCCGACGCTGGCGCACCGTCCTGCCCGGCTAGCGTGGAGGACGTGCTCGTGGCTAACCCCGCGCATGGGGTGCTGTCGCTTCGGCAGATGACGATCGCGCTGGAGCCCGCAGCGCATGCGGCGGAGCTTCCGATGAGCGTATCGTTACCTGCGGGGCGACTGGGCGTGAGCATGAGCGTGTCGCTGCCCGCATATGCGTCCCCGGTGTCGTCGTATGCCATGGGGGGCGGTGTGGGCGAACCGGTGGTGGGGATGGAGCTGTGCGCAAGGGAGGCGGTGGTGGCGGCGTGGAGTCAAGGCGGGCGGCGTTGGGCGACGGTGGGGCGGCAGAGAAGGCGGGTGGTGGGAAGCAGGAGTATGTGTTTTGTGTTGTCCTTACTGTGCATCGTGGCTGACGTCTTTTTTCTCCTTGCAGCTGGCTTGCGCAGGCGGAACTCTCGACGTTCTCGCGCGCGCCTCGAGTCCTGCCGCGCACCAATATTTATTCCCAGGATTTTGGGCACTTTCACAAGTGGACTCAGTGAGCAGGGTCTAGTGTGCCTCAGATTCGGGACCAGCTTGGTGTATTGTTCTGCCATGCAACCAGTGAATCAATTTAACACAATTTCTTTTGTGTGGCCGACATGTTAAAAGTGACCCAGGTACCCTTGGCATTAATATGGTGTATTCTTACTCTTTCACATGCTAACACGCACTGCAGATGTCGAAAAAAAAAAGTGTGTCAATTTCTCCGCCAGTATGGACCTGTCTGACCTCGCGGCCCAACGCACCCCTATCCTGTCTGCCGGGCCCAAATCTGATGATATATATTTCAATTTATTGGCTCAGTTATGAGCTTTTTTTTATTGGGCGGAAGTCTGAAAAGTTACATAAATTCCCTACCCGATGCCCGCAACAGGTAGCTTGATATTTAGAATCGTTGGTATAGCCAGAATATCACGATTTGAGCCTATATTTTGATGTTGAAGTCATATTTATGTCTCCCACGAGGAGTCAATGCGGTTGACAACAAGTGGTGGCTTAAACAAAGTTCCTGGTGGGCGAAGTTTACATTGCCAGTGCCTCCATAATATCAACTCATACAAGATATGCCTTCACCGCGCTCCGGCGACAAGGATCCTAATAGATATGCTGTTGATTTTTGGAGATGAAAAATCAATGGTTCATTCGTCTCCGCGTATGTAGTCTACATACTTAAATCAACATCTGTGAAGGCAGAAAGAACGCAGCCTGGACCAAGTTGCCTGAAAGAGCTTTGCTCCGTGTTAGTCATTCCTACGTCCTCATACGATTTTCCCTTACATGCACCGACGAAAGAGGACATTTTAACCGTTCAGGCCGTGGAGAAGTGTTAGCAAGATCCCGAAATAAATGAACATTGCGGGTGCTCTCCGAGTCCTATCCCACTTTCGAGGTCTTCGAACGTGGGACTTGACTAATCCATGTCCCCTTAACCATTTTTACGCAGCAGTGCCGGATACGATATAAGTAACTCGGCTTGTGCCCATGTAAAATAATATTATACAGACAGTATATTCTCTAGTAACAATCCAGGCTAACCGGACTGAGCAACCAGAGGCGATTCGGGAATAGCAGAGCCGGCCAGAGATGAGCTTTATGTTCGATAAGTCCGGACACCAATATCTTGCGCGTGCATTTGAGGCCTACAAATCCGCACGTCGAGCTCCTGCGTTGGGGCGGTAGGTACAAACGGAGGAGCGGGAGCGCACGGGTTCGGTTAACTTTTCCGGGTCATCCGCAAACCGGGGTCGGTTCATTGGGCGCAGCGAGTAATATGCAACGTCAGGGACAAGACTACTACACGCGATGGTTTGAAAATGCAAGGTTTCTCCTGTCGGCATATACACGGCGGGCATGCATGCGCCCGCTCGGTGCTACGCAAATACACACCGTCGCAGATCGCGGACGTGCGCGGACCGCGTGGCCAATACTGACACGCGCGAAAGCACACCGTGCCCCACTGTCTGCATGGCCATTGCGTCGCCCCGTCTGCATCTCGTCACGGCCGCACAAAATCCACCCCCCGCGTCTCAGCCCCCGCCGCACAGCAGGCACGCGTTGGACGGGACGACACGACCCGCGGACATCATCGCGGTAGGAGGGTGGAATCCGTGGGCAGCGCGCATGGGCCGGTACAGCAGAACGATTCGGCCACACCTGCAGACACATCGGTGCCGCCAACGCAAGACGAGACTGCGTGCCCGGCCTAAAACGAAAAGACGGAAGAAGGAAATCGACATTCCTGCGCGCGCCGACGCCGATGTCCACGTCCAACCGCCGATGCCACAAAGCCCATTCAACCGCACCAAGAAAAATAAAAAGAAAGCAAGCGCGAACCCCCGCGACCATGCGTGCACATCCATCCACGACGCCGACCCAAGGCCAAAGAAGGCGCGGCGCGGACACGAGCGCGCGCAGCAAACACGCAAGCCCCTGAGCTGCATAAATTTGACAAGGCGCATAAACGAATGGAAAGCATACCCCCATCCCCAAACAGCTGCCCCATGAATGAAAGAAATCTGACCGCCCCTCCGCACAATAAAAGAAAAGAAAAGCTCCGCCCCTCCTCAAAAAGAAGAGGAAAAACCGCCGTACGCCACGCCAGAAAAAGTAAACGGAAGAAAAAGACACGTACAGTACGCCCCACTCGCTCCATTACCTCGTTCTCCTCCCCGCGTGCGGCAGGACGCCCGCTACGAGGACGGGGCCGCGTTTGGGATTTGTCGGCGGGTAGGCGCCCGATTTTGCGGTCGTCGGCGCGCGCGCCGTGCTTTTCACGCTCACCTACGCGCACGGGCGCGGGCTGCAGGTGTGGGACGTGACGCGGCGGGGAGTGGTTAATATCAATCTGCGCGAGGGTGTTGGTGGCGAGTTGCGCGGCGATGGAGAACGAGCATGTGTGAGGGGCTGGTGGAAAGAGAAGGGGGGGTCAAAATAGCAGAGAAAAGAAAGGACAAAGAGGAACAGTGAAAGAAAATCAACGCGCTTTCTCGTCCCACAGCGCGGCGAGGATCGCGTCGTCTTCCTCCTCCCCTGCTTCGCGTCCCACCGTTGCCGTAGTACCTGCGCTAGTCGATCCCGTGGTAAGAATACGCGTCCCGCAGTGGAGAGACGCCGGAGTACCCGCCGGCTTGATAAACTGCATCGTCTGCGCTGTCTACGCTGTGCGGGTAGCCTGCGTCGTCCGGGGTCCGATAGATACCCTCCTGGTGTCGGTGCGCCACCCCTACGTTCGTGCGCTCGCAGTACGCCGTCTGATGTGCCACGCTTTCATAGTGCCGATACACAGTCTGCGGGGGGCGGTCGGGCGGGAGTCTGTGCGGAGTGGGAGCGGGTGAATAGTTGGTGAATAGTCGGAGGAGGAAGGGTGACGTATGATATTGATGGCAACGCTTCTCGATGGCATTTTGCTGGCGTGAGGAATGAAAGGGAATGAAGAGAAGAGAGGAGGAGAGTTGGAGTCGGAGTCGGCTATTTCTCGCTTAGCGCTAGCCGACGAGCCAAGTCGTTGCCAAGAATGGGAATGACATGAGGAGATTTAAACTCCGCCCACCGGCGCTGAAGGCGCCACCTCCACGCGGTGGGCCCAGCGGCGAGCGAAAAAGCTCCACGCAGCAGGCCGTAGCGGCGAGCGCCAAAGGGGGTCCGCGGGGGTAACTAAAAAACTGAGATCGAGCCGCCAAAATTGGCCAAAATAATAAGATAAAAATAAAGTAAAAAAAAAATGAAAAGGTTTTGCGCCAGCGGAAGAGGCCTCGCGTGAGTGAAGGGGCCCCGCGCCGGCGGAAATGCATCGCTAGCGAAAGGGAGGGGTCTGGGGGACCCTTCCCGCCAATGCCGAAGTTGATCGCGCATCAGCAAGCGTTGGACGCGCTTAAATTGCCGAGTCTGACTCCGACTCTTCTAGTATGTTTGGTCAAAAGCTTTCAAGCTTTTCAGCAGATTGTGCCAAGTACCTTTGATGGCAACGAACTGCATTCCCGCACCGTCATCTCTGCGCCTGTCTTGTCTCTGTTTAGCTAAGTATCGCATTCGTGTACCGCGACGACAGCAATTACAGATAATGCCGACAAATTGGCGTGGGATTCGATAGGCGGGAGCAAATCAGCTTGTCCAACCAAACACCCACGCCCACGCCAAAAAAGCCAATTGGCACCGGCGCACGCCCTTCAGCAAGCAAAAAATGAAGTCTCGCAAGTTGAGACTAGTTGGACTAACAGAAACATTTCAGACTATTTTTTTGTTGATAATATATCATTTCCGGCTAGCCAATTGGCTTGGTGCACATCGACTGGTGTGAAATAATTCTTGTGTGCAGCATTTAGATGTGGCGGCCCCAGCATCAACAGATGCACTTTGATGTTGACGGAGTACTCCCGATTGTGGGAATCGGTTTGTATGTCGTGTCCGCCGTTCCCCGCTGTCAAATGAGAAGAAGAAGACGCAAGGCGAAAATAAAACCGTGATTCCCATAGACCAAGATTCAACGTTGCCTTTGGCAAGCTTCATCTCGTAGAAGGCTGTATGTGGTTGTGCACAACTGCGACATTTACGGATGCCTTCTCCGTCGATCGCGGGCTTGACAACCTCTTTGCGGCGCGAAAACGGGGTTCGAACTTCTGACAACAGACATGTATACCTCAGCTTCCGGACCTTGCGGGGGCGTGGCTGCTATATCACCCCACTTCCAATATCGACGCCACCAATTTACATTGCTCGAGTGACGAGTGACGAACCACCATCGACAGGTACCCGGGTGACGCGGAACTGTCAATTTGATAGTATTAGCAGTAGTACTATTATTAGGTGCCACATATTGAGGTCTAACAGGACCCCTGATTATCCTGCCGAAGGCCTGTTCCCCATGGAGGTCATTCTGTCGGGACCCAAAATGTCGGTTTTGGAGCAAATTTGTCGGGATTTACACAGGCCTAAAGCCTAAAATGGCCCCAAATCGGCTTGCGTCTTCAAACGGCCAAAAAAAATCTCTCCACGTGACCCATTTGTAAATTTTTTCCTCCGCTGGCGCAATTTTGTCGGGATTTGGAACAGGCCTTTCGCCGATTTTGGCTCAAAATGTCGACAGGCCAAACGCAATTTTTTTCCAAAATTTGTCGGGATTGGGATCAGGGATTTGGCGGGATAATCCGGGGTCCTAGTCTAACATATCCTGACTTGCAGGCCTAAGCTCGACAGGCCGCCTGAACATGTCGAACCGGGGGAAGCGACTACCGGACGGTAGCGATTTATATCTTCGCATCTTGATCGCTTCATGCTCTAAAATACGGCGTGTCAACTGACATTCCATCGGCTCCCTAGTCCTTTAAGTACTGGGTCTGCTTTTCATCGTCCAAACTGCTCTCATGGACAACTCCCCTACTACCAATGGCCACAGTCGGTTCGAAACCAATGTATCCGACGTTAACACCATAATTGGCCAGAACGATGGAGCCTCCCCCATCTCCTCTCCTCAGAGCTCTGTGTTCACGCAACCCACTGGAAAAACTGGGTCTATGGTGATCCCTCCCGATCATCCTTTCAGAACGCTAGTACTTTGTTTCGATGGAACGGGAGACCAATTTGATTCCGATAACTCAAACATTGTCCAATTTTTCTCCATGCTTCCCAAGGCGGACCGATCGAAACAAATGGTGTATTACCAGTCAGTTTTATCTAACTGCACCGCTACAGTTCTTAAATGGCAGTTACAGGGCCGGAATAGGCACATACACTTCACCAAACGTCGCAACTCCTCTCATGTCCAAGATATCCAAGGTAACTTAATCAAGATAGAACCGCGAAGAGTCTCATTTAACTGGTTGTGGCAGTTTGTCGACGAGGCCATAGGTAGGCGAAGATCCATTGAACTAAATGGGACACTAACCGGCTACTCAGCATGGAATATCGATGCTCATGTCATGGGTTCGTTCCGCTCTAATTCCCTGACCAGTGGGATAACTTGGGGACCATAGGTGGCTACGAGTTCTTAATGCAAAATTGTACGTGCTTCCTGGCCATATTCCTCCCTTGGGCCGATCTAACTCTCTCAATTCAGATACTGCCAACGACAGGATTTGTATCTTTGGATTTTCCCGTGGGGCGTATACCGCCAGAAGGTGGGTAATGCCAGCTAAACGCTCCCGCCAGAATCTAATGTCAATGCTTAGTTTGGCAGGGATGCTTCACAAGGTATACAGTCGCCTTGTGAGAGATACTAGCCGAGAGCTGACTTCTTTTCGTTGGATCGGTTCAGGTCGGTCTTCTGCCCGCGGACAATATGCAGCAGGTCCCTTTCGCATACAAAATGTTCACTCGCGCAGACGAAATTGGATGGGCCCAAAGTAACAGTTTCAAGAAGGCCTTCTCGATAGACGTCGATATTGAATTCATCGGTGTCTGGTGAGTAATATCGACCCTGACTCTTTTCTCCATTTTGCCGTCAGCCTGAGGAGCGATTGTACTGAAATTATTTTTAGGGACACTGTCAACTCGGTTGGCCTAATCCCAAAGCGGCTTCCATTTACCACTTCGAATACGATTGTCCGTACCTTCAGACATGCCGTGTCACTCGATGAGCGCCGCGCCAAGTTCAAGCCGAATTTGTGGAATCGGCCCAACCACAAAGAACAGACGCTTAGCATCTCAGATCAGAAAGTTCATCATCACTCGAATCGCCCTCGCCCGCCGAGCAAGAAGATGTCACAGCATTTGATGGAGAGCAGATATGCTCGCGATCCCAATAAGCCCACGGACATTGACGAGGTTCGAATGCAATGTACTCGATTTTCACGCCATTTGACCTTCACACAGGTCTGGTTTGCCGGATGTCATTGCGGTAAGTGCTAATCATCGATTTTTCGTAATTTGGCTGAAGCATGCCGCAGACGTTGGTGGTGGATCGGTCGACAACGACACAGAACATGCTCTGGCGCTAATTCCCCTCAGATGGATGGTCAGAGAGTGTTTCAAAACGAACAGCGGGATCATGTTCGACTGCGAGGGTCTCCGGAGCATCGGCATGGATCCAGCTAGTCTCTACCCATTTGTGGCGCCGCGGCCACCTCATCTTCCCGTGGGCAGCCATCGACTTCGCCCCATCCCTTCCAAATCGCAGACAGGTGTCCAGAAAGAACAAGCGTTGCAGAACGACGCGACGAGTGAGGGGCCCTCTGCTACCGTTGCTCGGAAAACGGAAGAAGAGATGGAACTTCACGACGCCCTATCGCCAATTTATGATCAGCTGAACTTGGCTTGGTTCTGGTGGTTTCTCGAGTTTCTGCCCATCAAGCAGCGGTATCAAAAGGGTAATACCAGCTGGGTGTCGCATCTCGGGTGGAATATGGGGCGAGGCCGATTTATACCGAAGCAGAAATCGAATGGAGTGAGGGTTCATCGAAGTGTAAAGATGCGCATGGAGGCACAGACGGAGGCGGGTGGAAAGTACAAACCGAAAGCGGCGTTTGATTTGGAGAGAACCACTTGGGTTGATTGAACTTTACGTGTTTTATTCATTGCTGACTTTTTCCGAACCGCCTTATGCGAAGTACCTGAATTGCGAGTACTTGAATTTATGTAATATGAACGACTCTTTCCATTTCAGACTTTTTTTGAAACAAATGAACAGAATCAACAAAGAGGAAGGTAGCAGCGACAGGTAGCCAATTGTTTACCCTATCATCGATGCTAAAAATTAACAGGAGCAATTTTGTCTCTGTACCCACGCGTCGGCCTCAAGCCAGTCAGCGCGCTTGCGGTTTTTATTAAGCGAGGTTTTTTCCCCAAAGGAAACGTACAGGTAAGTGCCGAGCTAGAGTTTAAGCGCCGGTGCACTCCGATGTACACAGAAAGAAAATCTGAAACTGCCTTTCAAGTCACCGACTCACATCAGAACACAGCTCCGCTCCAACCTCGGATTATATATCAAAGTAATAGCCTTTTGTGATTGCTCCGCCCCGCCCTCCGAAGCGGAGTACCAGATACAAGCCATTGATGCGCCCATGTCAACCGATCGTCGATAATTTGATATCCGTGCATTTTATTCAGATGTAAAATGTGTCATAAGCTAGCTCCCACGGCCCTGGCCTTGCAAAAGAATAATCTGATCAACATAATTTCAAAAGACGACCGACGTTCCTCAGTTATTCTGCTCTGCATGATACGTATACTAAGGCCCTCCGGGCATCCCCTGGTACCTCCCCCTACGCCTTATTATATGGTTGGACCAGTTAACAATTAATTTGTCGCCAGCAGTTGCTATATGATGGCCCTCCGGGCATTCCCCAAGGTCAAAGTCAGTGAGCAAGCTGTTGCTTCAACGCTGCAATAGTCCTGAGTCTGTTGAAGTTGGTAGCTCTTTCCAAAATATTTACAGCCATTGGATGGCTCTCCGAGCATTTTCTTGTATCTAGACATTTAGCAGAAGGTTGAAAGCGGTCACAGTTTTGTTGAAATCAGAATCTGCAGGAGGTTCGGACGTTTTCGGACTTCAGGCCTTGAGGTCCGATGATCTATCACGGTGCCTAGCTTAACGACCGGTCCGCTGATCCGGCAAAAAGGCGCATGCAATAGACAAGTTTTAATTCTGATTTGGAGACCTGGTACCTGAGTCGGTACCAGGAATTTTAAAAATGATAAAACGAAATTAATCAAGAATGTGGATTATACTTCCAGGGAGCCACACTTTCCGATCGTCTCAAGAAGGGACGAGTTGCATACCGGGCGCCGCCACGGGCCTTTACCCCAAGTGGATGGAATAAAAGAATAAAGAGAATGAAAGGAGGAAAGGCGCAGTGACGTGTGATCCGTATGAAGTGATGGCAACACATGTGCTTCCTCAGCCTTTCCTGCTCCGAACCTCGATGGCGTTTTGCTCGCGATTCGCGTTTGGTCAAAAGCTTTCAAGCTTTTCAAGAGATTGTGCAAAGCACCTCTGACGGCGACGACATGTACCGCGACGATCGCGAGCGCTCCATCCGCGCACGGCCGACTACAGCAATTAGTCTGTCCATCCACATGCACGTACCTAAGCTGAGCTTACCACGCACTAGCATTGTAGCACCCGCACGCCTCGCTCAAACGCAAGCTCGAATAACCACGAGTACAATTAATACGACACAGCCCGACCCTTCTCCGCCCACTCAGGCGCTCGCTCGCGCCGGCCTACCGCCGCGCGCCCCACCGGCCGCCCTACACGCCGTCCGGCGGCGTACTTCCGCTCTTCACCCCGCGTCTTCCAGCAGCAGTACCCGATGCCTACGCCCTCTCCACGCCCCACACGCTTGATGACGCTCGAGAGCGCGCGCACCCAACGCCGCGGCTCAGGTCTACTGCCACTGCGTCTTCCTCGTCTCCCACGTCCATCGCCGCCACCGGTGCCCTCCATAGATCTCAGATCCAACCTCGAATCTAGCTATCCCACCGACCTCACGACGTTCCGTCCTACTGTGCGCACCGGGCTCTTTGCGCTCAAATTATCCCTTCTCGATTGCAGAGCTGTGCTGGTACCGTGCAGGACCAATCCAAGGAACTGCGGCGCACGCTGGCGAGGGCGCGAAAAAGGCGGGAGCGGCTGTCTCCGCGGGCACTACAAATTGTCCCCAGGACGGCACTCACGGGGCTGATGCGAACATATCCTACCCCGACCGGTTGCTGCCGTACCCCGCGCAGCAGACTTCTCTGCGGGGAGTTGGAGTTCAATTGGGTGCGTTGCGCTTCCCACTTCGCATCGTTTCGGGCGTTGTCCATGCCACGCCAGATGGGGAGCGCGTTTATTCGTGGGGAGACGAGTGACGAGAACGGCGCGCTTCGTATCCTGTTTTTCGCCGAGGAGGTTCATCAACCGCGCGCCGAGTCGATCCTGTCTCCTCTTCTTCAATCAAATTTTATCAACTCGGCCTCACCGCGCGTATTTTGCGCTGGGTGCGAATTTTATGCGCAGGCCTTCTCCCCCTCCTCGACGCAAGCAGATCTCCTTGCGGAGATCAAGCAGTTGACACAGAGTGGGTTGGATTGGCGCAGTGATTCTTCTCTCTTTCTTTCGGTTTTAAAATGTTTCCTGCTGTTCATCTCTCTTTTATGCACTTGCTTCCTACATCTACTGCTTCCATCTACTGCTTCCTATCGCTTCTCTCTTCCATACTCGGTGCCCTTTCGATTTTTTCTTTCTTCTGCATCATACATCAATTTTGTGGTCATCTTCTTTTCTTTCGTTTCCCTTTCACTTTCAATCTTCGATGTGACTCCATTTCACATTTTGTATCCCTTGCGTTTATGGATGTATTGATGCTGAAGCGCGTTAATAGGTATAATGTCTGCATCTTTACCTATGGACACACCGACAGCGGGAAGAGCTGGACGGTGGAGGTGGGTGTGTGAGTGGTTCTGTGTTTTCTTTATTTCTTCCCTATTTCGCGACTGCGATGGCCGTCCTCCGCATGTGCCCTATTCTCTGCCGGTACATCTCCCTTCATTCCACTTGTCTCGAAGAGCTTTACAAACCCGCCCAGTCGAAGTGGCAAGATGTCTCGAGTGTGACGGATTGTGTGGTATGCGGTTTCATTGCTCTCCATAGATGAACGAGTTTTTGTTGAAAAGAAATGCCCCCGCCTCGTCCCATTCTCAACTCTTTTATTTGGCGAGACAAAACTTCCCGCGGTTCATCCTCATGAATCCCAACGCACCGCACAGTAGCGAATCTTATTCGACGGCTTCAATGTCGTAATTGAACCTGACCCACGACCGCATCATTTTAGGCATCGGGAATTACACACAGTTATTTTAAGAGGCGGTGTTCCATTGCTGCCACTGCAGTTGGAAGAGATTTTCCTGGAGGTAAATCCGGGGCGTGGTGAGTTCTTCTTACGACATCTTGTGGCCTCATTTTTCAATGACCACATTCAGCCCCTGAACGTGGACACTGAATGTTTTTTTACGAGGGCCATCCCGTATTGAGCCCATTTTCCTGTAAAACCGTTGAGGCCGGCTGATGTGCGTCCTTCGGCAACTGACATCTGGTGATTATAGGGCCACCCGTTGTGGCTCCTCTTCCCCGTGAAGATCGCGAATGGGTTTGTATCCCACTACAGCGTCTTTTTCTCCCTTTTCCGATCATCATGATCAACGGAACTAGTTCTCCCTCCGGTTCGAGTTCTAACACTTGTGCCCGCGGCCACTAACCAAAGACATCCATAGATCAACACAATGTGAACATCTCACGCCTGTATGGAGTCTGTGTTCCAAGGACTCGACGACAATAGCCCGTGTGAGCAACGCATTCCCCCCGGATTACTGATCTGGATTCCGCGGGGGTACGCCATCCGTAAACATCGAGATTACTATTGGCATTTCACGTAGGAGACAGCCAGTGCACGCCACAGGGTACTGCGGATGCCTGAGAACTTTAGTAGGTGTGTCAAAATTAGACTGCGAACCTCTATATAAGTTTAACGAAATTTTCACCCAGAAACACCAGTCTTCCAATGTATCTTCTCACTGCATCTCTCATTTGGGCCGTTATTGCTTCCACCAGTGCGACTCCCTGGTACTCGAGAAAGAATGACCACAACTGGATTACTCCCAGGGCCACCGACGTTCGTTCCCCTTGCCCTGGGCTAAACACGTGCGTGAACTGTACTTGCCTTTCACCGGCTGCCACTCATAAGTGTTTGAATTTGATAGACTGGCTAATTATGGCTACCTTCCAAGGGCTGGTAAAAAGATTTCCATTCCCATGATATTGGAGGCAGCTAGCGGTAGGTAACCACCCACACGTCTTTGTTCTGGACTGATATTTTCGGTCAATAGAAGTCTTCAATATGGCACCGGACCCAATTATCCCCCCCGCGAAGCTCGGTCTCTTGTCCGGTCCCGAGCCCACGACCTTGAATCTGGATGCGCTGAAGCTGTAAGTCTCATTCGAATTGATTATACTGAGTTACGAATACCCTGTAGCCACAATCTTCTCGAGAACGACGTGTCTTTGTCACACGAGGATTTCGCACTCGGAGATAATTTGCATTTCAATGAGACAATCTTCAGCACTTTAGCCAACTCTAATCCCACCGTCGACTACTACAACGTCACCTCCGCCGGTCAGGTTCTGCACGACCGGCTGGCGATCTCACTCGCGACCAATCCCAACATTACCAACACTCCCAAAGAGATCGTGGCTCGCAGCGGTGCCTCCGCATTCTACCTCAGCGTCATGGGTGATCTAGTTACTGGCGTCGCTCCGAAGAAGTTCGTATCTCCTTCACTGTAGATAAATCGTACCTGATCACATCTAGGTTCGTCGACATTTTCTTCAGGGAAGAGCGCCTGCCCATTGCCGAGGGTTGGAAAAGCCAACTACTCGCATCACACAGGGAACACTAGGCCATCTCCTCGGCGTCATTCAGGAGGCGTCGAATTGGGAGCTTACGCAGTTGTGCGAACCTCCCATGCTTGGCCCTAACTAGTTTTCGACGTTATTTTGCGTATACAATACTTTATTTTGAAGTTTTAATGCTCGCCTTGCTAAAAATAATATAAGGCTATGGATTCCAGATAAAAGAAAACATTCAAGATGCGGTTTTTTTTCCAACATGGACTTCAGTGCCGCACGGACCTTCCCTAGCCACGAACGGTGTCAAATGGAGCTTGGAATAGGGAGATAAATTTGCAGATCTCGGCACACCTCGGCCGAGCCTGTGCCTCGGCGCCCAGGGAACGCAGTGACTTGCAACATTAGGTTCTTTCAAGCCTTTGAAAAATATATACTTGGCAGGAATGAGAATCAGATTGCCCAAATTCATTGACGGACCGAATAAAATACTCAGCCCAGAACCAAATTCACACGACACATGTCAAACGATTGATCCAATACTCCCTTTTTCGGACGGGATCAGTCCAGAGCTGTCAAATACTCTTTTCGGCCAATGCACTCTTTAGGATTAATCCCATCACCACAAAACACCAGTCAGGCTAGTCAGGAGAGGAAGCCGCGTTGCCGATGGATCGAGCTTCGCGTTACCATCCTCGAGCTCCGCTCACATTTTTTTCTCACCCACCGTCCACTCCCTTCTCAAGTTTGAACACAGTTATTTCATATACTTTACATATATATTATATATTATCATAGGTAGGAGTAGGTAGTCACTTACAGTAATTAGCCCACGCGCTCGTCACTAAATATATTGGGGGCCACTTTTGCGGCTTGCCGCTGCGCTATTGGGTTCGAGTGGCTGTGTTTTCGTCACCAAGGAAACGCGCGATGACGGGACCCCTATATGAGTTATCCCGTCCCGTCCCGAAGGGCCGCAATCACGTAATATTCCAAATTCCTAAATCTCAAAAATGTACCTGTGGGACAACATAGGCGGCTTCGGGCGGGGTCTAGGCTTATCTGACCAGGTGTGTCTGGCGCCACTTATGTCAAGTCTATGTTGGTCGATGCTGTCTCGCAACTTCTAGGAACTCTGGGGTTTACTTAGGGATCCACTAAGGCAGTGTTAATACGTTGATGTTGGGGTTTTATTCTGACGCCCCCCTTTCGGCACGGATGAAACTGCTCACTTTGGCTCCGTTCTGTTCTGAACGACGGCGATCACCTCAGGTCCCATCAGGGTCCGATGCCCTCATCTTGTGTCGACATGATCAGCTTCGGCTTCAATCTTTGAGTGGCAATCAAATCTATGCCTAATCTAGTCATTATTTCGGAGATGGCCCGGACCCACCATGCCTGTAGTCTCGTAACCAGCCGTTCTGCCCGAATCAGCCCTGCGGGCCCTTCGGGCCGCCGGACCGTCGGAGTTTAAAAAATGTAGTGCAGAGATCCGGTCAGAACGTCTGGGGTAGTTCGTATAGCAACACCCCCGATCGAGTCACACAGTGACCATCACTCGCTTGCGGCAGCTCGGCAACTAACCAATTAGGGGTCTACCCATCGATATATGCCTTTCTGTTCTTGCTCCTCGCACTATGGACACTACCTTTGTGGATGACGATGATCGCAGCACCTTTTCGGACACATCAACCGAGGATTCCGATTACGATCCGGCTGTTCCTGAACCAGTCATCGAGGTCGATGAGCAAGATCCGATTCAGCTTGATCAAACTGCCGCGCTCAGGAGAAAACTGGAGGGGCCACTCGCAAACAAAATCAAGGCAGTTCTGTATGCCATGGATTCCGTTGGCATTAATTTGCCCATATTTCTCGATGCCTTGAGCTGGGGAGATGCCGATTGCATAGCAGATGGACAAATCCGGTTTGCTCGCTCCGGTCTGATGTCGAGTGCAGAGCTCCCTGGAATTCTCAGACGATGGTGGACTCCCCCACGGACCGGAAACTCGCGTCAATCACGTACGAAGGGAGGCAAAGATGCTATGGAGAAGTTTGCAGAGGAATGTATGCAATCCATCATCGAACGTGAGCTTGATGGGATTGCAACAACAATGTCTTCCCCCACTGGGGATGATGTAGATGAGGAGGAGCTCACAGGCACCTCGTTTGCGGATCTCATTGATGTGGTGCAGAAGAGTGCACCGCATTCATGGGCTTTGGTAAATAGAATGGCATATTCCCAGAAGCAGGAAGAGAGAAATACTCACAAGGATCCAGCAAAGGTGATTCAATTTTCACCTCCTTGATTTTTATTCACTCACATAATGTTGCAGCTCATTCTCGCCGTAATATCCATCCTGTCCTACTCGCGCTCCCACCACCGTAATCGAATGCAGAAACTTTTTGCAATTTACTTCAAATTTCGTGGACTCTCAGCGAAGGGTTTCGACACTCTTCACGCATTGGGGCTCACTATGAGTAACCGATGGACCGGTGTCGCAGTTGGGAAAATTTCCAAGAGGGCCATGGACACTGTGCTGGATCTCATGAAGAAATATCCATGGCTATTAACATACGACAACGCCACAATTTCGTTCCGGGTCTTCTCCCAGCGATTAGACAACCAAGGAGAATTCGGCAATGGAACCGCTGCTACTGTCTATATAAAACGTAGTGCAGTGCCCCTTTCTCCCACTGCGAATAGGGACTTGCAACTCCAACGGGCGAAAGGCCAGAAGGATCCAATTACTCTTCTCGAGATTTTTGACCTCGCACAAGCCGCAGCACCACGCCTTTCTGTACACACCAACTACCAGATTCTACATGTCCTCATGGAAGCTCCCGCATTCGATCTGGCCACTTACAAAGGCCGGGATAGCCCCCTTCTTGCAGCCCCCCCACGCACCCGCGGACTTCCTTTCGGTCCTGACGATGTTGTACTGCAATATCTGCTTGGTACGGTCGGAATACCAGAAGTCAGCTACGAGGACAATGAGCGTCTCATTGACGAGTGGCTTCACCAGCTGCAGCTCGATTCACCCGAATTGAAGCAGAAAATTGGTACCGAGACTTTGCAGGCTTGGGTCGGAGACCAACTCACTGTTGACCGCCTTCGTAACATCTTCCAGTTTCGTTCCGAGGACGAAAACTCGTTTGACCGTCTTGACTGGATGCTCACTCCTGCTGGTTGGCTGCATATTATGATGTGCTTCGCGAATTCATTGCACAAGCAACATCTCGGGACTTCGAAAGGACGCGGACTCAGTGCAGCATTTGATGTCCTTCGGCGCAAGGGTTTGGGAGTATCACACATCCAGGGACCATTTTACCACAATATAGATGAAGCCCTTCACCACATTGCTGAGGCGCACATACGAGAGCAGTGGTTGGAGGCCAGCGGTACAAAAACTTTGTCCGAGTTGCGGAACAAATCTCCCGAGGAACTCATTGAACTCGCGATAAAGGTCCGCAAAGAGCACGCATCAACCCTGGCTCTGAATCGAATGGACATGCTACGTGCTTCCGGAGCACTGGATGAAGTAAAATACCAGTCCGTCATGTTCACCCGCGATACTCTCCAGTATATGGTCCTAAGATCCGCAATCAAACACGGGGACATCGGAGTCATGGAGGACATGCTTCCCGACTTGCTCTTTCGTTTTGCAGGTGGAAAGAATTCAAATTACACAGGAGAAATTCTCGAAATGCTACAAGGCTTGAATAAGGAGTGGCCAAGCGAAATTTGGTATTCTCATTCACACTTGATTGAATTGTATTAACTTGGACTCTGCAGCGATTTTATTCGAAACAATTGCTGGGTGATTAATCAAACAACCAAACCAGATGGCTTCTTGCCAGTTGACCAAGCTCAAGAGCATAATATCAAGGATATCAAGGTTTGATTTCGATGCTGGTAGTATCACACTCATTATATGAATTATATTTAGGTTACTCACCGTTCACAAGGTCCCAATATTGATTGGAAGTACCTGAAGAAATTGCATCCCGCTATCCATGTCATAAAGTCTGTTGCAACTTACATGGAGTCCGAATTTAACACGGCCAGCCGTGGCAAGAAACACAAAGTGCCGAAGAAAGAGTTGGATTTAACAGGGATGCAGAAGTGGTTAGGGGATTCCAAAGCTACCAAAACAATTCGAGCGCGAAAAATGGGTTCTAAGGTGGACCAGCCGAAGAACTATCCTGGGATGGGCCAACTAAACCTGCAGCTGAAGACGAGAATGCAGCGCTGGGTTGAAAACCGGAATTTTCCGCGTGCAACAAGTGAAAATTGGGCGGAATACAGTGACAGCAGCGATGAGGATGATTAGGAGTGCAGGATTGAGCTTAAACCATGTTTAATTACATTTAATTTCCTCTGAACCCGCGCAGATTCCGAAAATTCATTGATCGCAAGGGTGCCGGGGCTATCGGCTCTCTGAAAATTAACATTCATGCACTATAAATCGGGCAGAAGTCTGAATAAGTATAAAATACTACAAATGAGTAAACTGCAGGATAGAAATAATTATCGCGGACTTGAATAATAATAAAAGTACGGTCCACCGTTAGGACTATAAATAAACGGATTTTGATGCAGCGCTTGCATTTGTGCCGGTGAATAGCCCTGGGTGGAATAAAAAAGAGACGGTGAGGCCAGAGAAGGAGGGTATGGGATGGGGGATTGTGGTGGGAAAGATAAATGCGGAGGTACTGAGCTTGGCCAGGGAAGGGGGGCCGTTCGTGCAGGGGTGAATGGGGTGGTATTATAGCTGGTGGATCCCATAAGCGGCGGTGCAGCTGACTGGCCAGTGTTGGCTTTCTTTGCGGCATTTCGAGTGGCCGTGGCGCGTTTTCGTGTCTCCCGGTTCTCGAGGGTTTTGGCGTGCCGTGCTTCTCGGTCTGCGCGGTCCAATCTATCCAATAAAGTCAATATCTCCTGTCCGTGCCGGCGAGCCATCATCCACGGGGGCTTGAGGGTAGAGACGATGTCCTCGACGGTTCGTAAGCGAGCATTGGACGCGAGGGTAGTGAGGTTGGGATTGGGGAGTATTGCTTCGGCTGTGAACGATGTTTCTGAGTATTGATCGCTCAGAACCGTCTTCACACGCCATCGGTCCAGGGCGGAGCGGACAGCTTTGAGGTGATCTTTTCGGCGTACAGAGGGGCCATCTCCACGGGGACGCCGCATCGGGCGCTTCCCATTCAAGTTCGCTGTTTTGGAGGGCGTCGAATGTGCGCTGGAAGACGGGGTGGACTGGGGTGTTTGCGGACGAGAAGGAGGCGGTGTCGGCGGACGGATACAATTATCGCAGCACGGACCGGTCGGAGCTATCATCAAGTAGTCAGTATATAAATTGTGAATAATGTATAAAACTTACGCTTCCTTGTCGGGTTATTGAAGTGCTCATCCGCGACGTCACGCCTGCAGCGCTTTCCCGTGATGTACTTGCGCAAAGGCTCCTCGACCTTCTTTCCCCAAACCATACCATCGTCAGCCGCAGCGCTCGCCGCAACGACAGGAGGAACCGCAGGAGCTGCAGCACCCCCATCAACCACCGTGGGAGGTGACGGTGCGGCTTCCTCTCCCTCCGACTCGGATCCCGAACTGGAATCGGATGATTCGGAGTCAGAAGCATCGCCTCGCCCTGGTGTTTTCCCCTTAGGGGCCTTCTTGCGCTGAAAGGCGGATTTTTCTACCAAGAGAATTGCCCGTGCGTGCAGGTTAGGAGAGCGGCCTGCACGACCTGCACGCTGGGTCCAAACCGTGAGTGACTTCGGGAGTCCGAATTGGATAATGAGCTCGATGTCTGGGATGTCTGCACCCTGGATATTCCGTCAATATTACAGCGTACACGCGAAATAAAAATAAGAATAAACTCACCATCCCCGCAGCTTCAGTGGCCACTAAAATTCGAATTTTTCCCTGGCGGAACTTGCGCATGACTGTACGTTTCGCACGTCGCGTGCGGTGCGCGTGGAGAAACGCGATGCTGTCGTCAAATTTGTTGCCGTAAACTTGCCGCACATGCTGGCAGAGTTTGTGCGTTTTCTTGACGGAGTTGGTGAATATTATCGCCTTGTTGAGCTGCTCGGGCGAGTCAATGGTGGTGGGGTCCTGCAATACCGTATTAAGAGCCTTGAAGTCCGAAGATCCGTTCATTTCAATCACCGACGGCGTGATATTTGGGCGGTCGTTGCCGAGATTAAGAAAGAATGCTTCGCCGAGGTTGATGCTTAGACTAGCAGCAACCTCAGCGACCGCGTCGGGCGTGAGAGTAGCCGTTGCGCCATGGACCGGAGTTCCCAGCGGAAGTAAGCCTCGCAGTTGATCCAGAAGGCCATACAGCTTGCGGAAGTCGCCACCCCATTGTGAGATGCAATGCACCTCGTCAATGATTAATCCGAGGATACCCTCGGTAGCGACTTCAGTCTTGAGCCATTGCCGAAACCGCTCGTCCTGTAAACACATCTCCGGCGACGCGAAGATGGCTTGATATTTTCCAGACTCAAGACCCTGCAGATAATGAGTATTTTTATCCCTACAACAGGATGTTCATACCCCTTGCACCTTCGCGTTATACGTGTCGCCGTTGACAGCTACGGCGGAGATCTTCATCTTACGGAAACGCTTGACCTGGATTAGACGCGTCAATGTCGCGTCAAATTTGATTAGTCACTGTAGGCACTCACCTGGTCGTGTTGCAGAACCTTCAGTGGTGAGATAATCAAGACGTATTTGGCAGGGTTGATGAGAAGTGGAAGCATGAAGGGGATTGTCTTTCCCGTGCCGGTTCCGGCGATGACAAGTGAGTCCAGCTTCAGAAGGAAGCACTCCGCAACATCCAGCTGCCAGTCATACGGCTGGCGACCAAAGCGAGTGAAGAACACGGCCGCCATGTCCGCGCGTGCTTTCGCAGAGTCGTAGTCGTCATTTTCCTCGGCACTTTTACGCGTTTTTTCGAGGATTCGCTGTCCGAGAGCTGAAAACAGGTTTTGTTGGATCTTCTTGGAGCGCGCCATTTGAGTAGAATTGGGAGGGGCGCGCGGGGAGGGAGGAATTGACGCGAGGCAGCGGCGTGTGAAGGATCAGTAACTGTCACCCTGTGACTCGATCGGGGGTATCACTGCACCAGGTGCACCAGACGTTGGGGTATCATCTCTGCACATCCTTTTTCAAACTCCGCCGGTCCGGCGGGCCGTAGGCCCGGATACCCCAACGGCTGGTTCCGAGACTACCATGCCTGTGCGTGAGACCGCTCCAGGATTCATATATAAGGATGGATCCTTTGATCAGCATTTCTCAGCACACGTCCACATGTTTTTAGAGATTCTCCTCCCCGTTCTAGGGACTCTATGTTGTTACCTGATCTTCCATGTCATCCAATTCATCTATCGCGACATTACGTCCCCCCTGCGGGATATCGTTGGACCCAAGAGCACAAACATACTACTCGGGCACTTTGGGGAACTGGCAGTGAGTCCAAATTCCGAAATTCGCTGAACTGAACCGTCAAGACGTTCAGGATAATGCCTACCTGACCGATAAATGGCGACAGCAATACGGCCCAAATTTCCAGCTCCGGGGACTGTTCAACGTTCTAGTGATCTCTCATTCCCTTTGATATCTGCTGATGATGGACCATTGCAGGAGAGGGAGCTGCACACATCGGACCTCAAAGCCTTGAACCATATCTTTACCAACGGCACCTTATATCAGAAGCCGGAGCCGGTGCTCGCCAACACTGTGCGTTTGGTGGGGAAAGGTACGTTCGAGTTCCTGCATTTTATTTCTGTTTGATTGCTACGCTAGGTCTGGTTGCCGTCGGGCGAGATGACCATAAACGTCAGGCAAGTAATATTCACATCCCATTTCTCCAACTGCAACAACAACAACCCATCATAGCGACGAATTTTGGTTAGTTTTGAACCAGCACATAATTTTATGCTGATTTGGTAGAACCCCGCTTCGGAATTTCTCAAATTAGGGGATTGACTGAGGTGTTCGTGGAAAAATCGCTGCAGGTGCGGAAGATGTCCCATTGATCAAAAATAAAAATAAAATCCAACACGACGATAGCTCCGGGAAATATGGGCGAGACAAGTTTCCGCTGGGGGGAGTTCAGCACAAATTGAAGTGCTGTCTTGGCTCCGAAGAATGACTCTGGATGTAATCGGGCAGGTGAGATCTTGCACTGGGTCCGTGTCCCGTAATCCTTCCAAGCTTCAACTTCCAACAGGCGGGTCAGTTTGATACTTGCCGGCGTCATGCTGCTTCTGACATCGTCTAGGATTTAATTACCAGTTCAACGCCATGGACACTGCCGGCGAGCCCGACGAGCTCAATGACGCTTTTACTCAGCTGTTTCATTCCCCTTCCGCTCAGCGGAACGCTGGCTTCCGTTTGGCACAGACCTCTGTCCCTATTCTGCTGCTTGTGGTAAGGAGCATTGCTACCAGCTCTCAAGCTACAATCCCACTTACACCAAATTTTCAGCCTCTCCCCGGCGTTCGTGCCCTTAACTATGCGCACGGAAAGATGATGGCTATTGGGCAACAACTAGTGGAGAAGAGCAAGGCGGCCCTCAAGGCATCCCAGGACGATAAATTGCTCTCCTCTGGTCAGCGGGATTTGCTCTCTCTGCTTCTGAAAGCAAACCTGTCGACGGATATCCCTGACCATCAGCGGCTGAGCGACACGGAGGTGATTTCCCGTGCGTCTCAAAATTCGGCATTCTCTCTTTTTCCTGACGAAATGCAGAGATTCCCACTTTCTGCATAGCTGCCCACGAAACGACGAGGTTTGTATTTGCTCCGCGAACATGGCTATGAGCTGATTAAATCCAGTGCCGCCACAGCATGGGCGCTTCATGCTCTCTCCTTGAATCAGGAAGTGCAAGGTCGACTGCGTGATGAGTTGTTGAGTATTTCAACAGATAATCCGACAATGGACGAGCTCAATGCGTTGCCATACCTCGAAAATGTGGTCAGAGATAGTCTCTCTTAGCCAGCAGTCGCTTCTACAGTGCCAGAGCTAACTCTTACTTCGCAGGTCAGAGAGACAATGAGGGTGTATTGCCCCGTCACGGTCGCCGTACGGAAGGCAATGGCAGACGACGTCCTACCGCTCAGCAAACCGTACATCGACAGGAAAGGAACAGCCCATGATAGCCTCCCGTACGCGTGATTTGAACCCGATGTTGAACATCATCTGACATATGATTTCCTAGCATTGCCAAAGGGCAAATAATACACGTTCCAATACTCGCCGTAAATACGGACAAGGAAATATGGGGGAACGACGCGACCGAGTTTATGTGCGTGGCATTGATATTATTCTCCAGCCGCGTCTGATATTTCGGCTTTTACAGACCCGAGCGCTGGGAACACCTCCCAGACGCCGTCAACTCGATTCCGAGCATATGGGCACACCAACTAACGTTCCTAGCTGGCCCACACAACTGCATCGGATTCCGGTTCTCAATTACTGAGTACGAGTCCTGTATGAATTCCTGCGTGCACCTGATGATTTTTTGGGGCGTCTTAGAATGAAGGCCCTCCTCTTCACGCTGATCCGGGCGTTTGAATTCGAGCCGGCGTGTCCGAAGGGTGGAATCGCGAGGACCGCCACAACAACGCAGCGTCCCATCGTTGTAGCAGAAATGGAGAAGGGAAGCCAGCTGCCATTGATCGTGAAGCCCTACCGTGCCCTCTAATTTTACCCTCATTTTTTTCTGGTTTACTGGATTTTTAATCAATTCGACAATTCGACAGGCCGGAAATTTTGCGTTACCAACAGGAAAGTTTCGACAGAAAAACCGCAATTTTCGTCGAGATGAGCTTTTTTCCACGTTCTTCGGCAATTTTGTGGGTGACAAACCGTTGGACACATTCGACAGGTACCTGCGTGACATGTGACTTGGCAATAGATTTCGACACCAACAGACCCCCTGTGATACGTGACTGTTGAATCGATTGAAATGGTACACTAGTTGCGCGCTCTACGGTGTTCGAACCAGAATTAAATGATGATAAATACCTGCAATTGAACATGCTTTATAAACAGGCAGTTTACACACGCGCACGGTATACCAGTCTGGGTGCTGGCGGGACGGGGACCGCTTGATCAGAGTGCGGTGGTTGATGTTGCATGTTGCGGACAGATGAATTCAAGGCATACCAAATCCCATAATTTCAGATACAGATTCAGGCCCGGCCGAAACCGTGCCCGAAACTTATTGATTCGGGGGGACCGAAGCTCTGCTTGAATTTATGGTTTTCATTGCCGAATTCAGCGCGCTTTAGTCTACCAGTTCAAGTCACCATTATACTGCTGCCGAAACTACTGGTTTCAGCCTTGAATCTGGGTATCCTTAATTTTTTAATTACAGCTCTGACAAAACTGTGACAGAAATTTATAATTTAAGGCGCCGTTTCAGCCTCACAGAAATTGTGCCTGAAACTTAAGGTTTCAGGCTTCCCGAGGTTGCAGCTGAAGGTAACAAATTCAACTACAAATTAAGGCATCCTGAAACAAGGGTTTAAGATACAAATTATGGAATCCTTAAATTAGGTTCTGGGACTTAACTTACATCATCAGCTCGCTCGAAATTTTGCATTTGGCCTCCATTTGCATAGATATGTTGGATTCAGCATGTACATCTCAGAAAACTCCTCCTATCCATAGACTATTGAATTACAAGTACTTATGTTTACATAATACTCGTTTTAGAATCACTGCGTTCAGGCCCTTCCTAGACTTAGCTGAGTCTAGGCCACCTAGACATAGCTACACAGACCTCCTCTGTCTAGCCCACTAGACACAGTCTGTCAAGCTCTGTGAAGGTCTGTCTAGCTCTGGGTAGGTCAGTCTAGCTCTGGGTAGGTCAGTCTAGGTGTGTTTGGGTCAGTCTAGGTCTGTGTAGTGGCCTAGACAGGGCTAGCATATGTGTCTGATGAGTGGCAATTCTTTCACGAAAACATGACCCTGAATGCTCAGATCAGTTTCTGCAGCTGCCAACGCGAGCGTGCATCAGGTGATTCGAAAAGCTGAAAGGTGGTGTTTCTAAAATATCTGTTCAGCCAGAAGTCACACGCACTGTCATGTCACTTGGGACGAATTTCTTACCTGCCCGAACACAAGGACAACTGCTAACCCCAAATTCAGGTCAATTCAGTCAATTCAGATCTGTCTAGGTACCTAGACAGACCTATAATCAGCTACACTGACCTACACCGAGCTAGCCAGAGGACCCAAACGCAGCTAGACAGGGGCTACACTAAACTAGCCATAATCTGTGTCTAGATGGCTAGACAGGGTCTGTGTAGTGGCCTAAACGCAGCTAGACAGAGACTACACTCACTTAGACACACTGAGTCTAGGCGGCCTTTAAACGCAGTGAATCGCGTAGCGAAAGGTTTTGAGAACAGTATTTTACTTGTGACCTCGAAAGATTTAACCGGCTCACTCCGATTAAAATCCGATAAACCATGCAGACACAGTCTGCAAGCCAGTAGCATGTATAGGATTCTGCCAATGCTCATGGTGAGCTAGGAAACCCAACAAATAGCATTAAAGTATGTACCCATACTGGAGGTAAGCCTGTTAAGCAACTCCGACTCAACCTTGAACCAAGCAACCGCCAACATCGTTAATCCGGGAATTAAAGGAGAAAAAAAAGGACACCAAACCGATTAAACAGCTTCAGCTAACCGTTTTGGTACCACTATTCAAGGGGTGAAATCTGAGTCAACCTGACAGAAAAGTCAGCTACCACTGATATGTTCAACGCAGCGAGTCCATTGGCCGTTGATTTCTATTCAGTTCTGGTTTGTCATACTTACAAAAGTTCTGATCAGTTATTTCAAATTAATCTCGTTTTTAATTGGGGAGCGCGTAGACCCCCGGACTGGACTCGTACTGCCCTTCGAAGCACTGGCCCACAAGCCAAGTTAAATTTCCATACTGTCATACATGCTTTTTTCTTCCAGCGAATTCAGGATTAGTTCAAGCTCTGCCAGCCCGGTATATTTTAGTTAGTAGATTTTATTCACAGAAGGCTCCGCAAGCTGATTTCTCGAATGGTAAATGTAATGAAATGTTTAGGTCACAAATCTACTAATGCCCTCTCATAAACCAACCCTTTGCCGCCAGAAGGTGAGGGTTCTATTCCCTCCGAGGGCATTGGGTAGACAGGATGTCTTTTCTCCTCCTAGCATGATCGCTACTGCGCCGAACACTTCGGCGGGCAGCAATATTTGCGGCGTTTAATATCTTACACCTCTGATTTATGGGCCCTGAAACAGCTGACCCATGGTTAAGCCCACAAGCCTACAAATAAGCTCTCGTAGACCACTATCAAGGTCATGGGAGCAATTTTTTTAAATAATGGGGAGAATTCAGGATCATGTAGTGCGAGATCCGGCATCTTAGCCTGAATTTAGTGGCCATTCGAACAATTCGGTGAGCCGCTCTACAGATTATTTAATTTAAATGTAATCTTGTACACTTGTTTGATAACCAGTTGATCGTGATAATCTTGGTTTCAGCTGTCCGTTTTACCTGTTGTTGAACATGAATATGAAGTCAATGACATGGAGAGGACTAAATTCTTGAAGGTTGCACAAAAAAATTATTGGTTCGGTTGGTGTTTGGAGAGGGAGAATTCAAGTAAAATGAGAGTATCTTTCGGAATTGAACTCTAGACCTGTTCATATGTTACCACCATATCACATGACAACTAGACTGTCAAGTTAATACATTTCACTGCATACTCATGTGAGTATGTTGATAGAAAAATCCATACTCATATCCATTACATGCTCATGGGAACGAGTACTCGCGCAAGGGTGCAACCACGTTCCGCCGTGCCGCGCCGTGGGTGCGACAGGCGGCGACTGGAAGCCGCCCATGATGTTTCCGCAGTAAGTTAAAACTATCCTGGAGCGTTGGAACAGTAGAGAACTGGTCCATGTAAAATCTAAGTTCCCATCCTAGTATCGATTCTGATGTTTCCCCTATGTATATGATGGAGGCTAGTGGGCCACGCGATTTGCAATTTTCTGAGGTAAAATATCCAGAACGCAATGTGCATCCGAAGTTCAGCTGAAAGTACGAATGGAAGCACTTCGAGCGATTATTATAATTCTAGAACGAGAGGGGCCAGTCAAAGATAGAAATCGACAAGCGCAGCGAGGAACGACAGGGAATACTTGGGCCCTCGGTACTGTCGGTTCGGGGGGTGGAGTTGAGATTAAGGGTGGTAATGCGTCGAGAGGTCATTATAATTCCAGGGAAATGCGGGAGACGCGAGTGCAACTCAGCAGAGGATGTTGATTGGATTTCCGAGCTTACAGCACAACGGGGATTCGATGTCAGTATTACTTTTGCGTGAGGCTCGAGGCAAGACATCCGCAGAATGTATTCATAATCGGGAACAAAACATGAAGGGAAAACCAGGTACACAGAGAGACTGTAGCATAGCGATTCGCCACAGGATTTGCTACCGTCTGAGCCTTGAGAGTCGAAAGGCGTTGAAAGATTATATGACCTGGAAGAATAGAGGATTACAAGAGAGAAGGGAATGACATTTGATGGGAGATCTGCGGTGGCCGATGTATGAACATAACACAATGAGTGCATAAATGATATCAAAAATACCGCGGCGAAGGAGAGGATTGGGGTAGGTTGAGCGCCGAAGGAGGTGCGCACAACGCACGAAAGCTGTCAACAGAGGCAGAGGTGAGGCTATAGTATACAACGATCGGCAGGAACAAAGAATCTGTGTTAACGGTGCGCGCGGTAGAATGAACCGGGCTCTTGGATCCTCAATTCTGAGACAGTGTATTTTGGCCCGAATGCTTCCAGCTCGCGCCACGCAATGCATCTTTCGTTGTTTCTGCATTCGTTTTTCTTCTGAAAGCTTCGTTTTTAGGTACCTGGGGATTCCGCGGTCCATCATCGACTCAGTTCCGCCATTGATGAGCACGAGCACATGTGTAGCTCAGCTAACGAGGATACCGGTCAATGAAATTCCATTGTGAACAATATATGAATTTATCAAAAACATACGCGTGACTGAAGAGTCGCATTTGAAGCGTAGGCATACGCACGACGATGAATCTGAGCAGGACGGCAGCTCCGGCTGATCGGTTGAAGCGATCGTTCTAACCCTTGAACTCGCGGCCTCGGGGCCATTCAAATCCAAACCATACTTTTTCTTCCTCTCAAGTCGGAGCAGGTCTGACGTCGGAAATTAGGTATATATATTGAAACTAAACCGATGGGACCAAAGCGAGGGAGGGAAAGCAGGAAACGGGAGGATAAAAAAGTGTTTGAAATGCACTTATCCGGCGGCTCGGAATTGCGCATGCCCGTAACAAAGTCATATTCTCTATGTTTGCTGCTCTGTTCTGAGGGTCAAAAGGATGGCTGTGTCTAAGACATATCCACCGGTCGGTGTGGCACAGACACTGTTATGGATATTGGAACTATTCGCCGGGTAATTATTTCTACGTACATATCGTTGGCCGAAGTTCGCCCGAGAACTTCCCACGGTTCGGATTTGACTCGAACGACCTGATGCCTCGCGCTGAGGCGGATCCGCGTCCCTTATGACTCCTCTTGACTCCTTATGAGTCATAGTTTTAGAACTATATATAATGTAGCGCCCCAGAACTTGGGGACATCACTCTTGCAATACAACTATCATCTTCCGCCATATTCTGCTATGAATTAAGCATCCGAAAGGCCCGCGTCTTTGCCGTCTTTCACCTCAAGGTCTCGCGTTTTGCAGCCTTAAGTTCTCATAAAGCCCGCGTCTTGCAGCTTTCAATCAAAGGTACGTGTCTTTCAGCCTTTCAAGTCTCTCACAACTACAGCTATCGAGCACCGCGTCCTGCGGACTTACTAACTGGCCGTTGAACCACAGGATCCTCTGACGGGGATTTCTGGAACTCTCAAGCTGCTCAAAATTCGAGTAGTAAATTAAATATCATTTTTCTGTAGATCTACTCCAATCCTTAACAGACACAGGATAAGAAGCAGGATAAATTGTGAGCCCAGCTAGGGGAACGTGCCGGGTTGTAGTCTACTCGTACATGCGGCCCAACTATACATTAGTTAACTCCGGAGCGGCCACAAAGAGTCCTTGAGAAACGTGCGCTTCATGAACAAAGTTTTGGCAGAATTACCTGTCATTCACCGGGACTCGAAATGTGCCTCTCGGTCGTATATCCAAGAGTTTTTTTTTTTTTCCGTCCGAGCAGCAAATATATTCGTCAATTATTATGCACTGTTATCACGCCTGAAGTACTAAATTCGACATCATTGACGAATAGTATGGAAAGTCAAGTCGAAGGAGCTAAATTGTATCATCCACGAGACACTTACATTATTTATTTCATACAAGGGAGGACTCTGATTATTCTATGTGTGGCGGGCGAACTATAGACATTCCCCCTTCACTGGGGGGGGCCGGCGAAGCCGGCGTCGGAAATCTCTCCCAGCACCCCTGGGGGCAGGTCCGGAAAAATCGGGGGAACAACTTTGATTGGTCGCACGGAGCGTTTGGCCTAGCCCCAAAAATAAACGGATGCCCCCCCTATCCGAAGAATAAAATACATAGGATATCCCTCGCACTGACGCATGCGCATATGCGCTGGCACTTTACTCGTCTCGTTGCTTCTGCCTCTCTCTGGCTCCCTTCCTGCAGAAATTGACGCCATCGCATGGCGTGCCATTTTACCTCAACAGGCACCTATTCTCTTGCCCGTGGGATACCGGATATGAGCTTCTAGAATTCTTCCCGTACACTTGCGCACTCGTGGTCAGGTCCCACAGTGTTTTAACCGTGCGTCCTGCCAATCCACAGGGAGCCGGTGTTATTGACTGACCTCCTGGAATGGTGTTGTGCTCCGTTGGTATCTTGTAGATATCTGTAAGGATAACCACCTGTACAGTACTACTTCAAGTTGTTTGTTTGCGGTAAACTCGTTGTTCACACATTTGGACCACGTGAGTATAATATATCCCCCCCTGTCAAATTGAATGAAATTATACAGTAGACTGTATATAACACGTGGGACCACTGGCAAATCCAGGACCAAGCCCACCCGTACGGAAAGCTACGACTACTCATGTTTGCAAATTGCAGCCCTAGATGCGACATGTGAACTGTTTAGCAGAGAATAACTACGCAAAATTGGAAAACTTACGTTGTCAAGCACACAGGGTGGGAACCATCGGATAAACGTATCCAGCAATTCCGCGATCGGTGTATCCGTCCTTAGTAATAAAGTCCAGCCTTTCCGATTCCGAGGTGGTGTAGAAGTTATCCTGCAAATTATATACCAGTCAGACCGATGAGACAGCGGTCAGGGCAAATAGTACCTTTCCGGTCGCAGAAAAGAGGCGGAACAGAGGGATACTTCCACAGATTTGTGTGGGATATATGTATATCTTTTCGGATTGGAGAATGTATCCAATCTTCACGGCATCATCTCTTTCGGTCGTAGAAGTAGTGTAGAAATGGTCCGTGAAAGCTGAGCTAGTGTTTGTATTAACTAGCCAGAACAACTGACAGGGCAGCCTAGCATCAGCCATACCTGAATAAGCGATAGAATCGCACCGTCGACTCTTCCTCAGTGCCAAAAACCAAGGCAGCGACGCTTTCCAAAACGTAAGAGGACTGGACAATATCCGTGTTGAGGTTCGTGGTGTTCGTGGTGTAGAAATGGTCGACGTTCGCGCTTTTATAGCTTCGATAGAAAGGGACGGCGAGGGTGGGATCACCGCAGGTTTCTGAGGATCGAATCTGTGCAGGATGCAGATGTCAACGAGTGATTACTGCGAATGTAACTCAACTCACCACTGACTCATGGGTATTCAATGCAGAACCCAGGGCGACACCGAGGGCAGAAAATATCACAGCTGGAGTGAACTTCATGTCTGGAGTTGCAGATGCCATTGGAGGTGCTTTGAGTCAGTTTATATAGGGGAACTCGTGCGTTGAGAACGGAGATGGTGGAAGTTGAATTCGGGGTGCCAAATACAGAACTGCATTGAGAGAGTACAAGGCGTCCAAAAGGAGCTTTGAATGTGTGTTGACTGGCACATTGACATGTTGAACGGACTATAATGGAAAGATAACACACCCCGGCGCCACTTTTCACCTCGTTCCATTGATGAACGTTAACGGGCGCCGGTTCTGTTCTCCTGTAAACTGGATGGAGAGGATGAAGCAGAGACCGAGTACATTCGTGCATCCACATTGTTGAGATTAAATTTGCCGAGCGCCCTCTCGTCGAACTCGACCAGCGCGAACCACTCGGCGTCGTCAGCGTGCCGTCCCGCTCGATGGTGAGGAGTGCCTACTTTTGGATGGAGTGAGTGGTGCATGGGATTATTCAAGATTGACAGATTAGAGAACTTTCAATATAGCCACGGCCCGTCCTTCATGTACAGCAAAAAGACGAGGGAGACCGCGAGGCCGGCTACAGGCTTCCGAATTGAATGTCCTCGATCGGAGGAATAGTTTCCAATGAATAAATACGGCACAACAAAATGCTTGAGCTCCAACACACAGGTCCGCCGTAATCGATTACGATGACAGCCTCGAGCAAACAGAATAGAAGAGAGGTTATTGTTAGGGTCAAAGGATCTGATGCTGAAATCATTTTCCACACAGAATTTTGGTGCGCTGACCTGCAATGGAACCGCAGCGCAGCTTCCTGTCATTGCCGTCAAGCACAGCGGATGTCAAGTATTGACCTCAAGTCCAGAGAAGCGCACCTTTGGCGCGCAAACAGCGACTCCATTTCGCGCGGCGGATCTACAACTCCGCATTTCGAAATATTGATTTTTCGCCCATGTCTGTAGACTTTCCGCATCGAACGTGGGAGTAGTTATGCGCTCCTGGTCTTGCCTTCGTGCTCCGTGCTCATCTCGTAGGTCGCTTCTGAAGACGCTAGCTTCGAAATTTCTCTGGCTGTGCCTGCGACTGCTGCTCTGCTCTTCCCATTTCAGTGCGCTTCGTGCCGCTGCGGTCGCTTCACAATGTCCGTCTGACTTGTCTGCCTCACTACTCCGCAACGCACTGAAGCACTGATGGAGAAAAGGTTCCGGTACACCCGGGGCATACTGATGTGCCAGTGTGTGCCAGTGTGATTTACGCCTCGCACATCCCCACGTTGGCCACTTTTGGTCTGTGGTTCGCTTCGAGAATAAGAATAAGTTGTGACCTGTCGTTTAAGTTTTAGTCAAAGACAGCGGAAATGGCCAGAATATTCTTGCCTTCCGATACAAATATGTCTCCGGTCGCCGAAAGTAAATATCTCTGCTGCTCCTGGAGGGCAGTCGACAATTGATGGAAATCTAGTTGGCGTACATGATGAATACTTCTACACCGGCAATTCTTTTTTACTTTCGGCGACCGGAGACATATTTGTACCGGAAGGCAAGAATATTCTGGCCATTTCCGCTGTCTTGACTAAAACTTAAACGACAGGTCACAACTTATTCTTATTCTCGAAGCGAACCACAGACCAAAAGTGGCCAACGTGGGGACGTGCGAGGCGTAAATCACACTGGCACACACTGGCACATCAGTATGCCCCGGGTGTACCGGAACCTTTTCTCCATCAGTGCTTCAGTGCGTTGCGGAGTAGTGAGGCAGACAAGTCAGACGGACATTGTGAAGCGACCGCAGCGGCACGAAGCACACTGAAATGGGAAGAGCAGAGCAGCAGTCGCAGGCACAGCCAGAGAAAGTTCGAAGCTAGCGTCTTCAGAAAGCGACCTACGAGGTGAGCACAGAGCACGAAGGGCTGCAATTTGCAAACATGAGTAGTCGTAGCTTTCCGTACGGGTGGGCTTGGTCCTGGCAAATCCGTCCCACGTGTTATATACAGTCTACTGTATAATTTCGTTCAATTTGACAGGGGGGGATATATTATACTCACGTGGTCCAAATAGAGAGTTTGCGCAACAGCCACTGGAGCCACCTCGTGGCTTTTTTGACGTGCGCAACTCGATGGCTCCACCGCCAAAAATATGACGTCGAGCCATTTGAATGGCTATTTTTGGCCGTAATGGCTATTTTGGCGGGGTTGGAGCCATTCGGCTGTGCACGTCAAAAAAGCCACGAGGTGGCTCCAGTGGCTGTTGCGCAACCAGGTTAATGTGTGAACAACGAGTTTACCGCAAACAAACAACTTGAAGTAGTACTGTACAGGTGGTTATCCTTACAGATATCTACAAGATACCAACGGAGCACAACACCATTCCAGGAGGTCAGTCAATAACACCGGCTCCCTGTGGATTGGCAGGACGCACGGTTAAAACACTGTGGGACCTGACCACGAGTGCGCAAGTGTACGGGAAGAATTCTAGAAGCTCATATCCGGTATCCCACGGGCAAGAGAATAGGTGCCTGTTGAGGTAAAATGGCACGCCATGCGATGGCGTCAATTTCTGCAGGAAGGGAGCCAGAGAGAGGCAGAAGCAATGAGACGAGTAAAGTGCCAGCGCATATGCGCATGCGCCAGTGCGAGGGATATCCTCACAGCCATGGAGAGCAGGTGGTGGTGTAAGCCCACAGAGTCACACCGCCAAATGCAAGATTTCAGGAACCCTGTAAATGTAACCTAATTTTTTAATTTCAGAAACAACATAAAGTATGGCCAAAAATGTACCTTAAATAATTTTTTTCAGGGTGTTTGAAATTGAAGCAGAATACATGACATTAAGTTACAACTTCAGGAGGTCTGAATCTTTGAATTCAAGTAACAATTTCTCAATGACTGAATTTGCACCTTAAATTATAAATTTCAGCTCCAGATTCAGAACAGGCGAAATTAATAATTTAAGAGTGCCTGAAAACAATAATTTCAGGCGGCATTCCAGTCTGCCTAAAAAAATAAGATAAATGCACAGTTTCGGCCGGTGAAGGCTGAAACTGTGCCAGAATCTTATTGTTCGGCCGAAATCGCGCCTTAATCTTATTTTTTCAGGTGGATTTAAATGCCTGCTGAAATTATTGTTTTTGGGCACCCTTAAATTATTAATTTCACCTGTGCTGAACCTGCAACTGAAACTTATAATTTAAGGTGCTATTTCAGCCTTGCAAAAATTGTTGCTGAAACTCAGGGCCTCAGGCCTCCTGAAGTTGTAACTTAATATAATATATTCAGTTTCAACTTCAGGTATCCTGAAAATCAGAATTTAAGGTGCAACTTAAGGCTTACTGAATTTGGTTTCTGAAGTTCATAATTTAAGTTACATTATCAACCCGCCTGAAAACTTGCATCTGGCGGTGTGAGTAGTAGAGTACTTATTGTTACGAGTACTTATGTAGCGTCCCTTCCGAATCCCAAACAACCGAAATCATGGATCTTTTTACTTGTTACGCTTGACACATTGAGGGACTTTTTAGTGGCAGCGCTTAAAATCGGTTCAAAATTTTTGTAGTGATTTTGCCGAACATGTGGCTATGCTTTTTGGCCTTCTGAGATGAAATATATATATATATATGGTTTTGTCGTGATCGAGGTACCAGGGATGCCCGGAGGGCCTTTTGTATATATAGTATACGGTATATATCTAGTAGTAGTTGAAAGTGGCATGGTAGAATGGTGTCAATTCGTACCAGTGCATAAACCTCTTCAGATGTAGTTTGAATGTAGCTGTGGGATTGTAAAATCATGTCTACATTGGTGTTCATAGCATCGGGATTGTATCTGCTACAGTGCTAGCCATGAGTGTATTTGCACGCAAGCCACGCCCGCCAAAAAACCCAATTTGCGCATGCATCAGAGCCAAATTCAAACTCCGATATAGGGGCAAGCCGATTGGCCAAGCCAATCGGAAAAGTCTCGCCGGGAGCGCCATCTCAGCTGCTTTCTCTATGCCTTTCCCTTTGCTGCGGCTGGCGTCCTGCACTCTGGCGACATGCCTCCTTGTGCTCTCGAGAACGCATCCAGATTGGGCACCTTTTGCGCCTCGCTATTATTCAGCCTCCTGCCATCCCGAGTGCTGAGCGAGAGTGTCGTCTCACATCCTCGCCGCGCCCCCCGCTCGCGTTCCCCAACTTGTTCTGTTTTCTTGCACCGATGACGTTGTTCCCTTTTGTTTGGATGTTGCACACTGCTGGATCTCGTCCACCGGCGCACTTATCAACTTCGGACCCCTCGGCTTAGCTAGCTTTCGTTTCCGTCGGGCTCCTGGGCTCTGCCGGGATAGGTGGGTGCGGGCGGGGAAAAGTTGCTAATTGAGGCAGCTGCGTCTTTTGGCTTCTTTGACGGAGTGACTGCATTCCTCATCGAACGGTACGCGTATCATTGTCTTCAGGGTGTCCAGGTTCTATGCCCGATAGCCTTCGCTACGTAACCCCGGTACGATGGGTTATTTCAGATGCAGAGAGTGGGTGGCCGGATCACTTTTGGGGGACTCTGTTTCGTCGGCCGTTCTTTGGAAGATCATGGGAGCCTTGTATGTGGACGGCAGCAGCACCACGTGAAGGAGCAGATGAATCGGGCCCAAAATCCTTGACTCGATAGGAATGCCCTGGTGGACTTGGCGCGGCGCTTAACGCAGCGTTCAAGCGTTGCTCAGGTGTTCGCGGTCCTGCTTTCCAGGAATTGGGTCGCCATCAAGATATAGTCTGTTTTTTAACAAGCGAGGTACGAGCTTCATGTGTTAAATCATCTGTCTACGAGAGACTCACTTTGTTTCCTGCCTCTCAAGAGCACTCTGCTTTTTTGTCCGCGAACCGTCCAGACCCATCCTAGGTTCGTCTCGTAGATGGGTGACAACGATGTTCTCGCGCAATGAATAATACCAGCACCAAGATTCAGAGTGATCGCTTCGCTGAGCTCCAATCTCACTGAATTCTAAATTGTCCAACGCTCCTTCGTGGGCCAGGGTGGTCGTCTGGTTCACATTAGGCGGAACGAGGAGTACAGACAGAAACGAGAGTTCGATTCCCTCCGAGGGCATCCGTTTGGTGGAAGCAATTTTTTCCTCCAGCGAGATCAGGATTAGTTCAGGATTGGCATATTCAACCTTGAGCTGACGAGCAGAAATGTCGCACCTTATTTCGTTAGACCTTGGTACTAATTGTAGGCAGGGCTCGTGTGGTGCCTGTGCGTGTAATTTTCGGCGGCTATGGGGAAGAATGCACACATAACCAAGCCCACAACGGTACTGATAAGCCCTCGTGGACCATCGCGCTCGACTGCTGTCATATTCGAAAACACACTCTTGCCGCCAGAAGATGCGGGTTCAATTCGCTCCGAGGGCATAGGAGGAATAATGACGAGGTTTTTTTTGTAACATGCACATAGGAAAATTCAAGATCTGTCATACTCGTTATTTTACTAGACGTTGTGGGCAAAGGAGCGGCGTCAGCGAGTTGAGTTATTTCTCAAATTGCAAATATAATATATATCCAGGCGACTGCATTCGGCGCATACCCATCCGAAAAGAAAGCACCCATAACCAAGGCCACATACCTACCGTTAAGCCATGGTGGTTGTCTGGCGTCAATTTTAAAGAGACTCTCGAAGACTCGATTCCTCCGAGAGCATGCGAGGCAAAACCCCCTTTTTTTTGGTCCCCAACGAGCTCCGAGGATCTGGGGGGGGGGGGGGGGGTTATTATACTCGGGTGGTCCACAACATGAACAACAAGTTTACGGAATACAAACATGTAGAACTATCGGGGTGGTTATCCTTCTAGCAATCTACAAGATGCAAACCGAGCACAACACCATTCCAGGGGGTAGATCAATACAAGACGCTGGCTAACAGTGACTGGCCGGCCACTTAAATGGCTGGACTTCCGGTTAGAACCCTGTGGGACCTGACCACAAGCGGAGTGCGCAAGTGTACGGGAGGAGTTCCCTCCTCCCAGGTAAAATCCCCGGTGTCCACCAGTACACAGCGAGCTGTCGTATGTCGTCCCTTTGCAGAGTGCATGCGTGACCACAAATTAACGTGTTCGACTTCCAAAGAAGGTCCACTGCTGACAATAAACCAGTCTCGTGGCCTGAGAAAGGAGTATAAATAACTGAGCAAAGTTGCGTTGAGCATACATGCTGTTTCAGTCAGAGTCCGCTGCGACGGTTCCGTCCTCGATAGCAGAAGAAGGAGTTAATGGGCTCAAAGGACGACATGAGGATGGATCACACCAGTAAGAAACTGGGCGCCAATATTTATTCCAAATCATTAATTCGGTGCGAAGTGCACAGCGAGGCCAGGTTGGTGGTTATCCATTCAGGAGGATTATGCCCAATTAAAAATTGAAAGAACTATCAAATGACAGGTTCATGGTGCTGACTAGCTTGTGTGCGCAGCGCAGTTACGGGCATGTTCTCGGTAGGAAATTTTGCGCAAGCTTAAGCATGTAATGTTACGTCGGAAATACGGGAACGTCGGTAGCGACACCCTCCAGAAGTGGACGACAGCGGTTGCGCAAGATATCGCCGCGCGCGCGTAGGCGCGCGTACGCACGTTCAGGCTCGATTTGATATCCCGGCTTGATGCCCGGCCGATCCGAATTGACGATGCGCTGGCAAGAGCGCGCTGGCGAAGAAGGCCCCCCGCGACGATGGCGAGTCCATCCAACCCGATTTGGGGATATAGGTTGTTCGAAGGACAGCAGGGTTTGTGACACCTGTTTTAGTCCCGGATGGCCATTGAGAGTGTGCGTTGGCGGCAGGTACGCGGGCTGGGCACGGCGGGTATGAAATCACTACGAAATCTCGTTGCAGGATCGGAATTCGGAGCACGGCAGGTCTACTGCGACGCTTCCGTCAGCGACTTCTGGGGGAATGTTGCGATTGCGCAAGCATGTCCCAAAAATTCGCGTTTTGCGCATATTTGAAATATTTTTCCTGTTTCTAGACTCGGTCTCAAGCGCGTCGGTGCTGCAGAACCACCAGAAAACGAGCTAGCAAAGTCAGCGCGAAGAATCAGGTGGAACGCACAGCCTCCTCGATCACGATCGGACTCCATTTGGTAGCCCGGGTCAAGTCGGCTTGAGACCCGATGGATCCGAATTGACGATGCGCTGGCAGGGCTGCTGGCGAAAAAGCACCCTCCAAGATGGCGGTGAGATCTACTGGGCCCGGTTGCGGGCTATTGGCTGTTGGGAGGACCGCAGGGTTTGTGACACCTGCTTGGGTCCGGATGGCCGCTGGAACTGCGCGTAGTAGGCGACAGGTGCGAGTATTGGGTGCGGCAGGCATGAAATCGCATTGAAGAGGGAGCTCTCGTTGGGAGAGCGTATTTCGGGGCACACCAGGCCGTTCGAGACGCTTCCGTCATTGAGTTCAGCGATTTTTGGGCGGGAAAAATGCGATTCCGCAAGCGTGTTCCAGAATCTGCGTTTTGCGCATAGTTCAAGTATTTTCGGACCTGGGGCTCGCTTGCAGGGGCAACACGTTGCAGCGGCCATTGGGCCGGCATTCTTGAGCAATGCTGGGTGTTCCCAGTCCGGAGCGAGTTCGATCGGGCGAGTTCCAAAAATCGGCATGGTGGTGTCGTGTTCTCCAATTTGACCATCCTTTATCTTTATTTTTTGGATCCTTCTGTTTGCAGACATTTCAGCTGTATTCCTTTCTTGACAGCCTTGCCCCACTCGCTAGCAAATATGATATTTACATACGGTATTTACGCGGCGGCATTCGGTAGGCCTCGAGCACAATGCAGATAGCCAAGCTCCCAAAGATACATCTAAGCCTTTGTACAGTATGGTGGTCGTCTGGTTGGAATATAAAAACGGATTAAAACCCGGCAGAAAGTGAGGGTTTGATTCCCTTTGAGTGCATGGCTGAGTGGCTGCGACTAAATATTGTTTACTGCTAGAAAAAAAAAAAGAATACATGCCCAAGCCCATAAGCGGCCCCGTGGACCAAGATGGTCATCTGGTTCGAAGCTGGTAATTTGTAGTACCGCCAGAAGGCGAGGGCTCGATTCCATCCGACTTATAGGTGTCCTGCTTGGACTAAAATATGGATTTGGTTTTCGAGAAAGAGATCTCGTTTTCGATCCATGATCATCGTGATCACCGTCAAAAGTGAGCATTCTGTGGAAATATTTCCAAATCCAAAAACCGTCAAACTAAAGTGAGATCCACTGCACCCAAAACGCAATCTAAAAATGAAAACGAAAGTGTGAAATCAAAAACGAGATCTCGTTTTCGGCAATCTCGTTTTCGCACGGTCTGTTTTCGTTTTCGTTTTGTCTGATCTTGTTTTCGAAGCGAGTGATGGGATCAAGTGCTGAATGATGGCCTCAGCCTGCCGCCTCAGACAACTTGTTCTTTCAAACATGTACCTGGTGCCATACCTGAGACCAACTGAGGTGAACCAATCCAGCACAGGAACATTGGAGAGATTATGTCTCCCAACATTCTAAGAGTAACAAGCCGGTGTTAGGCATAATTGGCCTTAATTACAGAGCTCTTAGTATTTTAGCTTTACATTCAATTTTGGCCAATTTCGGGGCCGAGTTGGTGATGTTTCAAATACATACCTAAAGCAATCATTCAAAGGGGTTAAAAGAGACTGAATCACCCTCTGTTAGGTCATATCAAGTAGCCACAAGGGTAGCTGCCACTGGATGCTTTAAAGGCTAGGGTGTGTCTTTGTCTGAACTTTGTTTTGAGACATGTGGGGACAACCGTAGTCCAGTATTAGATGGAAAACACAGCTGTGGAACCTAGGGATACATGGTTCATCCCACATCGGCACAGTGATGGCTGCCATTCAACACTGATGCCATCATTGTCCACATCTGAAACGAAAACGAAACCTGCACAGATCAAACTGAAAAGCCTTGAGGTAAAATCTAAATTGATTGGGACAAAATTGAAACCTGTGGAAGTAGACTTTTGTTTTCGCTTCAAACATTTCATTTTGATCGAGCGAATTTTTGGTTTTGTTGAGCAGATTTTGGTTATGGGAGATAGAATTCTGATTTTGCAAAGGAAGACCAGGGGATGTTGAGTGCCCAGAATTCTCTGTTTCTGGCAGTGATCATCGTGAATTCACCATGATCACTGGCGAAATCAGCAATGATCGCGTGCAAAAACGTGAATTATGCCTCACCAAAACCATTTTATTTTTGTCCAAAGAGGACACCCATACGACTCGGTGGGCGTAATTTGTGGAGATCTTTTTTTCTTGAACCAGCAAAGTCTTAGTTCTGGAGGTTGCCTTGAGGACATAATTTATTTTCCTGACCAATTGTGGTCTCGAGCAAAATTTCGTTCACTCATCCTCTCTGCCTTGCTGTGTTTGGTACAAGATAAGAAGAACATACTCAAGCCATTTTTAGCGTATGACTCGGTGTGCTGTCGTCGAAACGCAGCTACTTCATTCATTACTTGTTGCAGGTTTCGTATACCAAAGGCCCTCCGGGCATCCCTGGTACCTGGATCAAGACAAATCCCACGACCTTAGACCTCTACAAATTAACCATTTTATAGGGAGTTCATCATGAGCATAATATTGGAAATTGGCCATAGCGTCCAAAGGTTGCCGGAACTCTCCGAAGGTTTTTCTGCAAGGTGCGCACATCCTCATGATGCTTTTTCTGGTCCGGTCAGTCAATCCCTCAGGACATAAAATACTGCCGTCATATGCCTCTAAATTATAGGTTGTAGGAAGAGTCTCCGCCGGCAGAGCTGGATTTTGAAGGAGGGTCAGATGATATTCTAAGGGATTTTCAACGGTCAACAGATGCGCCGTCGTGTCGCATGCGCAGACTGCGCAGGGTGTGGGTAGCCATCTAGGAGGATGTGTGTAGTCTTGCTATTCCACTGCAGTTCGGTATCGATCAGACAAGGTCGCCATGTAAGGAAAACATAGTTCCGCCTCTGTCAAGGCAACCCGAGCAGCTTGTTTTACAGTCTGCTGGGCAGGAGCGCCTTTTTATTTCCGCTTGGCAGCGTTGGCGTTAAACTTTAATTTCCGAGCCCCCTCTCGGTCTCGGATTATCTGCACGGTTCGGGGTTGAAATATACCTTGCCTTTGTTTCCTCAGCCGTTTGAACAGTAGCATCTGAGAATTGCCAGGGCATCTGGCGTCGCATTAATGCTCCAAGATATACTCTTCCAGCAAAGGCTTACTTTTCGGGACAGTGATGCAATGCAGGTTAGGGAAACCCGTAAGATGTTCAATGCTGAAGTGACTGAAGAGTGAAACAAGCTAGAAGAATGAACGGCGATGTATTTGACATCCATGTCAGCTAAATGAATGCGGGTCAGAGTGCTGTCAGTAACAGTTTCGCTGAACTCAAAGTCCTCATTGAACAAATAAGTGCTGCAGAGCGGGGTGCCATCGTCAACATCGGCCAATATCTCGTTGGAAAATGCTAGCGGCAGAATGCGAAGGTTGTCCATGCACTAAACAGTGGGGTGATCAACGTCCATAGGCGTCAGTACAGTAATCTCTTCGATAGTTTTAAATGGACCTTGTCGTTTGCGGGGAATTTTAGAAAAAGCTATAAAATATGCCTGCCCAGGACATTTGTCTGAGCACCTGTGCCTCATGAGCTCTTGGACCATGGCCGGGTTTCTTGGCAGCTCCTTGGCACGATGGCTCAAGTGAGCCATAGTCAATTGGGTATAGTACGACACAAACTTTGAAATATCTTCACATGTACAGGTGAGCACATGTCCATCGGAATTGCTGGCAGAAGTCATCCCGACGAAATCGTAGGAAGCATTAAGAGTAAACGTTGAGACGTCAGTCTCAGAAATAGAGACCTCTCGGTTATCAAAGACCATGTTGAGAGACCCGGCTACGGCGGGCGTGTGTACTGATTTCCTTCTATTGTTTAAATGTCTGAAAATGAGTACAGTGCTGTAGCCAGGGCAACTCGGAGAACATGCATGTTGATTTACACCAACATCTTTGAGCCTCTTGTGCTGTCAGTCTCCTTTATTTGATGACACTCGACCAAGGCCGATAAACCTGACAGATCCAGATAGTGGAACAGTTCACAAAACTTGCGAACGTCGGTACACGACACTGCAATCTCATTGTCTTTCCCATTCACCGATCGAGTAGGCGCGTCCGAACGCACAGTAACCAAGCCATACCAAACGTTCAACGTAGATGTGGTGATCAAATTGACATCAAGCTCTGATGGTTTCTGAACATTGGACAGCACAGACTTTAACAGACATTGAATATTGAACATCAGTTGATTCCTCATTGGACAGAAATGAATAACAATCGTCCCGTTCAAAAGAGGCATACCTTCCGGGAGCAGTTGGTCCAAAGAGGGCGTCGAAGGAGTAGGAATGACTGAGAAACGTTGAGACCAGAAGGACAGCAGCCTCCGAGCATTACCTGCAGCAGCAGCATGAAAACCGGGAGGGGCAGATGCAGGCACGTTAAACGTGACGTGAAAATCGGTGTCGTCCATGAGAAGAGATGAGCAGTCATCAGGCAATAGGTTGCGCCTTGGGACATCGTTGTCGGGAAGCTCTTCAACGGAAGGGGACCGGCGGTTGGATACCGCGCTGGACATGCAGGATAGATCGGGTGGAGGCTTCAGAGTAAAGCGGGCAGTGCTTCGGCGAGACGATGAGAGAGAGGGGCAACAGTCGTAGCGAATAACGGTGTAAACCGATCAAGGTTCCCCGACTCAAGATCAATACCATCACGGGTTTACCCGAACCTGCACATTGGAAACGGCAGGCAAAAATTGCAAATTGGAAATGCAAAGACGACAACCCATAACGTTCCGTGAGAGTCCCGAAATGTTACGGTTGCGAATGGGCAAGATCATAAATCTCAAATTCTGACTTTCAGACCTGGTAACCTACATCGGTACCAGGAACAAGGGAGATCAGGGTTACATCTACAAACATAATAGCAATCAACGTTGACTCAGGAAAAGATGGAATTGAGGAGCTCGTCAGACTATGGTTGGCACTTGCCTGGCTGCGGTGAGACTGGTCCATAATCCAGTCGCCCCATTTATCGGCAAGGCGGAGCCTGTCGGTCGTGTGGAGTACGGAGCCGACCATTGCACGACCCATTGGCCCGGAATCGCCAGTCGGCTTCTTGAGCTCGAGATACTTTCCCCTGCGCATATCCCGCAAATGCATTAGTTCGAGCGGAACATATGTGCAAGTTGGATCCTCATACCCAGTTTCCGTGGCAAAGTACAGTTTTCTGAGAAGGAAGCCTGGGTAAGAGACGGAAGAAACGAGGTTGTGCAATTAAACCTTGTATCTGTTGATTTCGGGGGTGCAGCCCAGCATGGTCTTCGTTAACGGCGTCAAACAGAGCAACGAGAAGTAAAGTCAGGACCGTACAAGTTGAGTGTTCCTCATCTTATAATTGTTGAGGATACTTGCGGCAGTCAAGGCTGTCGCGATGTAAGGGTGCCCGAAGAACCAGATGACGCAATTTACTCACCGTCAGGGTGACTTGCGGGAACAACGTCACCAGGTTCGCCGATGCTGTGCGGGGGAGAGTCGGTGATGAGGATAACAACCTCTATGCGTTCTGCCTCCAAGACGAGCGGAGGACCGCATCGAGTGCGTCAATCTGCGCCTCCGGTCCATCACCGCCTCCAGACGCGACGAGGGCGTCCAACTGCTGCCCCAAAACGGTGGCATCCTTGGTGAATGGATTCTTGTCCTGCACGATCCAGGCATCACCTTGCTCCTTGTGATCGCGAAAGGCGACGACACGGTAGCGCGCGTCACCGCCGGCAAGCCTGGCGTTAGCTTCGATACCGCTGAGAATGTTCTTGACACGGTCGCGCGCGGCCTGGATGTAAGGCTGCTGACTGTCGATGGCATCATGAAGAAATACAACATCACTGGATAAAATTGTCAGATTGCTGCACAAACACGCGGCGGAAAAAACCTTGCAAGTTAACTGGCTTATTGCCGCTTGGAATATTGATATTTCCTGGCATGTTTCTGAGACTGAGCGCGGTGCGACTGATGTTGAGTGTATCGCGAGCCCGGTGGCTTATATACCCGTGCTGTCCGCGTGATGACGAAAACTCCAAAATCTTGACACTTGCAAAACCAGTTCGGCCCTCGGCAGAACTCTGTCGGAACCGACGGCTAAGCACAATGTTATAATTGAGCGACGTCACGGCCCGGTGGGCATGTCAGTGCCTGTCGGGGTGCCTCCGGCGCCTGGTCTGTCCCGGTTGCCTCATTCGGGAAGTGGGGTTATCTTTCCGAGCAAGCTGTCGTCACAACCGTCTAAGAGATTCTCTTGGAACATAATGAATAGTTCGTGTAGACACACTTTCCGACATGCGTGCCTTCAAAGGCCTTCAACAGCCTCGGTGATCAACAAACGCCGGTCGAAGAATTGAAAGTGCATCTTGCCTGTGGGAACCAGAAGAGAACTCGACAACACACAAGGAACGCACCTTCCCCATGGCTGTCAGATATCTTGGCTTGGCTGTTAATTAAATGGATCTGCAAAGCGGGTGAATGCAGCTTGTTTTACAACGAATTTTCAACAAAACGGTCTACACTAGTCTCTAACTGAATTACTAGCGCGCACTCAGCGGCCATCTCTGGGTGTTTGGTAGGAAAAGGAGGGTGTGAGCTTGCGGCCGGCATGGGTGAAAGAAAAGGCGTCTTGACCAAGTCTTGACAGGACTCTTGAAACTTCCGTCGTCGTGGGAGAAAAATGTGGCAGTGTTGGTCCGAGTCTGCCGGAATGCCAGACTCGGAAGAGCGGCAGGCCCCATGTTCTATAACGGTAAGTTGGGTCGGTCTTAGATTAGTTCCTGCCCAGACGTGCTACAGTAAATGCTCCGTCCAGTTTACCGCATTCGGATATAGTTATATCTCGTCTGTATTTAAGACTCGAGCCGGAGAAGGACAGCAGAAACCCCTTCCCATCGCAGGATTCACCCCAATGCAGGCTTTTACCGCCGGCGCTGACGCTTTGCATCTCGCGAACCGCCCGCTCCCGAAATCTCCCGACGGGCACTACGACTGGCAAAATCAGGCTGATTCCAGTGCCAGCCCTCAGGCCCATGCTGGTGTGACCAATCTGGTGAACACAGTGAGTTATAACTTATATCGTCGAACATTCTGGTAATAAATGTCCTGCAGATCAACTCTCTCAAGCCCAAGGACCCTATAAATGTAGATGCCGGCAAAGTGGTTAGTAGCCTCTCACCCATTCGATCAGCTTTACTGAGTCCTGAACCTACATTGCAGCACGCGTTCGTCAATGCCGCACTGCACCCAGGATCGCTAGACGACCGCACAAATATAGTGAGCCTGTTATTAATATTATCGTCCTCATTGGAAATAACATATTCTCAGTTCTCCTATGGCATTGAGCTATTGTCACAAATACCGCCCAAATCGGATTTGACACAGAAACTGTCCTCTGCCGCCGTCTCGCTCCTCTACAAAACCGTCCCACACGTACGTTAATTTCGGTCTCTTGGTCACTGTACATACTAATGTTAACGTGGGACAGCCTCCTGCCGCCTTTCTCGGTCCGGTTCATTCTTTCCGCGAAGCGGACGGGGGAGGAAACAATCTTCAAAGTCCCGAGCTGGGCCGGTCAGGAATGCCCTATGCACGCAGTGTCCAGGGGAAGGCGTGCATCGAACCATCCACTCTCCCCGACCCAGGAGTGGTATTCGACACCTTGATGAAAGCAGCGCGCAACGTCCGTATTTAGCTATGCCTCACTCGGACCCGCATTTTTCTTAGCTCTGAACATGATAACAGCGCAGAATCCACCCGGGCGGCAACTCGAGCATGACCTTTGCGTTCGCGAGCCTGGTGACGCACTCAATCTTCAAAACCGATGAAAATGATATGAACATAAACTCTACGAGTTCTTACCTTGATCTCAGCCCGCTTTACGGATTCAGTGAGTCTCGCCTTTACGTGGCCGCGATTTCGGCTCATGCCCAACCAACCAGATCAAGCCAAGCAAGATTTGGTCCGCAACAAAGCCCTAGGTCGTGGGTTGCTCTATCCAGACGCGTTCTCTGAAGACCGCATCGTGTTTCTCCCCCCGGCCACTAGCGCTCTTCTCGTCCTCCTCAGTCGAAACCACAATGTACGTTTTTTACAACATCGTGACCGCGGATTTACTTAACTGAAACGTATTAGTATATCGCAACCATGGTGCTGAAAATAAATGAACAGGGGCGGTGGACGGACCCTCCGCCTCCGGCTGAGGACCCGCCTGCGGCTAACGACCGAAGGGCTCAACAGGACCAAGAGATTTTTCAAACCGCCAAGCTGATCAAGTGCGCTAGTTGTACAATCGTAGCCTTCATCTCGCCTCACCGTCTTGCAGCTGCGGCCATTTCATGAGTCTCATCCTGAACGACTATGTGGCCGGGTTCTTGGGATTATCAGGTGTGTCCCGTATTCAGATACGTTGCATACATCCTTGCCAATGATGAGGTGACTACAGAGGGGCTTGAATCAAGCTTGTTGAAAAACGCATTTAATCCCATCAAAACCAAGGACGGGCTCGAAGTCGAACGAGGACTCGGGAACCATTGTAGCGTGGAGTTCAATGTGCTCTACAGAGTGGGAATCAATTCTCCTTCTGCGTACCGTCCGCACACTGACATCGACCATCTCAGTGGCACCCGACGCTCTCTGTGGCGGACGAACAATGGACGAACGGTATTGTCAACAAGGTTTTCAACAACAAACCGTTCGACCAACTCGGCGTCAAAGACCTGCGGGAAGCCTTCCCGCGCCTGCGTGATAGCGTCGATCCTGATCCGGCGACACGACCCTTCGGGGGGTATGTATCCCTCGTTCAATTCCAGGATTTCATTTTTAATTTGATGTACAGCCTTGAACGAGGGCCGGACGGCAAATTCTCCGACGACGATATTGCTCGTGTTTTGTTGGACGCCACTGAAAGCCCCGCTGGCGCATTCGGCGCTCGTAATACTCCGCCGTCCTTGCGGGTGATTGAAATCATGGGGATCATGCAGGCCCGCAAATGGGGTGTATGCACCATGAACGAGTTCAGGGAATACCTTGGGCTGAAGCGCTTCGACGACTTCGAGGAATGGAACCCTGACCCCGAGATCGCGGTGTGTAGGATCCTGATGTGCAATACTTCCAGAGTCTCATTTCGTCTTCTGTAGAGCGCCGCACGCCGCCTTTACCAGCATATTGACAATCTTGAACTATACGTGAGCTGGCCCGTGATCAGGAGACGATCGAGTGCTTACACTAGTGGTTCTGCAGACCGGATTGCACTGTGAAGCTACTATGCCTTTGAGTCCTGGTGTTAGATTTTCTTCGGGATTCACGGTACTGCTGTGTTCCTGACTCTCATATCGCCACGGTCGTGACTGAAATTTAATCAGGTGATGAGAGCAATCCTCGGCGACGCGATCGCCCTAATCCGCGGGGATAGGTTTTACACCACAGACTTCACCCGTACATGATCTTCGATTTTGCATGGGTTTTTTTTTTGGTTCTAACCGCCGCCTTAGCCGCTAATTTGACTGTCTGGGGGTATCAGAGCTGTCAGCGCGATCTTCACAACGGCGGCGGGGTGAGTTTTGAATTATTGAACCGGAGGTGATGCTGACCTCAATCGCGCCTAGGGAGCACAACGTATGTTCGGGTGTCGTCCAGGATCCAATATTAACCATGATTTACAGTCCCGACGCTCCTTTTACGCCATCTTCCCCGTCACTATCCCTTCGTAAGAAAGCACTACTGTTTTTGGCACTCCGTTTAACTAACTATTCATAATGTAGAATTCGGTCTACGCGTGTTACCCTCTGTTCACACCCCAGAAAATGAAGCAGAGTCTAACAGCGCAGGGTATTGCGCAGAAATATACTTTCGATCGTCCAATCGCCACTCCTCCCGTCAAAATATTGAACACTTTCACCGGCATCAAAACGGTTTTCAATGATCCTGCGCGTTTCCGCACGTTTTACCACGATCTCGAAGGTTCGTCTCATAGTCGGGGAGATATACATTGATTTTTAATTGTCGGCTGTGCAGGTGTTGGCTCAGGCTACGGGTTTTTCCTTTGTTTTGACGATCCCGCAAAGTATGTCTTGCTTGCCCTTCACTGTTCTTCCCAGTTCATCCAGTTGATCCCCACAGGCATAGCAAAGATCGGGCTTGGGTAGGAATCGCAGTATCTATTATGAAATGAACATCGCTGAATGGTTCACAGGCTCTTCATGCTCTTTTTCCTTCAGCAAACTCGCTCACGGAATATCGGGAGTGGTACTGCGACTCGGCTATCCAGAAGATCAAGGAAAAATCCTGGAAATACGACGGAGTTGCTGGTAACTACATCGATATCACCAAGAGTGTCATCAACAGCACCTCGATTGATTGGGCCGCTGTTCGTCTTGTATGTTTATTTTTTTTAGTCTTGGTATTCCCCGCAAATATTTTAACACTATTCAGTGCGGCCTTCCCCTCAAAACGAAGGAAAATCCGAAGGGCCTGTTCACCGAACAGGAAATATATGATATGTTTGGACTGGTTAGTTATCCCGTTTTCCCGTGTCTCTTGCTCTCTGTACATAACTGATTGAACTTCAGCTCACGTATGATTCTGAGCTTGGGACTTCCACCGGCTTTGCTCACTTCTAATCATCCAGCATGAATTTCCTCGTGATAAGCAACAACGAGCACTCATTTGCTATCCGGTCCGCAGCGCTGGAAGTAGCTGATATGATACAGGGCCTGATTGAAAAATCAATTCTCGAGGTTGCTCCCCATATTGCACCAGTGCGCCATCCCGTCCTTAACACCGCCCTTAAATCTGTGTGCTGAAATTTCCCCTATAGAATATGCTCGCAGGGCTCGTCGCTAACGTCAAGAAATATGTGTGGCCGCCGGGCGACAAGCCGTGTCATCTTTTCCTCAGCAGACTTGCGGAGAGTGGGAGACCAATCAATGAACTCATCGGAGCTGTGATTAGTCTCGCAGTCGGCTCGTGTCTCGACATGGCTCAAGGTGCGTACTGTCCTTTCATTTTGTTAAGGATATACATTGATCACCCAACTAGCTTCGGTTCAAGTCCTCGACTTTTATTTGGATGACGAACGCAAAAACGAACGCCTGGAAATCCTCAATCTTGCCAAAAAGGGTGATGTTCAGTCTACTGATATGTTGCGCGGATATGTTCGAGAAGCCATGCGTAAGTGCATAGTTTATTCTGACATATTTCGGGATGATGCTGACGCCTCACAAAAAGGCTTAAATCCACAGTTTACCACAATCTTGCGGGAAGCCGCCGTCGATGCTGTTATTCCCCAAGGGACCGGTCTTCCTCCTATGCAGGTGAAAGCAGGAGAGCATATCGGATCATGCTTCAAAAATGCCCATCTTAATGTTTGTTTCATCGCGCTCCAAGTTTAATCGTTTGCTGATTACATCGGAACTAGCCCGCAGATTTCCCGAACCCCACCGCCGTCGACCCAACTCGTCCAATATCATCGTACAACCTGAACGGGACAGGATTCCACGGCTGCCCAGGTGTTGACTATGCGGTACAAACCATAACGGAGACCCTCAAGGTTGTGTTCAAGTTGAAGAATGTTCGTCGGGCGCCTGGGAATGCTGGGAAAATGAGAAAATTCAAGATGGTCATCAATGGAGGCGAAACGAATATTTATCTCACTCCCTACGGGACGACAACTCCCTGGCCTAGCTCAATGCACCTCGTGGTAAGTCACAAAACAGCTCGACTTTTTTTTCCGACCTCACGATGCTTCAACAGTACGACGACTGATTAGTGAGCAGAGTTGGTGGGCAGCTGAAAATGGGAGAAGGAAAACTCGACTTGTGTTCGTTACCACGCATTTCGCAGATCCGCCCGATTATCTACGACGTTCAAAATGGTTTTCTCATTTTTTTTGATATAACACATGGAATATGATCTTGAGTTCAATCCTGCATGCCGGATCGCCGTGGTTTTATACCGCCGCGTAGTCCACAGTAGTAAGAGAGAGCAAGCACTTCAAAGTACTTAAGGCTCCATTTGGCTGAGCGTTACTTAGCGGTCGTTAGCAAAAACTCCCCGCCAAACCAAAGAAACCGTTATTTAACATATTTAAGAACCCCTTGATTATATTCGGTTGCTACGTCGCTTCATAAATCACCGTCTGCCGTCACTTTGGCCATTGTTTGGCCCTTGTATTTGATCCTTTGCCAGTTCGTCGCGTCTCTCTTGCCCTTCCTCCTCACTCTACCTTCATTCCAAAACCATGGCCAAGGCAAAGACAACAACAACACGTCCTCCGACGCTGGAAACACAGATGGAGCCCCGAAAAAGGGCGGGAAACGCGATAAATGGACAGCCCCCATGCTGGCCATTCTCGTTCGCATTCTCATCGATGAGAAGAAGCTGGGCTGCCGGGCCGAGTCAGGCTGGTCCTCGGAGAGCTACACCTAGGTTATTCTTGAAAAAATAGAGCTTTCGATTCGTTGCTGCGTCAATGGGATTAGCCATCAAATTTTCCTATGCCTTATTTGGAAACTATTGTTGCCCTCCCTCGAACACACATTTTGCCCCACATATGAGGATGAGATTTTTCCACCATGTATAGCATGTGCAAATATTATTGCCACAACATCCAAATTTTGGTTGCCGATATTCCTAGGGAGTGCTACATAAAAGAGATGCGCGGCGGCAAATGCGCCAAAAATTGGCGGCGCTGGGGCGGGCGCAGGGCGGTATTTGGCGCCCGCGATCAATTGGCCGCACGCTGCAGGAGGCGCGCGTGGTAGCGCCATCCTGAGTGGTGGGGGAGTGAGTGCCACATAGAAGAGATGCGCGGTGGCAAACGCGCCAAAAAATGGCGGCGCTGGGGCAGGTGCAGGGTGGTATTTGCTGCGCGCGACCAATTAGGGCGCGCCGTGTAATCCAGGGCACAGGTAACGCATGGCGGAGACGAGGTAGTCGGATGGGTACATAAATGTGTCCGCAGGCCATTGCGCGGGTATTAGCACGCGCAGGGCGAGAGGGGGCCGACGTACTTTCAACTATGCTGATACCCATTTACCTTCGACGAGCTGACCATGTTTAAGGCTGTAGATCTAAGCACCTGGATACCAGCAACAGCACACAGCAGTCTGGGACATTAGAGCATCGGACGACGTGAGGACGCCGGTCGACGTAACGGCCGAGTCGAAAAGATACGAAACGTTTGCGAAGCAAATTTAGCAATACGGCAAACTGTCTCTTTATTGAAGATAATCTTCTTCAGAACGACCGTTGCATTCTCCTCATTTTGCAAGGTTAACACTGACGGGGCTTTGGCTGAAACCGCGCGGACAAATTTATGCCTGACATCTGCAAGGTTCTCTGACCCTCCGCAGAAGAACAGGGCATGCTCCACAATCTCAACATCATCGCAGCCAAATCGACATAGACGCAAGTGCCTTTCAACTCTCCAATAATATCGGGGGTTGTAACGCAAGCTCTCGATGGCAAGTTCATGTTGACTAAGGAGTAGTCGTCTCAATGCCCGTCGATGATCAGCGTTCACCACCAATTTCAGATAGTGACGAAGAATGGCAGTAATAAGTTGTTCTGAACCCTCCTCAACAGGTTCGTCTCGTCCATGCAATAGATACAAACGCGTAGAGCCTATAATTATTAATGGCAGCTTCCAAACTCGTCATGGCTGAGAAGTAAATCTGCTTACACAAAGACTCGCACGTCTTCGCAGTAAACATCTGTGCATTAGGCACAGTCACAGGAAAATGCAGAGTCTCATGAGCATAGATGAGATCCATCCAGTAGCCCTCACAATCATTTTGAAATAAATTGAAAGAGTCCGCCAGAGCCAGCCAAGCGTAATGAGTTTTCTCGAGGCCCACAACGTAATTGACATAGTGTATGGCCAGGATAAGCCGCCTATATCGCACAGGCAGAAGTCCCATCTCTGTGAACAACGGCGCGCATATGGGTGAGGTCCCCAGTCCCAAAATCCTATGCAGATAGGTCTTCTGGACTTTTTCAAGGGCAGAAAGGGCCGCGGCATCGACATCTACAATGATATCTGCCCCACTAATAAGGTGGGGGTCTACACAAGCCATGTAGAGCACGCGCCCCTCCTTTGGAGGTAGGTCTCCAACCCAAGCCTCAATCCCCAGCACAGAAAAGCAGCAGTTGCGCGCCGTTTGGGCCTTAGCAGCGTAATGAGCAGCAAAGATGTTCCTATGATTAGACTGGAAAGTAACCCCCACATAGCAAAATTCCTCCTTATATCGTACAGTCACTCCGTTCAACAAGAAAGTAGGCAGTTCATGAGGAGCTGAGCCAAAGACCATAATCCAAGATTTCCCGGCGTTTGCTTCCAACATATTGTCACCACACCAATGCGCGAAAGTGTTCAAATGACGTTGCAGTCTAGATGCAGTATACGAGACCACAGCCATATCATCTGCATGTTCCAGACGAGAGATCATAAGCCCGAAGATCATAATATCATCGGGATCCGGGTGCAAGTCGAAATCAGCGAAGAACAAATCCCACAGCCTAGGGGAGGCAGGATCTCCGATAAGAACTCCGATGTTGGACTGAAAAACCTCAGAATAGTTTCCTCTCAGCGTCACCATGTACTCCATCCGCTCGTACAGAATTCGTATCCAATCAAAGAGCTTCCCAGAGACACCCAGATTAAACCGCTTCAACCACAGTAGATCGCGATTTGTAGACGGAAATGCATTTGTAATATCCAAGAAAGAAACCCATAGAGTTTTGCCTTCAGCCCTGGCCCGTTCTATCATACAGCGAAGTACGAAAGCATTGTTGTTGGTTCGATAGTGCTCTCTAAAACCGTTCTGAGAGGGGGGAATAATATTGCGGCTCTCCGCCCAGTCGTATATCCGTTTATGAATAAGCAAACAGACAAGCTTCAAGAAGCAGCTTTCAAGACCAACGGTTCTGTAGCTGTCGACCTCTGCGAGCGGCTTGTCTTTCTTTGGGATCGCAGCAATCAGCGTTGTCAACCAGACACTGGGAGCATCGTTCCGGTCAATGCAGGCGTTGATCATCCTGCAGAGCACCTCATTCTCAAACTCAGCTATCTCCCCGTAACATGCTCAGTCCAAACCGGTCGCAGTACTGAAATGGCCTTCCAGATGGTCTTTGGCCCACGCAATGTCATCCTCCGTCACCCGCCCACTGAAACATTGCTCCGGTGTTGTGTCTATAGAAGGGACAGGAATTGAAGCCGCCGCCTCCTCTACAGCACGTTTATATTCCATGTTAAAAGCAGCGGGAGGTGGCTCCTTTGCATTCATTCTTTTCTCAAAACACGCCGCAAGCTCAATCAGGTCCACTGCAGCAGGCTTAGACCTCGGACAGGCCAAAGTCATCCATTTTGACCCCCAGAACGGAGCGGCAAACATATAGGGTCAGAAGACCATCTGCTTATGGTACCTCGGCCCGGCAAGACCGCCCCTATTTCTCCGGAGTTCTTGCGAAGCACCTGGTGGAACGTAGGACATAAAAGCTGTCGAGTCTCGACTATGCTCCTGCTACGCGTTTTGCTGCCTGACCGCATACTATGATGGTTTTCAGATTCGCATGCGCCGCGTTGCTCGCACTACTTCCCACAATCCTCGCAAGTCCTGCATCGAGCAGGCCTTCCTATTGGTTTAGCTTGTTAGTCTCGAATGGAGAGCGTTGGAATATTCTCATTCTAAGTGAATAGTGGCGACTCCTACACTCAAACTGGGTTCAATATCACCACTGGACCGTTGCCCTCGCCGGGAAACCCCTTGGGAAACCCTGCTTACCCGGTGTGCCAATCTCAGCTTCATTTATTGAAGAGCCGAATTATTAAACTTCTGCAGGGCGGCACAGCGACCCCGGGCGAGAACTGGATCGATGTCGCCACGACGAAATTTAACCACTCGCTAGTCCTCACGTAAGCCAGGCTTCAGAGGGCTCTATATCATCTATTAGACTCACATTTGCAGGTACAACTTCGCATACAGTGGTGCAACGGTCTCGCGCGACATCGTTCCACCTTTCGCAGACTTTGTTCGCACACTACCAGACCAAATCGACGAGTTGGTTGCATGGAACACGGTTCAGCACCCGCAACCATGGGCAAGTTCAAATGCACTATTCTCTATCTGGGTGCGTCAGCATGTTCCACTGGCTAGATACTGACTCGAACGCGTCTACTTGTAGATTGGGATAAATGACATTGATTTGAGCTATGCGCTGGACGTGAACCACACTGCGTTAGTGCTACTCGCTTCAGAGCCCATATACAGAGTGGCTGACTTCCAGCGGGTAATAGGCTGACGAACCAGCTGATCACCCGCTACTTCCAGTATATACAACGACTTGTACGTCGCTTTCCTCATCTACGCCGTCTTAACATCACAAACTGAAGCTACGCCGTGTGTTTAAAGTAGTGAGCTTGAGCAGATACCTTACGTGAGCTTCAGGGCCTAATTACTGACTATCGTCGTCAGCGACCTTGGCGGCCGCAATTTCCTTTTCCTGAACGTTCGTTTACTCCTAAGCCTTCCTCCTATTATACAAGCACAAGCCCCTTAATATGCACACTTCGCAGGTCCCTCCACTTGATCGCACCCCCGGGCTACTCGTACAGAATGCCACCGTCCGCGCGTCCGAAGCGCGCATCATCATGTACTACAACGCGCAGCTCGCTGCTGGTGTCAACAAGTTCAAGTCGAGTCACAGCGGCATACGGACGTGGCAATATGACGCACATGCAGCGTTCACGCAGCTTCTCAATCATCCCGAGCAGGTTCGTCATTCGGTAGCATCACGAAACTGAAGAGTGACCTTGTATGTGACCGCAGTATGGATTCAACGACATAACCGGGGATGACGGGACGACGCCGGGCCAGTTTTGGTAGTACGTCGTGTTGTTTCGTTTCCGCTTTGCCAAGGCGGCTGCACAGAAGCTGACATCTGGGACCTTACAGTAATTGGCTTCACCCTGTTTCCGCCGCCCAGGTTATCTTCGGAAAAGAGGTTGGTCAGCTGCTCGACAACACACCGTGGTGAGCGGTTTAGTGTAATCAATAATGGCAGAAAAACGGGTGCAGAAAGTAATGTGGTAGAAGACGCCTTGAGTGTATGTATGGTGCAACCGATGCTTATGTTTGAAATTGAGTCGGAGAGATCGCGAATATGGGCAGCTTGGCTGGATTGTGGCTTAGGGTAATGCCACCAGAACCCGTGGACGCGTCGGTGTCGCGAACACAAGACGAGGCTGCACGTCTTCCTGCCGGCCGAAAAAGAAAACGAAAAAAGAGGGGAGAAAAAATACGCACCCTCGCGCACGCCGACGCCGGTTCCACCCTCCAAACGCCGATGCCGCACCGCGTCCGCGCCCACATGCAAGCACCCCCCAAAAATAATCGCGAGTCCCCGCAAACGTGCGCGCGCATCCATCCACGACACCCGATCCACAACACCGACCCCCACCGCCAAAGAAAACGCGGCGTGGATACGAAAGCCACGACCACACTTGCCGCGCCGCACAAACTTCGAAGGCGAATGAAAAGCATACCCCCACTCCAAATAACGAAACCCCCTCTCCACACAATGGAGAAAACCCCTCCCCTCCGCACAAGCCGCCTGCCCCACAATAAACGAAAGAAAGAAAATTGTCCGTTCCTCCGCACAATAAATAAAATAAAACCCCGCCAGGGAAAAATGAACAAAAAAAAACGAAGTAAGGGCAGACCACAGGAAGACACGTACAGTAAGCCAAGCTCCGTCGTGTCGTCCTCCGCATCGGGTGCCTTCTCCTTCTGGGGTGAGCCCCCGCGTTGGCGCTCTCATGCGAGCAGGAGGGCTATGGGGCCGCGCAGCGATTGCTCGCCCTTCTCGATCCAAACTGTCGTCGACGTGGCGCGGGCGTCGTCCCCCGCCGCCGCGCAGTTGTCGTGGCCAGAAAACGCAGACGTCGCGTCCAACCCGCTTCGAGGGGAATCCAGATCGGGCAAATTAAGATGAACAACCTCACTCACGCCCACGGGACTTGTCGCGTCCGACACCTGCACGCCGCGCTCGTGCGCATAGGTGAGAGTGAGGAGGCAGCGCGTGTGCGAGGGGCTGGTGGGGAGAGAGGAGGTCCGTAAAAACAGTAAAACGGTGGCGGGTCAGCAAAAAGTGGACGGGCCAGTACAACGAAGGCGGGTTGGGGTGCAGGAGGGAGGGGAGCGAGAAGAGGGAGGGAGCGAGAAGGGTAGATATAGGAGGGTGCAGGGCGGAGGAGTAAAGAATAAGTCGGTCGCCAAACGCTAGTCCTGCGCGAAGGGAGGAAAGACAAGACAAGAAAAAGAAGACAAAAGAGACGCACCGACCCACTGCGCGGCAAGGATCGCGTCGTCTTCTTCCTCCTCTGCTCCGCGTCCCACCGCCCGGTCGCTGCCGTCGTGCCTGCGCTCGTCGATCTCGTGGTCACTGGTAAGCGTGCGCGTCCCGCGCCGGTGGCGACGCCGGGCATCCGCGGCTAACCGCGTGCTGCGTGGACAGCCCGTGACATGTTTCGTCGGGGGTCCGATAGACGCCCTCCTGGTGCCGATACGCGCCGATATACAGCGCAACCTGCCCCACGCCGTGTGGCGCGAAGGTGGTGGAGTTGGCAGGCCAATGTATCATGTTGCTTGCCAGCCGGTTTGATGGAAACCGCCAAATTCCGGCGGCATTCACCGGCCCTCAGTTCACACGATTTCAATGGAAGTCGATGGCATGTAGAGCCAAAATACAGGTCTGGATTCCTGTCATTTCCCAAAATCTTACATCTCCTCTTCGTAAAGGATATTTGACCACAACATTTGAGACGACCTAGCGATGGATAATCAGCGTGAATTGCCCTTGTACTCCTGGCAGGTATATTCAACACATAATGTTCTATTGGTTATATTTATGAATCAGGGGATGAAGTTTCAAAGGTTCAGGACCGATTGTAAATGGCAGAGAGTCAATTTGGACTCTTGGAGTCAATAGTTTAATAACCAATCGCACCCATTGGAGGGTGTTGGGCTCGACGGCGGTGGACGTACTAAATAATGTCACGCTACACAGGTCCACCGCTGCCTCCATCTGCGGCCCACTGGTACTTCTCTTGCGGTGATCATGCTTTCCTAATCAAATAGCGCAAACTTCTCATTTTACATCAGTGACCACGAGGAGCATATGGAGGTCCTTCAACGTCTACTTTGGACACTATGCTCAATCGTAGACCACCCAGTTGCGGCGGAAGCGGCCGTGGAGGCAAACTTGCTACGTCATGCAGAGGCGCTGCTGACGTCGCCAAATACTGAGGTATGCAGTTTGGGATGCCTGATATTGCACAACATGGCTTCGGAGTCTATCACAAGAGCCCTGCTGGAAATGGGAATATGCGAGCTGCTCATGGCTCTATTGCGGCAAGTTTTCTTACTCGTTTGAGATGTTTTGAATGACGTCAGTGCCCCTGACGGAAATCGATGAAGCTTCGACCCCTCGATAAGCGTCACGCACATAAATATTGGACCAACCGAATATTCCCGACCAACAAAACCCCACGACCGGAGTGGAAGGGGATTATACAAATCGGGAGGTCCTAACGTGGAAGACAAGATGCGGGACATTGTATCGGAAAACAGTTTCCCTTCAATACTATACAAGTATTATAATAACCTCTCCTCCGCAGGAATAAAGGTATGAGCGATAGTATTGTCTTTCTCTTCTTCAGCGAGCTCCGAATTGGTGCAAGTCTGCCATTTGCGGTCTATACTTCAGTTAGGCTCGCTCAGCTGCCCCAACAAGCTGATCACTGCGGGTGACTTAGTCTATATCCACTCAAAAGAAAGCGCACATAATTATACATAACCGCTGTCTTTCGTAATATTGACAGACGCAGCAATTGAGTCTTCGCAGCTATTCATTCGTCGGCTTTCAAGCACGGGGATCACTTTTGTCTTATTTGTGTTGAATTCATCCTTCCACCAGGTCGCTCTTCCACTTCTCGGAGGCGCCTCCTGAAACCGTTTTTGAATCAACAGTGTAATCGGTGAAATATCGATAAGCTTTCGCATTTATACTCTCCAGCGTCCAGTATGTCGGAGTTTAAACTTGCGGTGATTGCCTCGATTTACGCTGAGTAATGCTCTTTGACACTTCACCCGTGCTACCGATTCCCGCAGGCGACGATTTAGTAAATCAGTCCCAGCCAAGTCCCAGCCCACAACTTGACACTAACCATGACCCTCCCCCCAGGAATTGCGCTCATTGTGCGCCCTGTAGCTCTTGCGGTCATCTTCCTCGCTCTCGGATATTCGATTCAGGTTCTGGCAAGCAGACTTACCCAGCTGCCCCTCCCAACTCCGCGTCCACTGTTAGGCGTCGCGGTCTTTGGTTTCCTCTTCATAGCTATCCTCCGCATATGTATCGCCTCTATTGTGATACGCCTGCGTGCCGCGTCCCTCGGCGCGAGACTTGTTCCCGCGGTCCGCGGTAGATGGCCCGGAAACCTCGACATCCTGGCCGATTTTCGGCGTAATTGGAATGTTGCCTATCCATGTAAGTCTTACGCGGTCAATCCAACCCTTCATTGAGAAGAATTCAACCCCCGCAGTCGAGGTCTTCCGCCCGATCCTCCAGAATTCGCCCACGGTAAACCTACATATCGGCTGGGGCGATTATATCCTGACAGTGGAGCCGGAGTATAGTACGTGCTGCCCACTCTTCTCACTTCTATTTTGCTTCTCGATAACGCCCTCCATCGATAGTCAAGATTATTCTGGCTACTGATTTCAATAATTATGTCAAAGGTCGTTATAACCGCCCACGTTCACTAAAAATCCATGCTCACTGACCGCTTACAGGCGAGGCTCTGCGGAATTGTATGGGCTCCGTGCTTGGTAAGAGGAATAGCATCATCGATGTTCGAGTTAAATAAATATGTACACCGCCCACAGGAACGGGCGTGTTCAACTCTGATGGTCGCTCTCCATTACAAACCCCGCGTTCGAAACTCATGTGTCTATCATCCCAGGCGAAATGTGGAAGTTCCACCGCGCGGCGACGCGCCCCTTCTTCAACCGCGACCGCATCAGCGACTTCGACATCTTCGGGCAGCACGCTGACCACGCCATCGCGCTCATGAAACAGCGCATGCGCGCCGGACACCCCGTCGATTTCGAGGTGCGCTAAATAACACGACCCGCCGGCACGACTCACCCCTTTGACTTTCTCTCGTCCACAGGACCTCGCAGGCCGATTTACCATGGACTCCGCCGCAGACTTCCTCTTTGGCGTGTGCGTGAACAGCCTGTCCGCGCCGCTCCCCTATCCGCACAATGCGCCGTTCCCGCCCCTCGCCTCGCGCGCGCACAGCGACCGCTTCGTCGCAGCGTTCACGCAATGCCTGACCATCCTCTCCTCGCGTAGCCGGTACGACTGGATCTGGCCCGCGTTCGAGTTCTGGGCGGACAAGACCACGGAGCCGATGGCTGTCGTGAATTCATTCCTGGAGCCGATTATCCGCGACGCGGTGGAGAAGCGGCGGGTCGCGGGGCTCCTTGCTGGTGAGGGTAGGGCGAAGGAGGCTGCTACTGCACCTGCGACGCTTTTGGACGAGCTGCTTAATATAACGTCGGGTGCGTCTTCGTTTTTATTGGAAATATGTCGCGCTAAATACCCTCCATCGTCCACTTCCGCAGACCCCAAGGCCCTGAAAGACGAGATGTGAGTCGTCGTAGTGTCATTGCGCTATTTCTTCACACATAACCTATACACACCTGATGTGCAGGCTGAACATCCTGCTCGGTTTGTCATATTCTTAAATCCTACTCGAAACTTCTGAGAGCGCTGAAATTACCCTCAGCTGGGAGAGACACCACGATGAGTGTGCTGACTTGGGTCGTATACTTGTCCGTCCCTACTCAAATTATATCCACCCCCGCTAATCCTGCGCATCCCCATCCCAGCCTCTCCGCGTACCCCGCCGTCTGCGCCCGCCTGCGCACCGAAATCCTGCAGCACGTGGGCGCGGAGCGCCGCCCCACGTACGACGACATCCGCGAAATGAAGTATCTGCGGGCGGTGATCAACGGTGCGCCCGCGCTATCTATCCGAATCTCCCGCATCCAATAGTTATATGTCACGGCCAGAGACGATGCGGCTTTATCCACCCGTGTACGTCCTAATGCCGTTCCGCACCAGACATTTTAATCTAATGTTCCCAACGCCCCAGGCCCTCGAACCTGCGGTATGTTCTAGCTGCACTCAACGTCATTAAGCCCGATATTCACGAAGGCATTTGTGAAAAACAGAGAAAGCGTCAACGCAACAACATGGCCATCCAGGGATCCCGCGAACCCACAGCCGATATATATCCCTGCTGGGGCCAAGTAAGTATATAGGTTTCTTTCATAAGTTATGTTTCTGAGCAGTCGAACTTTCATAATTATCCATTCCCTCGTTAATCAATTACATTCTCCCCAGAATCAGCTACTCCGTCTTCGGCATGCACCGGCGCACGGACCTCTGGGGCCCCACCGCGGAGGAGTTCGACCCCGACCGCTTCCTCGACGCGCGCCTCAAGACGTACCTCCTGCCCAACCCGTTCCAGTTCCTCCCCTTCAACGCCGGTCCGCGTGTGTGTCCTCGGGCAGCAGGTGCGCCTCGGAGTCCGCTCACTCGCATCCCATCATCCATCCGTCCGTTCCACTGCTCACCCCGGGTCCCTTACAGTTCGCGTACAACGAGATCTCCTTCATGCTCGTGCGGCTGCTGCAGGTTTTCGCGAGCAGCACGCTCGATGAGGACGCGTGTCCGCCGCATGCGCGCGTGCCGGAGGCGTGGAGGGCGGGGCGGGGCAGGATGGCGGTGGAGCGCGTGCGCCCGCGGGTGCAGCTCAGTACGTTGTGTTCTTCTTGCATACATCAAGTTCATTCATTGATCGATTCAACTCTGTTTCTGCGTCTGAAGCCATGTCAACCGAGGTCCGTATCCCTCTATCCTTCGGGCCGAAGGCGAATTTATTGATATTTTTTATTTTTTATTTTGCAGGGCGGGCTGTGGGTCAGGATGCAGGAGGCCGATCGGGAATTGGACGAGAGCGATTGAGGATGAATATTGAATCATGGTGGTAATTGCAAATCGCTATCGCCCAATTTTCGAGGAAGGCTGTTCAGAGCATCTGTATAATTAATTGTACTTCTGTTAGTGATCTTTTGGGATTTAAATCACGAGCAAGAGGGGAACCGTATGTACTATGAAGGGAATTCACCAGTCGTGATCTCTTTCCAGGAATGGTGTTATGCTCGGCTGAAGTCTTGTAGATTCATAGGAGGATAAACTCGGAATCCCGCCACTTTCTTTGGTACCATCGCCCGATTTTTACTGAGTTGGGATCCCCGCTACTTTTTTTTTGAACGAACATCCGCCATTTTCTCCTTTTTTTTTATGTCACTTACTCAATATACTGAATAGGCAGTGGGGGTGCTCAATGCAAAATCCGAACCGCTCAGCTCGCCTTTTTCATTAAATATTTGCCTCGTTGATTATCATGGTATCGCTCTTGGCTTGATTCCCGAACTGGCATCTCTCTTGGCCTGATTCCTGAGCAATTCTGTATGCCACAACTTAGGGGAACTCAAGTTTCTGAGTCTGAAAAAAGTTCATCCGTGATGTAGATGTTGTTCAAATGTGTTTGCGCCGTGGTTGGCCATAGAAGGAGGGAAGTATTCTCTAAGGAATCAGACCAGAATCAAGCCAAGAGAGATGCCATGATGATCAACAAGTATAATATTTAATAAAAATGCGAACTGAGCGGTTCAGATTTTACATTGAGCACCCCTAGTGCGGGCGTAGGTAGTAATTCTTTCAACTTTCCGGCCAAAATAAACCCGCGGCAATAATGGGACCTGCAAAACAGCCAGAAACGTGCATATCTTTTCTCATCGCCACAACATCGCAAAGCGCTCACTGTCCGAGTCGCTGACTGTTCGTACGGAAAATGGCGCCGTACCTTCAAATACGGATCACACCTTGACTTTGCCTCTTCTCTTATTGTACACATTTGAATTCCTCCGTAATAATTCCAAGCGAATTCACCTCTCAGTCCAGCCTTCCCATCGCTCTCCATACCAACTGTCGTCCAGCTTCCCGGCCAAAATATATTCCCCACTACTAAGTACCAATTTAATCAATATACTAGTGGCCCCGTATTAACCTTGTTCCGTATCTTAGGATTCCCTTCTCTCCAAAAAAAGCACTACCGATCTGCTCGCGCCGAGTAAAATCGGCGTAACTCTCGTAACTCTTTTCTGCATCTAGAGGCCACAGCTTCTTCGCGGTGCCCCCAACCGCGGGAGCACATCACAGCGTGTTCGTACTGGACCCTTGTTTAGAGTATATTTTAGCCTCCTAGCGCGGGGTATTCAACACGTGGTGCGGGGGATGCCCGTAGTTATTCCTAGACACTGGGTGATGCAATTCGAGAATCTTGCGTCGTGGGCGCTCGAACCGAAACTTGGTGTGAAGCTTACAAAATCCCGAGTTACCGCATGTCGTTGCTGAACAGTCTAGCCTCATCCTCGTGTACCGCCACAGCTCTTGAGGCTGCGCAAATACCGATTCGGATAGGCCTCTGCCAGCGCCGATGCAACATGTTGCTAACCTATTGTGGATTGATCATCCATGTTCTGCTATGTCGTAGTTCACTTCCTCAGATTGGAAGCGACCGGCCTTTCCCGTGCTCGCGGGGGAAACGTGCTCCTCTTATGGACAACCCGGACGCCTTATCTTCGACTCGGCGCTCCGCCGACGGCTGGAAGGAGGTTAAATAGCACATCTCTGCCTTTGGTCTCGGCCTGGCCCCGATATCCGGAGATTACAACGGCGTGAAAATTTCACCGATGTGCTGGCGCCGTTCACATCGGAAAGCAGTCACCCCCACAATTCGGCCAGCGTACTGGGTTCTTCGAGCGCAGTCGGTTGGCGTCTTTGTTGTTTCTCGTTCTGCCTCGGACCAGGGGCCTGGACAGTCAGAAATACCCCACGGGCATGGAGGCTGTGGGGCCAATAAAAGGTATAAAAGCCCAGTTGTTCTTGTCGTATCTCACAACTTCGAACAGTGCCTACCCCGCATCACATTAAACCCACTACATTATTTCCTCACTCACCCCTGCCATGCACTCTGTGAAATCGCTGGAGCCTGTTACTAGTACTGCCAGTACTACCGCGCGCCTGGTAACCACGGAGCCACCTGCGAACTTACGCGATCCTCAGTGCGCCCATTGTGGCTGGCGCGGCTCCCACGCGAGGTATGTTGCATCTTTCACTGCGACTCTCTAACGTATTTCCGTCCTGTTCCGCTAGTAACTGCCCCTTCAAATAAGGCATTGGCTCTGGAACTGAAATCCTGCTCTCGGAACTGTAGGTTCTCGCATTGTTCCCACTCCATCGAACTCTGATGTCACTTCCAGTCGAGATAGTTGCTTGCCATCATGTCCGCAACTTTGAGCCTCGCTTTCATTTTTTTTTGCGTCCCTGTAATTTCAAGGAACGGAGATAAAGAAAATGCACCTGAATTGTATTAGGAAAGTGTTCGTGTAACTCGTCGTATTTCGAACCTGGATAGTAGGCTGTGGCTTTCTGTATAAATCAACAATTAGTATGTGGAAATGCACATAAACCCTTCTGCGGTGACCATGACCTCGGACTGCCACACCCAGATGAAATGACTGAGATGCTATAATGTTGATGTTCATTATCACCCTCGTCTGGATCTCTCTCATCTGAGCCTGAAGATCACGATGAATACAGCGGTAATGCGACCATCAGTGGCACACACCAACCCCGCGTTTATGGTTCTGAATGCTGCGTTAATGGTCACTATTATATGAGCTCCATTACTCAAGCGCCAATCGGGACCAATACCTTAGTGACATGGCTACACAAAGATGGTGTGAAATCCTGGGGAAACTGTTGCTCGCTATATGAACAGGAGGACGACATCCAAAAGTGCTGCGAGGTCTGTGTTGCGGCGAGATAGAGCAGGCACGAGCATCTCACAGCGGCTAGTGGTTCAACTTGTTATCATTGATCGCATCATTCTTCTACCGATCACCCTGTGGCTTCAAAGTCTGGCCCGCATGATCCGAACATTCGGACGCCTTGCATCATTGGCCTTAGGTTCGGTACAAGCCCCGTTCTGACGAATGCAGCGAAGGGCCGGCTTTGCGGGCCGGCGCGGGCTTGCTCCGAACCTACATCGGATGGCCGGCAGGCGGCGAGGCACAAACCAAAAAATTTAACAGTGTACGCGCAGCGCGCTCGGTCCGCGCTTCGCGCGGGCCCTCGCACGCTGCCATTTTACGCGCGGAAAGGATCGATCGGAGGTTGCCGGATTACATAAAGCATTTTGTAGTTGGACAAAGCTGAGCCACAAAGCTTTCAAAACAAGTTTTGGTTTGTGAATCGGCCTCTCATGTGCAAGCTTGAAGCACCCTGCTACGCGGCCTTTACCCACCTTCGTTACTTCGCTTAAATTTGGGGGATCCCGGATTACGCGCCCCTCCGCGAGTAAACTTCCGCGGCAGTAACTCACTTCTTCCACAGCTTCGGCTCGAAGCATGCTATCCTTTCTTCGTCGTATCGCCCCTCTTCCCTCTCATATACCCATATATACCCCACCACGCCAGCAAGCTACACTGAAGTGTCTGAGTCCACCTCCCCTCGCATACCCGGCGCTTCCCTCATGCCTGATTCACCGCAACGGTGCCGAATCAATCCCGCCCTCCACGAATTCACCATCGTATTGACGATCGCCTCTCTTTGGAATCTCACCATCTTCTACGCATCGCAACACTTCCTGTGGAATTACCCCGCGTCCGACGCAGAGACGACGTCCCTGGTGCGCACCCTAGTCGCAGGGCGGTGGACGAATTCCCAACAGCAGGGGACGACCGATCAGGAAGCGGGTCTGACCAGGAATGGGAAGGAGATCCGCCCAGGTGAAGACGTCGGGCAGGACAGAAAGGACGGAGACTCGTAATCGGGTCGTCTTTGGCGCGGTTGATGGATGGGTATGGGTGGGTGCAGCTGTCTTGCACGCTCCGTGGTCGCAAGTGGTATAGGCGATTGCTTCTCCTGGGACTATGTTCATTTCGCCGTAGAGTTCTAGGTAATTGTATCATACGGTGCGGATTCGCTGGAGTTTTTGAGACAAGCAAGCAGGAAGTGACCACTGTTCGTGGGCGGAAAGCGACCCACACTCACACTTACCGATGTGGAAGTAACGTCGGGGACCATGTTCATTTATCAAACTCACTGCTTGCCTTCTGAGTCTTCAAGACTCTCTCCATGGGCTTCAGTACTCAGCAACTCGCCCACCGTGTTCTATTTCATTCGTTCTCCTTCCGTCACTTAGTCCGTGCCGCCTCGTATGGCCTTATCCCATCATCTACCCGGCGCCACCGAGTACATCCATAATCTACGCGGCCACGGCCACGGCCACGTCTCTCCTCTCTCTCGTCGTCTCCACCACCGCCAGCACCACCACCCAGCGCACCATGGTCCCGAAAGTTTACGCCCCTCGCAACCCGCTGGCGCTGTCGCCACCTTTCTCATGACTCTCGCGGAGAAGAACGTCCCCTTCGAGCTCGTCATGATCGACATCTCGCAGCACCAGCACAAGAGCGCCGCGTACCGCGCGTTGCAGCCGTTTGGGCAGGTGCCTTGTATCATGTGTATTCATTCGCTCATCTATCTACCTCCTTGCCGTCGCTAATGATTTTCTGACACGCAGGACGATGACGGCTTCGCCCTCTTCGAAAGCCGCGCCATCTGCCGCTACATCGCGCACAAATACGCTGATCAAGTTTATTCCGAAGGAGGTGGAGGCCAGGGCGCTGTTCGAGCAAGCTGCGTCCATCGAGACGGCGCACTTCCACCCGCTGGCATTTGCGTTGTATCGGGAGGTGTTTGCGAAGCCGTGCGTATCATATAATATTTATTCCCGCTGGTTGAAAGCCGCTGAAAGTTTTAATACTCTGACTGATACGTTTGCTTTTCTCCCTGTAGTCGAATGGGCTTAACGAAGGATCCAGCCCGCTTCGACCGGCTTGTGGCGGAACTCTCCGCTAAACTAGACGTCTACGAGCAAATTCTGGGTAGGCAGCGGTACTTCGGCGGTGATGCGCATTATTTCTCCCTGCGTTTTCTGGTCTTCCATTCTTTTACATCCTGTTCTGGCTTCCATTCATTTACACATTTTTTTGTTCATAAGTTTTGTTGTCATGTCATTCTTATCAATTATCCACTCAATTCGCGATACACAGGAATTTACCCTTGCGGACATCTTTCACGTCTCGTTCGGCGTACTGCTTGCACACGTCGGATGTGACTTGATGACGAGAAAGGGGCCGAACGTCGTGCGGTACGTACGTCCGTTTGAGCCTTTTTATTCTAAATCAATTACTTATTTAAATATCATGCATCCATCCATGCGCGTCTCCCTGCTTCCATTCCTTGTTCTATCCGATATTCCTTCCCTTGCTATCACTCCTTATTATACCACTGCAATATTCCCCATCATTTCAACCTCAACTTTGTTTGCTTGATTTCCTTATCATCTCTCCAATGCAGGTGGTGGACCGACATACTCGCCCGGCCCTCCTGGCGGGCTGTAGAGGCGCGTATCAGGGCCGCGACGCCTGCTGTGGCTGCGCTCCAGATCTACAGACCCTCAATCAGCAGTGTTCCTGCCGGTTTCATGCTGCTATCTGCGCGATACGTTAACGACGGTGACTTCAGAATAGAGCCGAATCGATTCACAGGAGCTGGATATGTTTTACCGATAATAAGATTGACCGATAGAAACGACAGCGGCGAAATTAAACTCGAGGTCAGTTCAACTAAGAGGAAGGAACTGTCACGACCAATCAAAGGTGATACTCGACGAAAATCACTACGTGCCGTGCGACAGCGGTCCGCTCTCCTGCGCGAAATTAGGAATTCCAGCGTTCGCAGCGCGGGAAGGGGGGGCAGGTTGGGGAAACGGCCATCGTCACGGTCACAATGCAGCCAGCGTGTCTCGAGTGTCCGCGCCGTGATTGTGAGGAGTTGCATGAAAAACGAGTGGCCCCAACGCTCATGGATGCGGAGGTCGGTAGGAGAGCGGAGGTGCGGCGCAGTTGTTGGGTGGAGGAAGAAGGCGTTTAGAGGGGTTTTTTCTTTTTGCGGGGGGGACACGATTTTCCGGACGCGCGAAGCTGGAGGTGGGGCACGGTGCGCCATGTGTATTGCCGCCATCCGTTTCGGTGCACCCACTCCCGCATGCCCATGTATCGCCGCAGGCGTATGCGTTTCCCACGCGTCGTCCTTTGCGTGGGGCAGCGCGTGTAGACATGGACACCTCGGCGCCCCGATGGCTGCGCGTCTTCTGCGCCCCGACGTCTGCGCGTCTTCTGCGCAGCGGGGGCGTGAGTGGCACGGGGCGGTACCACCTTGTGGCTCTGCGGCACAGGACGTAGACGTATGCCATCTAGGGCCTAAGCCTACATGCCCCGCAAACCACCACCACCGTCGCCGCCCAGCGCCTCAACACGGCTTGCCGCTCCCCTGTTGATGTTGAGGAGATCTCCACTCGTCAAAATCCGACGCGCTGCCAGTGCTCGAATTTGTGCGCGACACGAGTTGCTTCCCGCGCTACGCACTCTGGTGCCGCGCCCATTTAGATTTATTTTCACTTTTCTTACAGCTACGAACGAAAACCTTGCAACACCTGTTCATAGCATCCACATCCATTGGCATTTACCCCTCCCAACTCTTTCCACCCACCCCTTGTTGTATGTACAGTGATACATGGGCCCCCCAAGGCCCCGCGCACTCGGAATTAATAAATAAATAAACCGTGCTGGCGGATCACTTTCAATTGATGGCCGGCCACATTTGTCTGATTTGTGACATCACGCAAACCACAGGCTAGAGATGCGACAAACCCTCACCAGCGAAAATGTGAAACTGTAGCAGGCCTGTACCCACCGAACCTTTCTCTATAAGCGTCCCTGGCAGTCGTGACTCAGGTCAGTCACCCATAGTGTGTCGTCGTAACGTCTCCCTATTCGAATTCGATTGATTTTGATTTGAATTTCATTTATGTTACTGTCCTGACTCACTTTGACGGACGGGACTATATAGCTTCGATATGAGACATAACATCCAGCATGGCTCTCCCTACAACGCTTGATCTCGACGAGAGTGGGTGGTTGTCGCTTCCTTTCATTTTATCCGATCCGGCGACCGAACTTCTCCAACGACCAGTCCGGAATCTCGACGCCAGTGAGTAGGCTGGTGGGTTTTTCTCCAAAAGAAACGACTAAGGCTTGCGGCAGTCAATTACATTCGGGTTGAGACATGGAAATCCCTCCGCATCTCTAAGCTAAAATCAAAATCCCCGCCACCAGGGGCACTCAGCATTCTGCCTAGGATGCACCTCGAAATTGTTTTAGAGGTCCGTAGACTCCCTTTGCGCTTTCCCTTTATAACTTAATGTCCTCCTAGATCCTAGGGTATCTGCACCCACTCGAGCTCCTTCAGATCTCACGCACGAGCAAGGCTTTCCACGAGCTCCTTCGCTTCGCTATCACCGACTTGACATGGCGGAATTCGTTCATGGTTGAGGACCACCCCAAGACCCGAGCGGATCTGAGGCTTCCACGATGTCCGTCGCAGCTTTCTGGGCGCCGGTGGGCCAAGTTGTTGTTCGGCCCCAAAATATGTGAGGTGAGACCTCCATGCTGCTATGTATATCATCCATTGAACCCGATGGGTGCCGGCAGGAGTGCTGCCAGTGTAAATCCAGTGCGGATGTCGACTACATGCTGTTGCGGCGGGTATGCGACACCTGTGTGGAGGCAAAGTACGTTTGCTCGCTTGCTCTTTTCATACAGAGAATTATCTAATAAATACGTCTGCGCAGTCTCCTCGATACGCTCCCTGGGTACAGCGCCTCCCACGAATTATATTCAATGATCCCCCGGACGAAACGAGGTAAGTAATAGTCTTGTCGCCTCAACAGAGCATTTACTGTGAAGAAAAAGTGGCGCCGGTTCGGAACCATCGCAGGTTTTCGTGGGACAGGTTTTGGCGAGGCGATGGCGCGGCCATTGCGTCCCAATATGAAGTTCACGTTACTTCTGCGGGGGGATCAGAGGCTGAGGCTGTCCGCAGCTTCGTACGGGAACAGAAAGCTCTGGTGGGGAAACAACGCTATGTATGTACAAACATTTCCCTTCCTTCCAGCGTTTATTACTTATATGGTTAATTAAAATGCAGCTTACGGCCCGAGGCCAAAACTGGGAGCAGCACACCCTATATAAATACTCGCGTGAGTACGACACAATGCTGAACAAAGTCAGGATTAGGTGCGGCGCGCATTATCCCCGCTATTTTAACCTGGTGCTGACACGATTCAAGTGCTGAAGAGCGCCTTGATGCGGAAGGCTTTGACGACAATGACTTCTGGACATTGCGGCGCGCTATCGGTGCATGCGAGGCATTGTGCCGTAAGCCACGCCTCACGACCAGGTGTATGTCCTCATGCATATTTTTTGTTTGTTCGAATCCATCGATGACGTCGCCGCAGTGTGGACTCGTGCTCGCCCGCACATCGTCCCCCACGTCGTGGAAGCGCAAATAAACCGCCTCGCGTGCGAGCGCACGGCACGCATTGAGCTCCGGAAGAAGGCCGCGCTCATGGCACTCCGTACACCCGTGCCGGGCTCACGAAATACATACTACCTCCCACCGCACTGCACAATCGACGCCTTCCCGCCGATCGCGCAGCTCGTCAACGAGGACCCCGCTGAAGCCTCTGGCGCCCGACGATCCCCGGCTCGCCGCCGCGGTCGCCGCGGCACCCGCGTTCCTCGACGCTTGGGCTCTCCACATCCAGCGGTCGCTCAGTCGTCCTCCTTCCCAGCCCCGGGCCCGGGTCCGAGCACAATCTGCAGCCTGGGCTCCACTCGCTGCAACGCGCAACCAGCGTCTTCAAAGTCCAGCTGTCATACATCTACAACTATAGGAGGCACATATTCATAGGATGGGACGGTGCGCGCGCGTGGTGTCATCGGCGCGAGGGCGACGTCGAATTTGATCCGCAAGGGAGTATGGCGGCGGCGGCGCTTGCTGTGCTGCTTGGACTGGACCCTGAGACCGTGACGGCGGCCGAGATGGACGAGGCGAACGCACGATTCCTGTGTGGGACCTGTCCGCCGGAGTCAAAGGGTCAGCGGCGAGCCAGAGGGTGGCGCTACTGCGTATGGTGGTATCTATGATTTTGTTCCGAACGTGGCTGCTCATTTTCCTGTTCTTTCAATTTGCAGGTTTTCCATGCGAGCAGCAGTGACGCAGCTACGCATAGCGCGACAAACTGGCTTCTTCTCTCCCCGGCAGCAGCCGCAGACGTGCGCCGGCGTGAGGAGCCGGACGACTATTCCGTACTCTGCGTCTGGTCCTGCACCCTCTGCACGCTCTTCATCCCCTCGTTGTTGCAAACACAAAGCAGCGTCCGGGATCATCTCCGAGCCAAGTGCGTTTTGGCTTTAGACGTCTTCACTGTTATATTCCACTCATTTTGCGCACCCAGGCACAAAATTGCGGACCCCGCGGAAGGCGACCACTTTATCCGTTTCCTGGGACCGCAGATCCCCCGGCGACGGCGTGTGATGCTCTACGTAGACGCCGCGCACCCACCGCGCTACCGGTGCCGCCGCTGCCCCCCTCATGTCGTGAAGCTCTTCCCCCTCAGAGCGCTACGACTCCACGTTCGAGATAGGTGCGTCTTGATTTCTTCATTCAGCCAAGATTTGCTCAATTCTTTTTTTGTATAAAGGCATTTGGTAGAATTCTCGGACGATGATTATACTGAATTCGACTTGTTGTCGACGCCCGATTTCGCTGTGCCGTGATTTTGCTGACGGTTATTCGGGATTGCTGTGGAATAGACTGTTACACAACTATTTAAAGCAAAGATGATACCAAATGCCAACAGTGAAATAATTCCCTCTCTCAGAACTCTCTCAGAATTAGCACGGAGGGTTGCGGAAGTTCGGATGTTTTAATTTTGACAGATGTGGTGTTCATGATTTTTTACGGCACGATATTTCTGAATTAATACCGCTACTGTGTCTTCCCATCCCCGTAACTGAGGGTGGGTAGGAGACTGCTAAAACAGTGGATGCGCTAGGCATGTATCAAGGTACAGAGGACCAGGAATATCGCCACTATCGACTAATTGGAAAGTCGCCCCAGTTTCAGTTAGAGCATTGAACTGGTGGCATGGATATGTAGGTATTTTTTTTTTTACTCCGCGTCAGTAAAACCCACTCCAAAACCAACATATTTTTCTTCCGCCCGAAATACATCAGCATTTACCTAGGCTCCCAAAGAACTGAGAACTGCCACCGTTGACTAATTGGAGAATCATCCTGTGTATTTTTGGGGCTAGGACCGGCGGGAATATTGAATTTTCCGAGGTCATCATACCTGGGCAATACTTGGGGCAACGGATTCTCATTCACGTCATGTGTAGAAATTTTTCGGCGTGCATTGAAGACCAAAGAGACATTTATTTGTGACCCAGTTAAAATTAATGTCCACTTGCAATACGCAGCAGGTGTACGAACACCAATGCCTGAATCGGGAATCACATGTGGGCCGGGTCGAGAACAGATATCTGATCAGAGTAACAATAGCAGAGACGGCTGTTTTCACCAGACGCCCAACAGTGCGGACGCGAATATGCCAGAACACTTATCATCGCGCAGGTTGGGTTTTCGTGCAAGCAGGTGCATCAGCCCGTGCACCCGACGAGCCCGCGCCGGCGTCCGCAGCATGGCGCGCGCCGAGCCCCGCGCCAAGCAGCCCGAAGCGCTAGGCCTGACCGGATTCAAGAGAGGAGATTTGAATCCGATCGGTAATTAAAAGACGGGCGTTCACAAGAACGTCAAAACGTCGCATGAGAAATTCGCGTCGCCGAGAACGTTCCAGAGCTGGCGAGATTAATGGGTGAAAGAGGAATTGTCACAATGTCACGCAGGCGTGACTCAGCAAGTAAAAGGCTCGTATATTCATGGGACTATCTAGTGGCGGCCGCCGTCCATAGAAAGTTCCTCGCAGTGGACCAGCACGCAAAGAACAGCGCGGGAGAGAAGATGGATGCGATTTAGGACCCTCGGGCTTGCCCGAGTGCCGCATCATCACTGGCGTCGCATGAGAAGAGGCCGCGTACACCCGCAACCGGCGCGGCTCGCACAGCACAAAGACAAAGGGCGGGCGTCGTTGCCGTTGGATTAGTGAGCGACCGCGGGCAAAGCACGTTAGCGAGGCACAGAGCGGGCAGAAGAGCATAGCGCGCGTAGGGGGTACGTGCTCGTGCTCGAGGAACGCGCGGGTGCGGGAGTGGGCGCCATCGACAACCGCGTGCGGAGGAAGTATTTGCGGGGGCGGGCGCCAGCGTTGTCGGTGGCGGGCGTCGTCGAGGCGCGCGTGTGTTGTCGGGTAGTCTGGGTACTGCGAGTCGCCGACACGGGTGGGGCGTAGAGGCGTCGTGGACAAAGTGGTGGCGCGCGGAGGGAGGGGTGGGCATGTAGCGTGTAGAAGCATCGGTAAGCTAGCTCGCCTGCCGCCTCAGGCGGATGACGTCGTCCGCCCTAACCCAAAAATCCGCGTGCCCCCACGCCCCGGCCACCCAGTCGCCCACCACGTCATCCTTCACCGCTACCACGAAGCGCATGTCCTGCGTCGGGTACCGCGCCCCCAACTCCGCGGAGGGCGTGCGAGAAGCGGGGGGCTCCGGCAAAGAGGTCGAAGGCGGAGATGCGCAGGCGCAGAGGGCGCATGAGGGCGAGGTGCCGGAGGAACGACGGGTCGACGGCGCAGTAGCACGCAAGGCTCTGCACGGCGCTGCAGACGGCGAGGATCTTCGCGGTGTCGATGACAAGAGATGCCGGACGTGCGTGTCGAGCGGGAGATTGCGCGATCGTAACGGATGATCAGTTTAATGGACGCCGTAATTGCGGCCGTGAGCAAGGCAGGTGCGGTTTCACAGTTGCGCAAATGGAGCACCTGGAACGAGGGACCGATTAGGATGCGCTGTTCCCGGAGTGTATTCATACAGTACGAGGGGACAGCGGTCAAGGACCCAAGGCAACGACTGCGCGCTGTGGACAGTGATGGCTCTGCCGAAGTAAATGACGAGTTCGCGGACAAACGGCGTAGAGATTGCGTCGATGCTATATTTCAGAGTAATTTCAGGGCGTTGGAGAGATGGCGGCGGGTAGGGGTAACGAAGGGAGGCGCGGCGAGTAAGCACGCCTTGAGCGAGCTGCGGTCCCTTCGAAATTCATTGACGATTGCGTCGATGATTTTGTGGGGCGTGGAGGGAGCATGGCGATTGCGTGGATGACACACTTCTGTCCGGAATGTTTCCGATGACTGATCCGGATTTCGGCTTGACCCGACTTAAGCTTCCGCTTTCTGCCACACACCATCAGCACACCATAGGCTGAAGCTGCAATCTGCATAGTACTGCTACATGGCGAGTCAATGCTTCCGTACACCTCGGTGAAATACATTTGGCCCTCACTGCGGGCGGCTCCTCGCGAGTCACTGCCACTTTGCGTTCCTACTTGGCCTTCCGTATTCGACGATCCTCAACAGCCTGAGGCCTTGTGTTCGATCTCACTCGTGCTGTTTCTTCAACATATAGCCCGCGCACGTCGCACCATGGTATTATTATCTACTCGGCGTTCAGTACATAATCCGCACAGCCTTGCCACGTTCCCCTGAATCCCTCCTCTTACCATATCCCGATCCCGGCGCGTCATCATGGTCCTTAAGCTCTACAGTCCCCGCCGCCCCGTCGGCGCTGTCTCCGCCGTTCTCATGACACTGGAGGAGAAGAATGTCTCCTTCGAGCTCGTAGTCATCGATATCGCGAAGCGAGAGCAGAAGAGTCCCGCATACCTCGCGATACAGCCGTTTGGACAGTTGCCGTGCATCGTGAGTGTCAGCGCGGTCGAATATTACTCCTGGCGATATAATCACAACAGGACGACGACGGCTTCGTTGTATTCGAGAGCCGAGCCATCTGCCGCTACATCGCGCACAAATACGCTGACCAAGGCACGCCAAACCTCGTCCCAACCGATTCAGACATAAAAGCACGCACAATGTTCGAGCAGGCTGCATCCATCGAATACGCACATTTCCATCCACTGGCGTTCGCGCTGTATCGGGAGGCGTTCGGGAAGCCGTGCGTGCATAATTATTCACCTTGCTGTATTTTATTATGAATTCGTGGTTGATGGATCTTTTTTTTCTCTGCAGCCGCATGGGCCTCCCAAAAGACCAGGCCCTCTTTGACAAAACCGTGTCCGAGCTCTCCGTGAAACTGGACGTGTACGAGCAGATCTTGGGCACACAGCGCTATCTTGGGGGCGATGTGCGTCATTTCCTCGATTATTCTTCAATTATTGAATTTATTCCTTCACGTTTCGAACGTTTTGGTGGCTTCCATTTATTCGTCCTTGGTTTCCGGCTTTCAATTTCATCAACTCAAATACACCATACGTATTCCCGTCCTCGATTTAATCTTCGACTCTTCATTCTTTTTCCTGAAAGGCCACCCTCCATATTATTTCAATTTATTTACTCAAATACTCCGTTCATGACGCACTTACCTACGTTAAACATCCAGGAATTCACCCTCGCGGACCTCCTCCACGTCTCCTTCGGCGCGCTGCTCGCGCCCGGCGGGTGCGACATCATGGCGCGCAAGGGCCCAAACGTCACGCGGTGCGTCGTTTTTTTAATTTTCCATAAATGCATCTGCGTTAATTTCCGTTCCTCACGGGTATACAGGTGGTGGAATGATATCCTGTCGCGCCCGTCGTGGCGCGCCGTCGAGGCGCGCGTGCGGGCGGCGGAGGAACGCATCCAGGCTGCTGCTGCTGCTGCGTCTACCTAGGTCCTCGAGTGAATTGAGTTTTAGTTTGTTTAGACTTTGTTGTACCGGTAATAATAATCGCGTTCTTTTCCCCGCCTACGCATCCACCGTCCTCCCTCCAGTGCTTGAATTATCAGACAGCCCTTCTCACTCCCGACTCGAACTCTGCATGGAGCGCAGTCTTCTGCTCACCTAAGCGTAAATTGGACTGCATCGGTATCTCCCTCCACGCCCACGCATCCCCGGGACGTTAGGGACGCGATCGTCGATGAACCTCGGGGGATGTTGCAGTTATCCCTCCTCGCGCGCCTCTGAATTGGCACCAAGCAACTCGATTTTGGTCGACGCATCGTCTATTCTGCGCAGTGTTTCCGCCCCACATTCTCGAACCCAGAGTTTTTCGTCGCTAGACCAATAAAGATGAGTTTACGAGTCTACACAGCGAAATGGGAGTATACCTCAACAGGACGATGAGCGCATCACGGGAAACTGAACGAACGAGCGCCGGAATTGTAGATGCATGGCCCGCGAGTTCGCAAAGCAACTCGCATGCGTATAATCGTGTCCAAGAGTCGTGCGATGCGATGCCCTCTGGGACGTGGTCCAGGACAGCTGCGGCCACCACGAGCTTCGCGCCGTCCAATGACCGCGCGATGTACGCAAATATTTCAAACACGTATCCAGAATTGAGATGCCAGGCGCCGTCGATGATACTGGTACTGAAGAAACTTGAGTACCAATGAGTCAATCCAAGGTGGGCTTACCGCAAGACGTTCATGAGCTGCTCGCATGGTCGCCGGCTGAGTATGGCCATCGCGGTGGACTGGTGCAGCAGTAGGTACGCGAACATCCGCCACACAGAAGCGTGTATGTGAGGGTGGAACCACGATTTCAGCAACTTGGCAGCATAGTGCGGTACATTTGCCTCCACGGCTTCGACGGCAGTATATTTGTTGTGCCAGATCACGGTGGATGACGTCGGACAATCCAGTACCAGGTCCCATCGGTCGGTGGTCGCTGATTTTAGTAGTTCCACGCCAAAGTCAACTCGGGTGACCAAGTATAAAGCCCACCAAACGAGATCATGGGCCTCCTGCCCGTAGGTCTCACTGATGAGGAATAAGGCTCTAATTAATCCAGTAAAGACAACGGACACTCGCCGTAGGAGAACGATGAGTCCACCACAGGTCTCCGCCACGATATTCTCGTGCCGTGCGAGGCTTTTGAATAAGTCGAGTAGGCTTAGGCTCGTTTCCCTCCAGTCCTCCAGCTCAAAGAGGTGATAGAACATATGGGACTGCACCACCAATGCGTCCTCTTCCGTCTCCGCTCTCGTAGCAAGATGTTGCAAAATCATGTTCTTCGTTGAGGACGATACGCAGTTTGACCTGCGGCAGTGATCAGTCAAAGACGAACCCATCCGCACATTGCCATACAACAGATAACTCGTGTAGATCTCTGCGTTCATTGGCGACAGTGGGACTTCCGCATCGGCACTCATGAAGGCCAGTACCTGCTGGTGGTACATACGCCTCATGAGCGGCTTCGCTGCAGCATGAAGGTTGACTGTGGCGCCAGAGCGGTTGCTATCCGACCACCAACTCTGCAAGGTTTCCAGTGTCCGCTGACGCGTCAATGGCGGCATGACGGTAGGGTGTGAAGAAGAACAGGCTCTAAGTCGGGGTACATCAAGAGCCGAAGCTGATGCCATCCAGAGAACTTCGAGCTGATTGGGTGGACCCGGTCGAGTGAGCCTAATTTGGCAACAGTAGAAGTAGGCGGCATAAAATTGATGGGCTAGATATGGGGAAGAAACCGTTGCTCGGTAAGTAAGAAGCGGTCTATTAGTATTTTGTCAATGGCCGATGCGGTGTTTCTGTAGTATCTGTACAAACTTACAGTGTACGGTCACCGTATTTGGAGACTACAACTTATGACTCAATACAGAACTGCGAATCCATCGGAGTAGAATATTTGCAGATCAAGGGAGGCACCGCGACAATACGATCCACAAGTCGTTGAGGGAGAGAAGATTGGTTACAGGAATCCGGTAACTCCCTGATCCGACTTGATCCGCGTTTCGTTTGGTTGTTACTGTTTGGTTGCTGTGACTGCTTCAATTCCATCCGCGCTCAGTCCGCGCTCATCAAAAGCTTTCACACTCGGTCTTTCCGCACGGATACTAATCCACAGTAGATTCCTCGTCGTGCCATCCGGGTCAACATCTTAACGGGTTGCAGGGCTAACGCCCGCCGATTATCGTGCCAACTTACGCCGTAAAGAAACTATTGCTGACAAACATCATTCGGTGGAGGCATGTCGTTTGACATGCGTGGTCCCTTGCCCCCGGTGTTAACAAGCTTGCTCCCCATGTAACAAAATTATCCAAATTAGGCTAGTCACATCCTCAGTGGATTGGCTCACCACGATTCCACTCCGTTCAGATCCAATTATCCCACTTTGAACACAATCCTGTGCGTACGACCGCCTCCTTGTTAATACATGTTCGCAAACTCTCTCAGCGACCTGGTGCTGAGACGAAATACATAAACGGCGGCCACCCTGCCCTAGGATTCCGTGGTTACTACGTACGACAGACTGCCGTGTAATTTACCAGTATGTAACCATCGGTGTATGCTGCCCCACTGTACACATGGGTTTCTGTTATATACTGTACAGCTTCTGCTTAGTTCACAAAGAGAGCACTTCTGCGCTGTTTAAATTGTAAGTTCGTACGCATATTGTGTCATCCAACGACATGAACCTCGGTCTTCAAAATCGCCATTTCCTGGGAGTGGTGGATGTTTACCGGATATTTACGCCGTTACCCGTACACTTGTGTACTCCGCTTGTGGTCAGGTCCCACGTGGTTATAACCGGAGGTCCAGCCGAATGGCCGGCCAGTTCACAGATCGCCAGCGTCTTGTATTGATCGATCTCCTGGAATGGTATTGTGCTCAGTTTGCATCTTGTATACTTCTAGATGGATAACCACCCGGATAGCTCTACATGTTTGTATTCCGTAAACTCGTTGTTCATGTTGTGGACCATGCGAGTATAATAAATCCCCCCCCCCCCCATCTCCAAAATTCTCGGCTGCCGCAGTTCTGATAGCATTCTTCATGGCCAGAAAGCCTCGACATTAGAGAAAACGAAATACTACCCGTAAGTACGCGCCGTGTATCGACTGGCGGCACCACGCAGGAGCACGGAACCAGATGGAACGACAGGAAGCGTGATTACTTAGATTAATTTGCGTCCAGACAAACAACGAACGTGCTATTGAGTCTTCAAATATAATTTATGTTGTTCGCTACATATCGGGTGCTGTTAATTCCCTTTCAATAGCACCTGTCGGAGGAGCGGCGCGATTTGATGTGGCCGGATTTGGCCATCACCGCATCAATATTCATCGCTGAAACGAACTACGTTATGGATATAGACCCTTTTAAGTGAAAATCGAATGAAAGGCTGAATCGAACTTCAAGGACCAGGGCGCGATTGATTATGAGCCAGTACTCATAGGTTACACTATGTTTATTGCCTCACATTTCCCAATTTTGATGTGCATCAAATCAACCTGTCATACATCATTTGTTGGCAACATAAATGATCTAGTGAGTCTTGTCCCGACTCGGATTAAACCAGTTACGGGCCTACCGCGTGTATGAACAATATATCTCTTGAATCCAGGGCGCACCGGCGATTTTTCAAATCCCATCGCAAATCGGGCCGAATCCGGCTAGAAACCACTTACGAATTAGCCTAATTAGTATGTGCTAATTCGGAAGTGGACTCGTAACGACTGGACTAAGTGCAGCCGGACTCGGAGCCACTAGCCTCCATGAAAGGTACCGCATGTTCAATCGGGGATCCTACAAGGTATAAAGAGCAGCCTGAATTTGTAGCCAGTCTCATCCGCTCCTACCATACTATTCATGGGAGGACTCCACTTCGCCCTCTTTCTTCTCCTCACCCCACTCGTTGCATATTCTCAAAATGACACCATCCTTGCCGATGTGTCCGGAAGTTCTGGCGGCTCCAGCGCATGCGTAATTAAATTCAGCTGCTTCGCGAATTTTGCAGTTGCTAACGTTTCCGAACTTTCTTCCAGTGTGCCATCTTTAGGAGCACGTCCAGCCTTGCATCGAAAACGTTCTTTCCCAACTCTGCGCCATATAATGAGCAAGAGGCTTCATACTACAACTCCGAGAACATCGACCTGAAACCCGCATGCCGTATCTCGCCCACGTCCGCCGCCGATGTTTCGCTTATCGTCAAGCTTGCGACCAGATCGGCCTGCAAGTTCGCAGTTCGGTCGAAGGGCCACATGAATTGGGCAAGTGGTCAAACAATTTTCACGGCTTAGCTGACATTGCATCATTTCATACAGGAAGGGGCCTCCAACATCGGACCGTCTGGTTTCACCATCGATATGCAGAAGATGAACCAGATAACACTGGCCGCTAACAAGAGCATCGTGGCCTTAGGGCCGGGGTCCAACTGGGGCGATGTGTATGGGAAGCTCGATCCGCTGGGCGTGACTGTTCTGGGCGGGAGAACCGCTGGAGTCGGTGTCGGTGGTCTCTTGCTTGGCGGTAATTATTTTCAATATATTGCTTGTAATGCTGTTAACAGCCTTCGCCAGGGGGTATATCTTTCCTTTCTGCTGAACATGGATTCGCCAGCGACAACGTGTTGAACTACGAAATAGTATTGGCAGATGGCTCGGTCATCAACGCCAACCCGTTCTCGCATCGCGATCTGTATATCGCCCTCAAGTACGGGAGCACAAACTACGGTATCGTCACGAGGTTTGAATAGGCTGTTTCCACTTGATATTTTCCCTGACTGGATTTCACCCGAAGGTTCGACGTCACAGCGTTCCCCCTAGGCCAAATATGGGGCGGTTCTCTCTTCTTCAACGTTTCCGACGGTTTCGCCCTCCTCGAGACCCTGAAGGATTTCTCGAACGAGCTGGCAAACGACCCGAAAGGACTATCTGCCGTCAGCTTTGCGTACAGCGCAGACGCCAAGGAGTACATTATCTGGTCCGCCAATGTGTATCTTAAGCCCGTCGCATTCCCCGCTCCGCTTTTCACCGAGATATCAAAATTCACGCCGTTCGCGAGCACTATGCGGTTCACCACCCAGCAGGACGTAACAAACGAAGTCCAGCAGTTATTCGGAAGTGGAGCGCGTGCCCGGTGGTTCACGCTGTCGCTCAAGATTGATTCTCAGATTATGTTCGACATATACAAGAAGGCACGTTCAGAGTTGAAATTTAGCGTTGAACTGAACCTCTGACATCGTTTAATAAGGGGTCGGCAATGTTCAAACCTCTCGAGGGAAAGCCAGGTTTCTCGGCTGCATTCACTATCCAGCCAATGAGCAAGACCATGGTCGCAGCTGGATCGCGCAACGGCGGAAATCTCATGGGAATGTCGACCGCCAACGGCAACCTCCTTCGTATGTTGCCTTGCACACGCACTATTAACCTCTCTTCTCAAATCTATCCCAGTGCTTCTTGCCGCACTATTCTGGACGGACCCGGCCGACGACGCCATATTCAACGATACGTTCAACAAGTTTACTGTGTGGGCACAGGAGGAAGCGACCCGGCGCGGGTTCATGACAAGCTATTTGTACATGAACTACGCCCTCGGGTCGCAAAAGGTTCTGAAATCCATCGGATTCGTGAACGAGGCGAAGATGCACAAGGTCCAAAAGACCTACGACCCCTCGAATCTTTATGGCAAATACTGGGTTGGCGGCTACAAACTGTAGGTTTCGCCCAGGAAGTTGCTTCCTCCATTGGATTTGCTATTGATAGAACCCACTCTTTGTAATTAGACCCACGGGTCGTAGTGAGACATGTAACTAACTAATAATATGTACACGGAAGGACGGCCATTAATAGATCTTTTTTTTCTCTCTTCCTGACTCATCAGTGGGAGGCTGTCCACGCAGAAATTGTTGAAACACCTTCTTGGAACTGGGAGATGCGGAGATGTAAGGGAGGGTTAAGGAACGCGCAGCGGCGTCACTGACACTGCATTTTTTCGAGTCGGCTACAGCGGACATTGACCCTGTTTTCAACGGGACGGTGAGAGGATCACCTCATCTTCTAATGGCGTGGGAGCGGAAGTGTCGGGCCGGAATTACCTGACTGACCAAACACGGCCAACTCTCAGCCAACTTTTCCGTCCGGTCACCACCAACTGTACGTCTATTCCCAGAACGAATTTGAAGTCCCAGTAGCCCCACTAATTCTTCCCGCTATAGCCAGCCACTTGTGAGGGGAGGCTGCGATACCTCGTAGCTCATGTCGGGCCCAAATTTTCCGCAGGAGATTATCGACGCAGTGGTCGAGGAAGTTGACGCCAGATGTCTGAAACCATGCATGCTCACTGGCTGCCCCCACTTTCACGACCCCCACCCGCCGCCGGCTGTTCCACCTAGTTGAAATATTCGATCCCGCCGCGCTCAGGAAATTCTTTGCTCTACTGGCGTTCTCACCGCGTGTGGCACCCTTCGTTCGCCGACTGCTGGTGTCCTTCGAACGCATCAATAACAAGCCAAGTCGCAAAACGCTAATGCTTCCACATCTAGAGAATCTCGAGATCTTGCATCTCGAGAACTATCACTCAGAGCCAGACACACCGCTCGAGAGCTCCATTGTTCGTCTGCTCTCTAACCCCCATTTTAAACGACTCGATTTATATATGGGAACGGCCGTGACCGCTGCTTTCCTCATATCCGCGATCGTCGCTTGCCTAAATTGACACTGGGAAGCATGTATGTCGATCCGGCCCGCGACGCAACCGCTTCTCTCCCACCCCAAGGATGCCCTCCACGAGCGGCGCTTACATCTCTCCATCTCCCCTTCATTTCCGGCTCGATGGGCGTGGCGTCTCCATACACTTTCCTCCTCCTTCCTACAACGTCTCTGTACCTACACTCCGTCTCGGAGTTGCGCCTGCACGAGACATGTCCCCCGGAATTCTTCGACGCGTTCCTTCGACTTATTTCTCCGACTCTGGAGTGCATACCTGATGGCGAGCCGCTCCCCGCTTTACCCACCCTCCCCATCCTTCGATCGCTGAAACTCGGCATTCAAAGCTGGGGCGCCAGTCGTATCGAGGGACTCATCCGTAATCTTCGCGATGCGCCACCTGAGGTTGAAATCCTCGTACTATATTGATTTGCCGCGTCCATTGCGGCCGGTAAACAATTCTTTCGGCATCTTTGTCTTCCAATGATGTTCATTCTGGTGATTTCTTATTATTTTATTTTATTTTGCCATTCGATAAGTTGCTCACGTTATACTTCCCTCAGGCTCCGCCGTTGAGCTCGCTCGCTGTATTTTTCTCTTCTTCGCAGTTCGACCCTCCGCCTCGTCTGATCCAATATTGATACTGTCGCATTTAATGAGTCGCCTCTGGTTACCGTTGAAAAAAAACTTGCGCTGACGAAATTTCTCTCGGCAAATAGCTGTCAATAACACGGCGCGATTCATATTAGTATTGGGTGGAACGCTGGAGCATCTATATCTACTGCTACGATTGCTGCCGTCTCCACACGTCATATATTTCCACCAGCTTCGCATCTGAGGTCTCCCTGCCCCAGCGTCTCTGCCTAAGCTCGTTCAAATATTCATCGATGGTGCATTCATGACGAATAACTCAACCGAAGCTGATGCGCTAGCGCTAGTGAGCAAACTACTAAAGATACTGTGCAACTCCTTCCCGCTTACGCGGTGTAAAAACTATTATTGTTCTATAAATGTACTGGAAGCACCACCAGCTGTAGGCTCTCTGGCGTATATTCATCCAAGAAAACAACGTGCCTCCCGAAGCCACTCGTATTAGTGAATTTATGGCTGTAGAAAACAAATATCAGCGAAGACGACAAAACCTTAAAGGAGCACGCACAACCGGCCACCCTCCACGATCGTCAGCCCGGGCGGCGCGATCAGATGAGCGAGTACTCCATATGACGACTCGCCCAGGAGGAGAACGTCGTTCTGGCTCAGCGCGCGGAGGTCTGCGAGCGCGTCATCCGAGTCGAGCAGAGTGTACACTGATTCATTCAAAAATGCGAGGACGGCGGGGTCCGCATTCTGCATTGCGATAGTGAGCGAGATGCCGTGCGGGTGCGCGTATGCACGGAGGTCGGCGAGTACGCGGACAATGTTCGGGAGCGCCCAAGAGCCGTAGAATTCGTGAGTGGCCAGGTCCTCACCAGGCGCGGCGGCGGTGTCGCCCCAGCGGATGTGGACGCCGACGGTGATGGCCCGTGTGAGTGGGGCCGTGGGCGGCGGGTGAAGCGGCGTGGGGGCCAATCGCTCCCGGACCCAGCCCATGACGCAACCGTTGAGGTCGTTCGTGGTCTGGCCAAAGAAATTTAAACGGAGTATTCGAAAGAGAAGGTGTTGACGCACCTCGCTTTCGTCGGCATCTAGGATGCTTGTGCACTCCTCCATGTCAGCTCTAACTTTGTCCATAGTTTCCATGGCCCATGCCTCTCCTTGACACAACCCTTGTACGAGATGCTCACGGTCCGGATTCGGCACATAGGCTTGAATTCGACAGGCCTTGTATGCATTGAGGCTAAAGTTCCTCTGTCCGTTGAAGATATCCGAAGTGGAATATGGGCGCAGCGCGTAGCCATCGTTTGAGGAGAACAGCAAAGAGGAGTGGAGAGCGTTTGAGAGAACAATGCTCTGCTTGAAGTGCTGAAGTGTGGACTGCAGAGGAGGAAGAGCTTCAGGAGTTCTGAATTCCTCAAAAAAGAAGACAAACCCCAAGTCCCTCTGGCCCTAAATCCCCTGTTCGTAGATATATTCGCGGCGGGGCCGCCGCCGGTGTGGGTGCGAGTGGCTGAAGTCGAAATTGCGTGAGGTTCGGCTGCGTTAATTGCCTCCGAGTCCGAGCGAATCCAAAGGAGGCGAAAAGAAGGATCACCATTCCTGCAAGTATCCACAGTCCGAATCTTCTGACATACGAGCCATTTGCGATGAGGTTGGCTCGAAGTGCGTTGGAGGCCATGCAGGCGAGAGGCGAGTGTCCACTTCCCAGATCACGAAGCTGACATCGGCTTTTGAACGGTAGAGAATAACTGTCACCCACAATTCCGGACGTTTCTTGCTTTCTACAAGTGTGTCCCGATTCAATTTTAAATCTATAATTAGCGGACACTGTAACTCCATTCTCGCCAAGCCTGCAGTACGAAAGGCGAAATGGTATTAGTAGGGCCAGATTGGAACCAGTGTTTGTATAAATAGAGATAGCATAAATAGAAAATAGAAGTAGGCCATAGAGCGCAAGTAAGAGGCTCGTGACCATTGCCTGGGTGAAAGAACGGCAATTCCGAGCGGCAAGCATGTATGCCATCCCTGGCAGACCGGTCACATCTAGACGGAGATTGCGAATCACGACGAGGAAATCATTGTCATGTCCCCGGTACCAACTTGAGTTCCAGTGTATTTCTGCAGTCTCCTCAATCAGAGGAGACTCGTAACCAGTCTGTAATCAGTTGCCGAAAATATGTGACAAGCACTTTGGTGGAGGAGGAGGAGGAGGAGGAACACACCGAAAGCGCTTGCCGCATTTTTTCGGAATTTGTTTGCAGACTGGTTACGAGTCTACAATCAGAGAGATACATTTATCCATTTAAGGAATTATTACTGTTTGTCAGCGAGTCAAATATAATCGCCACAGCCCCAGGCCAAAGTAATCTTCAGCAAAAAAGGTGACCCGAGGGATTTCCTGAAGCTAGAGAGAAAATTCATAATGAAATGTGCAGGATGTGACACTGCGCAGCAGAAAATGCAAGAGAGGATCCAGCTCGGATCGCAAATGAGATCGATCTGGAGTGCAAGTGTCCGCCGTGTCTCTCCAGGCAGCGGTGTGGTAATGTTAGACGAGCAGCCCTTCAAAGTTCAGAGATACTGTGTCTTCCCGACAATAATCTCTTTCGGGTAATAAGAGGCCAGCAAGCCCGTACTGCCACACAAAAAGTGATCATCAAGGGTGATTGTCGGGTGATGACGTACAATACTAAGGCCCTCCAAGCATAGCCAAGCATCCCCTGGTACCTCCCAGTACGCCTTATTATACGGTTGGACTGGTTAACAATTAATTTGTCACCAACAGTTGCTATATGATGGACCTCCGGGCATTCCCCAAGGTCTAGTGAGCAAGCTGTTGCTGCAATAGTTCCGAGTCCGTTAAAGTTGGTAGCTCTTTCCAAAATATTTACAGCCATTGGATGGCTCTCCGAGTATTTTCTTGTATCTAAACATTTAGTAAAAGGTTGAAAGTGGTCGCATCTTTTTTTCTGAGTACATCTGTTGAAATCAGAATCTGCAGGAGGTTCGGACTTTTTCGGACTGCAGGCCTTGAGGTCCGATGATCTGTCACGGTGCCTCCGCTGATCCGGAAAAAAGGCGCGTAATACAATAGACAAGTCTTAATTCTGATTTGGAGACCTGGTACCTGAGTCGGTACCAGGAACTGTCACTGGCCGATTGCGCAGTCCAAATCCTACTTTGCCGTGGTCAACAAAACCTCTATTTTTATCGGGAACTTATGAAAACATTGTACGAAATGCAGATGCGGACCACGCACTATGGCTACCAAGCCTCCTCTCCAATTTTTGACATTGCATAGACACCCATACAGTACTACATATTTGTCTTCAGTAAACTCGTAGTTCAGGTACTTGGACCGCACGAGTATAGTATACCCTAGACTCGTTACCAGTCTGTAACCAGTATCCAAAAAATGTGGCAAGCACTTTTGGTGGTTACAGACTGGTACATCTCGTTGACGTGCATTGGGCTGTCCCCGGAGTTTGAAATTTTAGCGGGTGCCGCGATCGGCCGGCTGAGGAGCCATCAAACCCGATCATTTCTGGTCGAAAGCTGATAGCTCTTTCCACTCTTCCAAGGCATAAAAAAAATTAAATGAGGAGACAGATTTAAGTAGTTTTAGGGTCATATTACTCCTAGGTACTTCAAGTATATTTATACCCAAACTGCATCCCAGAACAGAGCCCTCGCCAAATTTTCAAACTCCGCAGACAGCCCGATTACGATCAACGAGTTGTACCAGTCTGTAAACACCGAAGCGCTTGCCGCATTTTTTCGGCAATTGTTTACAGACTGGTTACGAGTCTAAGTATACCCCCCATAGTCTGGTTGAATTATTATTCAGACCCAAGTCATGGTTCAAGAGCTAATGGCTTAGGCCGAGTCAAGGGGCACCCACAAAAAAAAATCGGCTACACAGGGTTAGGAAGCTGAGTTAAGGGGTCCAGGACACATACTATACTATTAAGCGAGATTCCGCGTCATTTGCCATCATTTCTGGTCGAAGAGGCAATTTTCGCCGTGATGCCGAGCCAGAAATGTATATTTTCCCTGCGGCATTGCTTGATGGCTTGCCGGTGAATTGAGGCCGTAACAAAGGTGATTTTCGACAAGCAAACCCTCAAAAACGATGCTAAAAATACGTGCAGGCCAACCGATTTTTCCCCCCCTCAGACCTTCCCAAATGTGTTTTCAAAGTGTTCTGCATCAAAGTCCAAAAAGTGAGTTGACAACCACTATACTTACATTAAGCGGGTGTCTCGGCATCTTTCGACGGGTGCCCCTTGAGTCGAACGGGCAGGTATCTGCTGGTTACTCTCTATGATAATGATAAGCAGATGCACCCCACCGTTGCCGAGCCTTGAACCATATATTTTCTGGCTGGCTTGGATGGATTCTTTTTGGCGGAGGTAAATTCAACACGCGCATGTGTGAATGAATAACTTCGTAACCATGTTTATCCGTAATGTATGTAGTAGATACGGAGCGGCAAGGGAATATTAGGAGGGCTTGTGTGATTTAAGGCGGGAGGGAATAAAAAAAGCTTAAAAAGATGAAGTATGGCTCAGGCCCGAGCCGAAAGAGCGGGTGTCTTCTTGCCAACTCCTCGTATCTATTGTATGCAGATGCGCATCTTAATACAGGTGAACAGAAACTTTGTCCGCCACGGAGGGCAACAGCCGTCGTACGGTCGTTTCGAGATCTGGCGGAGCTGGAAGGATTACCCAAATGCGGACCTCCAGCCTGTCCCCAGCTTGCTCGAGTATCGCGTCCAGTTTCGGCCATCTCACCATGTCGGAGTCGGAGTCCTCCAAGCCCATTTCTTCAAAGTCTGAGAAGCTGAGAGTGATTACGTTGAGTGCTTTTAAATGACTCAGGTGTCCAAGCTCCTGGAGCGTGTAGACCATTTGGTTGGGGTACTGCTCCAGGTCTATGAAGTGCAAACTCTAGCTGCCCTCCAATATGTCTGGGTCGATTGGATCAGGATTTGGCGCTAGTAAATCTCAATTAGTATCAAGCACGAGATGGGGAATATGTGGAACATTAAACCCACGATATGAATGATGATAACGGATTTTTTGGAGCGTTTGCACATTCGCTTTGAGGAGCGAAAGATACATCGACGAGTGGCTGATGCACATGGATCGCAGATGCTTGATGTCGACGGCACCGAATCCGGATACCATCGCGTCCGCCACATTGTTAGCGATGTGCGTCAGTCCGAGGCGCTCCAAGATGACAATAGGTCTGTCCTCAGCGATAGATCCCTCACAACCAAAGGAAGTGTCGTGAAATTTGAGCAGCGATAGGTGCAGCCTTTTGAGACTCTTTGCGTGGCGGAGGAGGGACTCCAACGAGGACATATCCGCGAAGGAGTATCGGAAGAGGTCAAGGCACCTGAGGGAAGGGAGCCCCAATGCTGCTTGAAAAGTGATTTTCAGAAAGACAGGCTGTGTTTCCCACAGAACTTCCTCTGCCACGGCTACGAATGGATCTAGGGCGAGACGTACCAAATTTGTTAAGTTAGGCAGGACATGAGCTGTCAAAATGGAGCACTCGGCCATGAGCTCGGCCGTTGGAATTCCGAAGATCTGAAGCGCAAAATATCTAACGTAGGTTCCGATATGTGGCGACTTGGCAAGAAGCTGGTCAAGCCTCACGAAATGGGAATGAGACCTGCAAGTGATCGCAGAGAACAAGTGCAGGTGGCTTCTATGGAGAAAAGAGTGAGAGGTGAGAGCATAAGCCCTCAGCGTGTCTCTATCGTGAGGTTCCTGGAAAACGGGATATGTTCCATCGTCATAAGTCAGAGCGAAAGTTTCAAGAATCGCATCGACAATGTTTTGTGGGACTCGCATAATCCTGTGCGAGTATCCTAGTCAGCGAGGCACTGAGAAAAACGGTAAACAATACCTGCTGGGCCGACTGGCGTCGACGCGATGAGGGGAAGGAGTTGATACCCTGTTGAAGCTGGCGTTTATTTATGGACACCGGAACCGTGGGAGTGAAATGGCAGAGAAACGGAACACCATACCATTTTTGGAGTGATATAATGATGAAATCCCGTTTATTCTGTCTCGGCTAACTATATACAATTTGCCTATGCATCTGCCTGCAAACCCATGACCCCGGTACCCTCCGGGTTTTATTAAGAAATATCTAGTTCATGTACCTGCGGAAGAACTAAGAGATTCGGCGAGTGGAACATACAATTAGTCAGAGGGTGATATGGAAGAGTACTGATTTTTTCCATGTCCCTTCATCCCAAAGCCCCGGAAAAAAATGCGTATTCCTAAACAGTGGAAAAAAAGTTTCCGCCTCTTCAGAATTTGTGCCCAGAACGATGTGCCCAACCTCCGTACGTCACCATAGTATCTGACCTACTGATGCTGATGTTCCGTTCGCCTTCATATATTGGGCAGTCACTGAGCCTCGAACCAGGACTCCGCACCAGCATGCTGAGGTGGATTCTGAAAAACCTGAAATACCGTAAATCAAGCCGTGAAGAATTATCCAGCCCGACTAATTCACAAACCAAGCTTGTTTGATGGCTTTGTGTCTTAGCGTGGTCAACTTTGTCTGGCGAAAAGTCATTACGTAATACTCGGCATCGTCCGCACGCCCACGTGCGCCATATTTTGTTTTGAATCTTCCGTGAAACCGCCACGCGAGTCTATCCACAGAAAATCATCGATGCGATCCTTGCCCAGCTCGCCAACGACAAGCGCTCCCTCATCGCCTGTTCTCTCGCAGCGCCTACCTTCACTGCCCCCACTCGCCGGCATATTTTCCGCCACCGAGTCCTAACGGATGACGGTATTGGCAGAGTGCAGAGGAGTGCAGAGACTGCGAGATCTGCTCTCGTTCTCACCCCACGCTGCGCCCTTTATCCGCGAGCTCACCGTCTCTTTAAATCAAGGCGAAAATGTGCCCTCTATTCATCGGTCGATAGCCCGGATCATGGACCTGCTAGAGCGGGTCGAGAGTCTGAGCCTCGAAGGCTATTATTCCGAGCCAGGGACACCTCTTGAGGTCTCTGTCCTGCCTCTCCTTTCCAATTTGCACTTCAAACACCTCGAATTGGAAAATAGAACCCTACCTATGTCCTTCCTGACTTCCGTTACCACTGTCGCCCTCGTTGATGCTGGACTACAACGTTATCCCTGACACCGTTCAGATTCTTCCCCAGCTGCCGGTATTTTCCTCTCCAGCAACAGCGCTCCGAAGTCTCATTTTTCCTTGCCTTTTCTTCAGCTCCCAATATGACTCCCTGCGCCGGTTCCTTCTCCACCCAACAACTACCCCCCATCTGCGGGCTCTTAAGCGCCTCTTGCTTCACGAAAGGCATGGAGCCGACTTCTGCACAAACTCATCGCAATCGCTTCCCAAAATCTCGAGACGCTTAACGTGGATAGCGATCATCTACGCCGATATCGCGACGGCCCTCTCTTCGAGATGCCCACGAGTCTTCCCGCTCTGCGCCTTTTGGAGATTCGCATTTCTCGACAGGATGCGGCGCGTGTTGAGGGGTGCATGAGAGAGTATCGTCTTGTCGTGCCGCAGGCTGACATCGTGATATAGTACTACTGAGTGGAAGCCGACATGATCAGCCAGCCCTATGCCTGGGCAGCCGTGCCTACCACCATTCTTTAATTTAATTGACTTCAACGGTACGTCATTTGGTTCCTGGTGGACTCCATCTCTTTGCTCAGTTTGAATCAGGCTGATGAACCTACTCTTCAGTTTGGTCCACACCAATCTCGTCGTAGATCAATTCCGATATGATGTCTGTTGGTTTGTACGTATTCCTCTGTGCACTCTCAACCCGTTAAACTCATCTCGGGTTCCAGTAGGTTTTTTTTGTCTGCTCAGGATTATTTTGTGCGCTTCCCGACTTCTTCTGTCTATTCTGAGCTGAATCCTATGTCATGTATTGCTCAGGATCCCATAATACGAGCCCTCCAAAGATATATAAATCGATAAAATTCTTTTCTTACTGCGTCCCGGCTAAGTGCAAATCCATGGCCAACCACACTGCGCGCCCGCAGCAGCCATACTCCGCGAGCGTCCTAAGTTTGAGACTCCGCATGCGCATCACCCTTGCACCTACACAGTGCTTCCTTCAGCTTGTTTTCTGGACTCTCGAAACTTTTATCCTGGAGGGAATCGCGATAACGAGCGTCTCCCCTTCCTACCCTGCCTTCCCGTTGGTCTGCCCCTGAGATCGAGAGATAAGCAGACGCGGGAACCCGATTACACCCATCTCGAATCTGATCTTTCTGATACGCCCGTCAAACCAATGCCGCGGAATAGCCTACCTGCACTTTCAGAGAATATTGATCAGGTTCTTTCCGCCCATTCTGAACGAAATATAAATATTTGGGACCTGAGCCTCGCGCAGCAATACATGAGAGCTCGTTTTGGTGCTTTCGAGGATTCCACAGTGTCCCGTTCCAAAATGCATGCATCACGAGGGTTTGTTGACAAAATCAATCTCTACGGCGCAGACACCGCGGAGCCCGGTTACGGAGCACAGTTAAGATTCAGATAAGTAATAGCTGCCGCGGTTGCAGTCGTGGAGTAAGTGGCTCGTAGGGATATCAGGACAGTAGCGGGTAGCTACTGCGCAGGACTGGGCAACTTGAATAATAGCTTCGCACGCCGCTTGAAAGCGTGGGCTTTCTATAGCTTCTCGTCTACTTTGGGCCGGCCCACGTCAGAATTAAATGCCTGTAAAGCAGAGAACTCTCAATATGGATCTTACAAGTAACGCGGAAAGAAGCTGCGGCAAAGCCTTTAATTTATCAAGTTAGCTGCGGCCAATTGCGGACGGAGCGCAGTCGGGGCGTTTGGCGCAGCATAATCGCGGGCGCTAATCGCAAGTCTGGGGGCTGTGAGGAAATGGAAGATGCTAAACGCAATACGTTCCCGAGAGGCTGTATCTGTCCCATATACGCTCATTAATGAGCGGTGTAACACACGGAAACCTCACGGAGAAATTGATGGCCCGGTTCAACCAGGTGATTTTGTTTTGAAAAGGTATGGATAGTATTCGTAGAAAGGTCAGGCAATGTAAGCTTCGAGCTCTGGGATAGGAAACGAGCAAGGGCGTGCGTGGCATGGACGACGGACGTGGCACTTTACAGCAGCTGCGCACAGCTCCTAGCTGTCCGGCGTCCGGCGTCGGCACAGCATTCGGAGCGGAGTTTGAAAATTGTTTCATATAAAGCCGGCTAGAGTCAGAAACCCTTTGCCCGCTCTCCCCACGAAGCACACATACATCATCTTCCGCCTCTTCTGACATCTTCCTCCCGAGTCATTTCTCTCCGGTGAGTACCTTCAACTTACCCTTTTTTCTGTTCTTTGCCTACCCGGTTGTGGCGTGTTGGCAGTCCCAAGCGAATTGAGTATTCCGCGCACAGAGCGACGATGAATTGCAGTAACCCCGCAGCATCGGGATCATCCCAAATGTCGGTGGTACACAAGTCTTGGGACGCTTCTCCGATGCTTGCATCCGGCGCCAATATGGACTCCGATGGTTTTCGAACCGATGCGGAAGATCGTCTTTCCCAGTCGCTGACCAGGGTCCCCAGTAGAATTTCGTATTCTCGCCAATCCAACGCCGCCATTGCTGCGCCACCCGACCGTAGCTCCGCCTTGCCGTTTACTATACCGTCACCGGCATCTCGCTCTCATGGTCTTCCCAGTTCTTCTTCTCAACAATCATCGCAGCCATACCTCGACAGGGAATTCATGAACTCCCGCCATTCTGCCGCGCGTTATAACATCTCCGCCAACTTGCCGCCACCACCGCGTGCTTCCCCACTTCCGCCTCAGTCCCCCTCACCAATGGCTGCTTTCGAATCCCTCCGCGCGAATTACCTGGCAATGAGAGCTCAGGAAGCGTCCGATTCTGCAATGGATACTGTCGCACCCGCCGATCTCACCTCCGTTGCAGCCCATGATCTAGAGAGCCCTCCTCCGGCCTCTGCTGAGGACGGTGCGCGGGCTATGCACAAGATCAACGAATTAATCGGTAAGTCACCACCTTATTGTATCACACTGCCCACTCATCTCGTGCTAGCATCGCCCGAATTTCTCAGCCTGGGGAACGACTTCGACTCGCCCGCCGCGGAGCCCACATTCCCATCCTTCGACGCCGACACGTCCGCACTTCTCACTATTGACGACGAGTACCTCACCTCCCCTATGGAGCCACTGTACGACGCATTCGACACATCCCCGCTCGAGGACACGCCTTACACCGAGTTCCTCCCCACACCGCGGCTGGAGAGCACAGACGAGCCCGCCGGGCACACATACGACAACATGCCTCTCTTCGGCGGCGTAAATCCGGACGCGTGGAAGGCGCCCCCACCGCCTCCCGCGCTCTACACCATCCCATCTTCCGAGTCCTCCCATCGCGCTCCCCCTCCCGCACGGCGCCGTGCCTCAACGCCCCGTCGAGCCACAGCAACCGGTACGCGCAGGAATGTCTCTCTCATCCCGCTCGAGGCCCCCATACAGAAACGGCGGTACATCACGCCCAGTGCGACGTCTCGCAAAGACGGCGAGGAGGTGGACGTGGATGTGATCGAGGAGCGGCGCCGGAAGAACACGCTCGCCGCGCGGGTGTCGCGCCAGCGCAAGCTCGAGACGCTTAGGGCGCGCGAGGAAGAGGTGCGCGTGCTGAAGCGGGAGCGCGATATGTGGCGGGAGAGGGCACGGATGTTAGGGGGGATGTTGGGGCAGGCGGGGGTTTTGTTTGAGGGATTTGACGATGCCGAATGATTGGTTGTGTACTTTTGCACTGAATTCAATTGGATTTGTTTTGGATTTGTTATTACTGTTCGTGGCAAGTTCGTGGTTGGGAGTTGCGGATCCCCAGGCTGTCGGGAAGATTACATCGACGTCTGTACACTGGTGGCCGCCAATTATTCCTCGTCTTGAGCACTTTTTGTCTATCGCTATGGAATCTCATCCTTATTCAACGCGACGGACTCAAAAGTCTCTTTTTTACTGTACACCAAATCCGGCATTTCAAGCCGCTGATGATCAGTTAGTTATATGTGGCAGTGCATTGCTCCCTTGCTACCGCCCACCATCTCCTCACTTTAACGCCGATGACGGACGCCATGGCGCGTGTACTCGATTTCCCTCAAGAGATCATCGACGCCATAGTTGACAAACTTGCGGAAGACACTGCATCTCTGAAGGCCTGCTCATTGACTGCCACCGCCTTCGTTACCCCCACACGCCGCCAGATTTTTCGCACCATGAGACTAACTACGGACGACACAATTCGGAGATCTCATGACATTATTGCATTGTCGCCCCACCTGTTACGGCTCTTCCGCGCGCTCGTCGTCAATTTCGCTGGTCCCACTAGCAGCCTGGTTCAGCGAGTACCCTTTATCATGAATTCGCTGAACACCATCGAGTCATTGTACTTCGTTTGGTATAACTCTGATTTTGGGCCAGCTCTGGAAACGTCCATCCTCCGCATTCTCTCGTATTCCTGTTTCAAGAACCTCCAGTTGTACAAATGCTGTATAACCCCATCCTTCATCGTTTCTGCAATTTCCGCGTCTCCCACAATGACATTGGGCCTGCGCGACACACGTGTCGCGTTCGACCCAGACTGCTCAATAATCACCCCTCCCCCGATCTCATCCCCCCCGCCAGCTCTCGAGTCTCTTATCTTGTCAGTAGACTCGAGAGACATGTCGGCATCCGCCTTCCTCCTGCATCCCCACACAGCGCCTTACCTTCGGTCTCTTAAACACCTGGACCTCGATGAGCGCTTTGGCGAGGAATTCTTCACGCGATTCATCCAGATCACATCTCCGACTCTCGAGACGCTGATCCTCAGAATCCAATGGCTCGGCGACCCGCTCAGTGACCTCCCCCCGCTTCCTAATCTCCGATGGGTGGAATTTCGCCTCAGCGAATACCCGGAATCTCGCATCGACGGAGTCGTCCGCCAAATGCGCCTTGTAGCGCCGCAGGTGGAGGTTCGGACCTTGATATCGTATACCGACTAGCCAGTTCGGGGACGATTGCGGCATCTCAGCACAGTTTCCTACCATCTTGCCATGTGCTCCCAGACCACCTTTCTTTCACTATTTATCTAACACCAAGCGTGATTTAAAACCAGTGGAGATTCTTGCTGCGTAATGCAGTATGTTTTCAGTCCGGTTGGAAGCTATTTGCTATTCTGATATCAGCGTATAGACCACACCCCTCATTCTTGCCATCGCCGATCTATTTATTCTCTACTGCCGTAGCTCGATTCAGATATAATCTCCGACTATGTTGTGTGCGTAGTTATTAGCTGTCTCCGATGCCCCAATAAAATACCCTGCAACTGGTAGAGTCCTCATCTCGGCTACGAACTCTGTTCATCCGCCCCTTCTCGCATATGAATCGTGGCTCCATAATTAATTAATTCCCTGCTCCCTTAACACAGATGCCCTCCATTTTCTTTACTGTATCCCGACTGAATCCACGAATGACCACTATTGATTCTATATTCTACTGGATCAACTTCGTCATCTCGCTACGCTTTCAGATAGGTCTCCTCCCCCAGTATTGTTTTTACTATTGTGTTCACTCGTGTTCGCGCTTCCACTATGTCTTCCAGTACAATTCCCATTATCCCTCTTCTCCACCCGTATCGGCATTATTATTTTTAGACTCAGCAGCTAGAATACAAACGGGACCGAAGTTGGATTGAACATGCAAGTCTTACTGTACCGAGAATTTAGCGAGAATGTCCCTTTCATTCCTGTCGATTCAAAAATCAACCATGCAGCCGCGAGCCCGTAAGGGCACATCCCAGCTGCACTCAATTTCTGTGGTACTCAGACCGCGAACGTACCCACAGGAGATCCTCGACGTTATAGTCGATGAACTCAAGGGCGAGAAAAACCTCTCAAATCATGCGCGCTGGCAGCCGCCACTTTTACCACTCCTACCCACCGCCATCTATTCCGCGAGGTGAATTTGCATTCGAGAGTAATACGCAGCACTCTTTGTTTCCTCGCGTCGCGTCGCGCCGTTTGTCCGGGCGCTCCAGCTCTACACAAATCATGCCGCCATTATCGACGACGCAGTTCGGAATCTCCGTGATGTGTCACCCCAGGTGGAAATTATGATAACCCACCCCGACCCTTCCCGGGAATATAGCTCATCCGACAAATAAGCCCAGTAAGGCCGACAAGCGGCACAGCCCGCTACCTGGTTCACAAAAAATCTAATAAAATTATGTTCACCGAACTTGCTCAACACCAGTGGCCTAGGCCGTTCGTAAGCCTGGTACATGGTAGTTTACACGCCTCAGTCCCACTGTTCAAGACCGCCGGGCCTCATAATTGTACAAGTTAGTAGCTACAGGAAATTGACGAACCATTTCGGAAAGGACAGCCTGTTTCAGTTTGGTACACCTTCATTAATTCTCTGCTATGTAGTATGCATGCATCACTTAATATTCCTGAGGCACCCACAACTCACTCGGTCGATGCTCCTGCCTCGACCAGCTCACATTGGGCCGCCGAACTTCGATGATGATGATTTTCGGGTTTAGTTATTATATGTCGTCGGGAGAGATGAGGACAGCAGAACGAGAGGTGGCTACAGGTCATGAGAAGTGTATAGTAATTCAATAAGTGTTTTTAAACGGTATGTGTATATAAGAAAGGGAGTAGAGTATGAGAGGGGAAAACTACGAGGATGAAAGGTTGTGATGATGTGGAAATGTGTTATCATAATTAATAAGAGGAGTAGGTAGGTAGGTAGGCAGTATTGAGTAAGGAGAGAAAAGAAAAGAGGGGAGAGAGAGAGAGAGATTGGCCAGACTGTAATATAACAAGCCAAGAGCGACCGGGATCCCTGGTTTACTTTTTTCTGCGTAACCTGTCCTCCGAAAGGCTGAAACATTAAAATCAGATTGACCTATAAATCTGCAAAGTAGGGCTTTACACTTCTTCAATTCACTACTGAGACAGCAGTTGTAGAGATCGAAGTAACGGCTCACATCAATTTCATGGTAATGCTCTCAACCCGGCCCCATCCAAAGTCAGTCATCAGTCTTTTCCTTGTATTAGCCTGGTCCAAACCTTTACCAGGTTTTTACCGGTTACTACTATATATTCAGAATAAGCAGTCAACTGACTTTCAAACTTTTCTTATCCCGCAAAACAGTTCTTTTCTTAACGGTGTTCTGTACCAGCGACCATAAACTCATCAAGTAAAGGTACGCCTACCAATATCTTTCCAGTTGACGAGTTCATCACATGCAATAGCCAAGCCCAGCCCACAGTCAGTCAGTATATTTGCCCACTTGACGCACAGAAATAAGGGTAGACCGTAAGCCGATTTACCAAGTATCACGGCATATTTCGGCATTCTGCTCAGCCGGTTCGAATGCCGAAGCATTTTGGCAGAGAGAAAATTTGCTGACGCAAATTGAATGACCAAAATGTGATCTACAGCCAAAACCTGGTTGATTGGGCGCCCTATATAAGCCCTTACCTAAAGGTAGCGGGAATCTTCTATATCATCGGTCCTGGCCCCCACCTAACTTATATCCACACGGAACCATTTCTTGTTTTGTCTCACCGTTACTTTGTTTTCTCAATGCGACCTAGTTTACGAATTCCACAGCAGCCTAACTGAGCTGTATGTAGCCAGGTTTGTTCCGCGTTCGGTATACGCGGTGAGGTATCAGCAGCCGTCCATAATGAATAATTTCCAGTCTTCATCCTCCCTTTGTTGCCATAGGGTGCGGGATTCCGCAATCACGCGATGTATTCGGAGACGAATGTATGTTTTTGCTCGGGCACCGTATTGCCGAGTCGCTTCAAAATCCAATGGAGCACAGGAACCGCAATGTACATGTAGGAGAATGCATAAATAAATAAATAAATAACGAGAAAGAGCTTGCAATGTACAGCGAGATGAATTCATGAAAAGTAGACTAAGTGAACGCATAATGGAATGGCATCAGATTTAACCCGTCCGGCGATGAAGAAAATCTGCGAGTGCGATGAGATCGATACAAATCGCTGCGGATCCCCAGTTTTCCACCCCCCTGCGCAAGACAAATCACAAGCTGGACATCGCTCCATTTCCTTGCCGCGCGGCACGGCGGATGTCCTGGAGCGCAAATAGTCGCTGCTGTACCTCGGCCCAAACCTCGCTGCTCTTGAACAACCGTGGATGGGATCGAACCGTGTTCATGCAGGGGAACATGCGGTCCAGATGTTGGGCGATGAGAATAGGGTCCGTGCGTCCGAGATGGACCAGTGGATCAAGCGTAAGGATGGATCGAAGCCCATGGGCAAGGCGCGGCGTCGAAGAGATGGGCGGCGTATTGTAGGGGCAGATGGGGATGTCAACAAACACAAGGTTAGGCAGGTGTGCGCATAAGTCGGAGAGATGCGTGATGGTGAATTCAAATGCTACAGAACGGCCATCCAGGACCAGGGACTCGAGCCTCATCAACGCTTTCAGGGCACATACAACGCTGCCTGCGTCGGCGGCGACACCGTGGATGTACAGCGCCCGTAGGTGATGAATCCGCTGAAGGTGGAGAAGTATCGCGGAATCGACGTCAAATCCTTCTAAATGCATTTCGCGAAGGGTGTGACTCCAGCGGTCCGCGATCATGTTGAGCATCTCGGGATGATATATGCTGGGTGCATCGCGAGGTGTGACCTGTTGTTGAATATAAATGAACCGCAGGTCTACGGCGCCGACCATGTTGAGAAACGCGGATGCCTGCCTCTCTACGGCCGAAAGGGATAGCTGCGCGCCCTCATTGTTCACTGTAGGAATCCAGATTTCGAGGTGCGTTAACCCAATGAACAATCCCTGGCCAAGCTTCATCGTGGAAAATCCGCCAAGATCCAGATGTAGGGAAGACAGATCGAGTAAGGTGCCGAGGTGAATGAGTAATTCGGCGTCCATGGTTCCCATTATCCTCCGGAGATTAAGTGAGCGCAAGCATCGGAAATCCAATATACTGGGCAGGAGTGCCACAGGGCCACGAACGAGGGATAAGTGGCGGGCAGAAGGTGCGCGGGACACCAACAACGGGCCGAAAGACTCCGCTGTGGAATATCCTGAGCAATCCAACTCGATAGTGTGCAGCACCGGGGAGAGGAAGAGCATCATTTCCTCGAAGGGCACGAACTGTTTGGTGCAGTCCAGCCGCTCGAGGTTCGGAAGGAGTGGGGTATTCCGCAGCGCAAGACATACATAACTCGAAGGATCAACGGGGACCAGTGCCCTAATGTACACAAGCTGCTTCACGTAGAGCGCATAGTGATCGAACACGAGCCACTCATGCGGGAGGGGATATCCGACAATGGCCTAACTTCTGGTTCACAGTTCAGCAAGAGGATCGAGGTATTTCGGACGCACATAGCCATCTCCGCACCGCTTAAACGAAGGCAGGAGGCGTAGCAAGGGTAACATATTGTCCAGTCTCTGCCACAATAATTTGGTGGCCGATGGCGAGAGGGATTTGCACGTTAATGCCATGGAGCGCAGAGCATCGCGGGTGATATTTATACGGGTGCGATCTCCGGGGGATGCAATGTGGTGCAGGATTTCCTCCAAAACATCCCAATTGAGGAGAGCCTGCGCGTGTATATCGACATGCAGGTCCTGCCCAATAAAAGGAGACTCCGAAAGAGGCGAAGTCGACACCGAAGTAGATAAAGGGGTTTCTTGCATCGAGCTCTCCGCGGTCGTTGGGCGTAGGAAGGAGGTGCTGCAGGCTCTGAATTGGTTGGTCATACACGTGTTACCTGAACCAAAATTAGACACTTCTTCGATTCATTTCGGCCAGGATGTTAATCACGTCGGGCAGACATCTCGAGGAAGCGGTAGCACCCGCCTGAAACAAAGATAGCACTGTGCTCTCATAATGGCCGTAGAGACGGAGTTGACCAGATTTACAAGAACGGGGCAGAATGGATTAGATCGGGCTCCGATGACGTGACTTTCAGCTGAAGAAAATATGCGGGATGGCTGAGGAGAAGACGGGGCACCGATCTGGAGGAGTTCCTAGATCCATTCCGTCGCTCCGAAGTGTCTTGCAGCAGGATGTGGGGTACGCTGTCGAAGAAACTAGCGGGCTTTCCATTGAAGTGGTCCGCGCGCGGGCTGCGAGATGGAGTTATCCGCGATGAGACAGATTACTTGGCAGACCAAAGGTTCTATCCTCCAGGAAACATATGAGGCCGCAGATTGGCGATCTTCAAAGCATATGCGCACCGCACTGCGCCGCAGATACAGGCAGAGTCGCAGATGCTTAGCCAAGATGCGCCGGGAGACCACAAGAGAGTTGAATACAGTCGGATTGCGTCACTGCGTCAAGGTCGAATATACACTTCCGATCCAGCTCTGGTAGCAGGATGAGCTCCACTCTGCGAGGTCAACGACTTGGAAGACAGGACGGCCCGACTTGGCCCGAATGCCTCCACATCGGCAAACAATATACACAGCCAAACAACTCTCTCCAACTCAGTATCCTGAATTGTCTTCCCTCGCTCTCAACTTCACTGTCTTTGGCATCTTACTTTTCGATATGCGCACGGCTTGGACTTTCGCCAGATGTCTTCAACTTGGTTCTTCAATGACCAGTGGGGCACTTAAAACTTTGAGGCTCGCGGTGCGAAAATGGCTGCTGAGCTTCCGCTCACATTGTTCTGTCATTCGGACTACAGATGCTACTGTTGTATCCAGTCGAATTACATCTTTCGCGGAACAGTCTCGTGTCTTCCGATCGCCATATGGGACGCGCTGGATTCAGGCTGTAGGAGCAAAATACCGCTGCCCATTGAACCTACCGTCGGGGAAAGGCATATTATACATGAGATCACACAGCGCTCTGGGTCCTGGAGTTGCTGCAGCGCGGCTCTGGTCGGCTTCACCTCTTAATTATCTGAGTTGTTATCTTCTGGTGCATTCTTCGAATTTTCACGGTGGGGGCTGGCCTTCAATTGTCAGTTGAAGAAATAAGTGTTTCTCCACTTCATGATCTTGGCCACGGACCCGGAGACGACTCGTCGGTATGGCCAGGCTTACGTGGATGGGAATACACCACCATAGACCATGGCGGTCACCCTGCGGAAATGGACAGTCTGTGTGCCAGCGGCTGGGGGGGGTTTCGGTCATGGAGAACTGCCCCCGGGAAAACATGTGAAGCTCCCGACAATCTCAATATCCTGAAAACACCACGCACCGCGAGACTAACCGAGCAATCCACCACCCGGGCATCCTCCTCTGCGCTCAAGACCGCACAAACGGCAATATATCCACATATATCAGGTTCACTGAGAAGACGATACAGCGTTCGTCGGCCATGGGGTCTTCCTGTCTCGGTTCCCTATTAGTGAGCGCAACAGTTTCAGGGGTCCGAGGGTTCTAAAAAGAGAGCCCGTTCCCGAGCCGAACGGGTGGCTCTGCGGGAATATTTCATCTCTCGGGCAGGATTCGCAGACGCGGTCCGTACTGCTATCGGACCGATATTTCAGTATATGGGTCATCCGGTATGTGGGGTGTTAAATTGGGCCGGAGCTGTGGTTGGAAGGAAGGGGAATCATTCCATCTCCTCTCCCGACCGGTCTGACAAATGAAAATAGAAGTAGGAATCAAAAAGAAATTAATGATCGTACAGGCGAGGTTTCCAGCAGGAAAGCGACTGATTTACTATGTACTGTAAGTAGATGCGTTCTGCAAGCTACCAGGCCTGGCTCAGTGCGTCTGTATTTTGCCAACATAAGATGAAGGTAAGGGAACTTTCGTTCTTATCGAATCAATTCCGCGTCCTCCTAGTACTTCCAGCCTACGACCAGTCACACAAAATAGAATCCAGATATTGAATACCTGGTCACAAACAAAACGAAGTCCTGGAGGCAAAGAATGTCAAAATTTCGACAATCACATTACATAGTAGACATCCTTTTACAAATGATGGTAAGGTACAACCCGACTAAACAATTCCAATATAATATACAATAGTAGGCGAAAGGGAATAGGTGGCTGATAAGGAACATTGTGGGCGAAAAGATAAATTTATATCTAAGCCGCCTTGATCAAATCGGCTGCCCTCTCCGCGATAATGTACGCAGCAGCCTGTGTATGTGCGGCAGGAATGAAAGGCTATGTTGATAAAATTAAGCGTAATGAACTGCAGATATGCAAAACGAACGCACCAGGACCGAGAGATCGACAACGCGGAGGCCGCTCACGCCCTTCACACGCAAATCGGGATTTACAACGCCGTATTTTGCCGTCTTGGGAGACATTGCGGCGGTTCCGACCGGGTGGTAGACAGTGCCAGCGTTGGAACGAATAAACGTGTCGAGTTGCGTGTCGGTGCTGGAGCTGTTGAAGTGGACTGGTTCAATGACATACCCGGCCCACGCTGGTGCTGCGGCGAAACGTAGAGAGGCTCGAAGAGACTCGCGCATTATAAACATGTCGACCTCGGAGCCCATGATGTTCGGATTTATCAGGGGCGCATCGAGGGGATTACTGCTGTGCAACGTTACAGAGCCGCCTGGGAATAAATCATCAAACGGATATTCAGGAACATCGCGGCGGGTGCATACGAGCCGCGGGGGAAACAACGGCGGAGGCAATCCCCATGTAATTTCCTGTGGCTGGGAGAGGGCCGAAATATCCAGCGGAGAATATGAGTTCATAGTGTGCAGTGTGGGTGCCTGCGGCGGGGTCTGAGAAGCGGTTAAAGATGGAGGATGTGGTAGGGACCCGCTGCCATGCGATCTGGCTCAATGGAGTCGCGACCATTTGCCCTGTACGAGACTGGACCCACTGATCGATCAGTTGCCTCGCGAGGGTTGCATTTCGGGCGATAGTCTCGAATGTGTTCGTCGAGTTTACTCGCCAAGCGGCCGAAGCAAGAGCGTGGTCGGAGAGGTTCTGACCGACGGAAGGAAGGTTGAGAAGAGGCTGGACGCCCAACGCTGACAGTTTGGCGCTGTCGCCGATTCCAGAATTCAAGAGTATGTGAGGGGTACCAATGGTGCCCCCGGACAAAATAAGCTCCTTCCGCGCCGTGAGGGTGTATTTTGGGCCTGAAGTTAAGGTCAGATTATCAACAAAACTGGGCGGAGCGATTCAATACCTTGGAGATTCTGAACAAATTCAACGGTACGGATTTGACCGGCCGCAGATTGCAAAACGCGTGTTACGCGCGCATTCAGTAGAACGTACAGGTTTGAGCGTTGGACATATTGGGCGGCAAGATATGAGGTAGAGGAGCTGCTCCTGGCACCGTCCTTGATTGTCGACTGTAACCAACCTAGAACCGAATTAGCATAGGGTACAGAACAACATCTTCCACTTGCCAACACCCAGGTGGCTTCCCGAATTCATATCTACGTTGTACGGGAATTCGGACAATTGTGTCGTGGTCTGGATGACACGAGAGTCGATGTCCGCAGGGAAACCCGCGAGCGAAACGGTGTTGACGCCGGTGGTGCCATGTACGAGGGGGTTATATGATGGGGGAGTGGTCATGGAGGAAGGCGTGGTAAAGCGCTCGTTCTATAGTTATGATCATGATCAGATATTTTGACTGGAGATTTATGTTAGAGACTCTGACCTTCTTCATGTACGGTAACAGGCTGTTCCACGACCAGCCCTGGTCTCCACTGACCTTTGCAATCCGGTCAAAGTCTTCTTTCGATCCACGTGTGTACGCCATAAAATCTAAAATATGTGTGGGCCACCAGGTAGGAAGCTAAATTCCAAAGCACTCACTGACGGAGCTGCTCCCGCCCAGAACAAAACCGCGATTGTACGCTAAAGACCTTCCATTGAGGGCGGCCTGGGGGGTTGTGGAATAGTTCCAGTCCTGGGCCGTGTTCGGAGTTGCGGAGGTGCACAGGAATGGAACAGTAATAGCGAGAACGCCAGCATCTCTGAACGAGGCAGTTAGATGATGCAGACACTTTTTTAACGTTGTGCTTACGATCCGCCTGCTTCTAGCACCAGCACCTTTTTGGCGCTGTTCTCGGAGAGACGGTTGGCGACGACGTTTCCGGCGGTCCCACCTTGCACAGTTGTCAGCAGCGAGCTTAAGAAAAGCTCGAGAGAGTCACCTCCCACGACAATATAATCGAATTTTAGATTCAAAGAATTCAAGTCCGCGACATTCTGGAGGATTGTGCCTGAACAAAGAGTGCTCCCCAGTGAGATGAGCGTCAAAAGCTGGGTCCACGACATGATATGGGCCGTAGGGATGTGGGGGATTCTCAGCGCACTTCCTGCTTTTGAGAGGTTTGCAACATGATCAGTGATAAAGTATCTTCGGTTCGACTGTCAGGGGGCCTTAACTCCTTCTCGCCAAGCTGCTCTCCAATGTGTTACTGACGGCAGCGGATAGCGGAAGACAGCGGAGCCGTGAACGTTAACGTATCAATCTTCCCAAATTAAAAATGCGATCATCAGCTGCCGGGTAGTCAAAATTGCTTGCTATCCCTTGCTTTGTTCCTTGTTGGAGAAGTACTCCCTACATCTTGGTCTGAAAGTAAGTTCTGGTAGGGCAGTATCGACTTGGTGCTCGAGGATAGACTTGGGACCAGTCTGTAAAACAATTGTACCGAAAAAATGTGGCGAGCACAACACCCAATGTGCTCGCCACATTTTTCGGTAATTGTGTTACAAACTGGAGGGGCCACGTATTAGAATTTCGCCGGATTAGATCCGGTTAACTCCGTGAGAACATCCTCCGCGTTCCGGCACTCGGACCGTTGTTAAGTTAGGCCCCGCGGGCCCTTTTTGCCCCGAGCTATTCATCATGTTTCTGCTTTGAGTCTAGTGTTTTTTTTCATATTCCCTTTGCCCAGAATCCATCCCTCTTTTATTCCGCTCGACGATCGAATAGCGATCAAGTATTCAACGGGATTTTGGTACAGGTAAGTTAGATTTTAGCCAATTCATTCTAGACCAGGACAGGAAGCCCTGAAGGAATAAAAAAATAGCTGAGCGCGGTGTATGGTACACATCCCCGCAAATTCAACGACCATCATTTAAACTTTGATCTGTGCTAAATTATGCCTTTAACCTGCCAATTGAGCTGTCGCTAAACATGCGAGGTGCGAGCTTCAAAGAAATTGTAGCGTCTCTCTAGAGCGGCTCGCGATTGTCGTCAACAAGGCCAGGAATTGACAAATGAAAAAAAAAAAAACGCTCCTGGCTCGGTATACATACAATGGAAGTTCATTATTACTATTCATTCGTGTGGGCCTCGACAGGATGCTTGCCGCCTGAAAAAACTCAATATATGGATCCACCTGATCAAATAAAGTGCGCGCAGCACATCATGGGCAGGCGGTTCAGATAAATACAAAATATAGGCGAAAAGTGGTGCGCCGCTGCCTGGTTGACTCAATTCTGCGTTGAGGTGGGGAAATTCATAGGCACGATATTGAAAGCGGTTAGCGCCGTCAAGGAGACTTAAACAAACATTCACGGATTTATCAAAGGTAGCTCCGGGTGATTCCGGTAAATTACTCATTTGAGCTCATAAAACACGGCACCGGGCCTTTAGTGCACATCGGACACCATCGGACACTAGCTGCTGATCTAAATAAATCGCGCTTCGCAATACCTCCGCGCAGCTAAGAAGTGAAAGGGAGTACCTTGATGGGTATGGCGCTCCCTTTGTAAAAAAAATAAACAGCAAGATTTTTTGGTAGATCAGCGAAACTTACTGAGTTGGGCAGCGCAAAAGTTTGAGGTTAGCTCCGAGAGTTTCCAATTTGACTCCGAGAGTTTCATTTCATAGAATATTTTTTGGTAGATCAGCAAAACTTACTGAGTTGGGCAGCGCAAAATTTTGAGGTTAGCTCCGAGAGTTTGCAATTTGACTCCGAGAGTTTCATTTCATGGAAAGTTTGAATGACGCGACGTGCGATAGTTTGATTCCACAACGAGATTTTCAGATTTTCAAAGAAACTCTCACATGCAACTAAAGCAACGACGACTAGACGTGCCCGCTCGCTGTCGGGCACATGTGGCGTGCATGGCGGCACTGTGCGGGCATCGTGCGCAGCTCGGATCACTGCACCAATGTTTGGTGCTGCTTGGCTACGGCTTCAGGACCGACAACATCTTCTTGTTCATGTCCTCTGGTCTCTAGCAATCACTGGGGATACTGGCTCTCAATACTACTGTATGCGTGCATCCAAGTTCTCGAGGATTCATCAACCTGTCACCTCCACACTCATACTCGCGTCCAAGTCTACTCAGGATAAATGCTACTCCAACTACTAGTGATGGGCAAGTTCGGTTCGGTTCAGGTTCAGGGTATTTTTTGCTGAACGCTGAACCTGAACTTCGGTTCAGGTTCGGAAATTTTCTGAACTTGAACCTGAACCGAAAGTTCAGGTTCAATCGGGTTCGGTTCGGGGTTCACAAGAGTTCGAACGCTGAACCGAACTTTTCTTCAGGAAAAAAACTGTGTATGCATTTGGGGAAAGTAACATGGTGTCGTAAATTACATGATAAATTCGTCGCCATCCGAATCAATCTCCAGATCTGCGAAACCAAAATTCTGGCTGTCCAACTCTGCAATCAATGCATCCATATGCTTCCCCGCGTCTGTTGTAGCACTGATATGACCATTGCGGTACGCACTTTTAAGCAGCTGCAATGCTTCGAAGATTTCCGGAGTAAGTCGGTTGCGTAGTTTGGTACCGGTGAGACTGCTACTGGAAAAGGCGCGCTCTGCAGGCGTCGAAGATCCTTGAATAGGCAAGTAGTCGCGGGCCATGAGTCGGATTGTGGGATGGGAGATATTGTGCTGGTGAGTGAGTCAGCGCCTCCGGTTCAATTTTGCCGGATGGAATAACATACACCCCACCAATGCACAACATCTTTGACCTGTTCGACAGGGGCTGAGATATATCCATCAAGTTCAGCCCGCGGATTCGCTTATGCCAAATCCCCCTGTTGGAGCGAATTAACAGCATCCATCAAGTAGGAACTACCATAGCGATGAAGTGCCGGTTCGACAGGTTGAGGTTTAGTAGCCGCAGTCTGGGGCGAAGATTTGAGGGCGGCGGCGGCGGCGGCAGTAGCGGTTGCATGATATTTGTCAAACTAGATGGCATTTATTCAACTGAATGACCATTGTGAAATAAATGAACACACCGTCTCTTCAAGCGCCTTCATCCCCTTCTTGTACTCCTCGTCGCTCCAACGTGCACGGAAATAGCGGTCTTTGACGTTGGGATCCAGAACTGAAGAAGTATTGGGTCCTTGAGAAAGTCTAGAGAAGAAAGACGATACCTAAGCAGATAAAATATGCATTGGAAGTTTTTTGCGCAGGCTCTTAATGCCTTCCTCGAGGGCTTCGCTGATTTCGGCGTACCGGGGGTGAGTCGACATTGTCTCCCAACGCTTGATGAGATACTCGAGAGTCGGGATAATGCGATACACCGTCGGGTGTCGTTCGTTGGAAAAGGTCTGCGTGACATCAGCAGGCTCCTGGACCTAATGTTATTCATTTTTATTGTACATGAATACCAAGACTAACTCTGAGTGCGTCATGTATCATCTGCAACTTCTCCCATTCTGGGCGTGTGAGGAAGTAATCCCGGTACTCCTTATTGCGTAAAGAGATTCACGTCCTGAGCGACGTGCACCGGCAACTTTACCAACAGGTTGAGTAGCTCCAGTGAAAAACCCATGAATAGGGCGCGTGGAGTTTGGACCAGAGATCGGATGCTCATCGTCGGCATCATTATAGAACTGGATTTCCGACGCATCACGAAGTGAACCATCAGGATTCTGAGCGCATCCGAGGTGAGAGGTAGACATGGTAGAGAAAGTCGGGAAAAGTGTGTTGGCTAAGTTCAAGATGACAGTCTTTTGTAAGTCCCGGCATCCTGGAGCCAAGAAAATTCGGATCGAGGACCTCTTATTGTTTCTATTGTTCCTCTACGACTTGGCGATCATCGATGGGCAGTTCCGAGCAGCAGCACATAAAAATCATCGGAAATCCTCCATTTAGCTTGGTACGCGAACAGGACCAGGCAGAGTCGCGTATGAGCCCGGTGACCTGATTCTAACAACAATAACAGCCAATAGGAGACATGATTTGAATTGATAGGTAGAGACTCTAGAGAGCCGAAGTGGTATATTGGTGAGTTGCTACCCAGATGGCCGCTACGGGAGGAGAGGTTAAGCGCCGCTTGACGTTGTTTGGCCTTCCAAACTCAACCAAACTTCGGCATCGGTTCGGCGTTCGAACCGGGTTCGAACCCGTTCAGCAAAATCTTCAACTGGGTGAACTCGAACCCAACTTCAGGTTCAAGTTCAGTAATTTACTGAACCTGAACCCGAACTTTCGGTTCAGTTCGGTTCGGTTCGAGTTCGAACCGCAAAGTCGAACCGAACTTGCCCATCACTACCAACTGCGCATGGGCGAAACTGTCAGGCCTTCCCGCCAAAGAGATCGGCCGCTGTGAGCGTGCCCTTGGAGACACCGTCTCTGGGTCGGCAAAATGCCCGTTGCCGCCGCCTTTGCCGCCAGCACTGCCCCCGTCGACCGACCGGTCGTACGCTGTCAAAGCGAAAGCACGCTCAACATCGGCAAGCTCCTCGTCGAGCCACAGCCCCATCCTGTTGACGCCAGGCCTGAGCTACTCCCCATCATCGACCGGGTCTTTGTCTGGCGACTGCACCATCCAAATGTCGAGCTTCATGGACGACTTCATGGCGCCAGCGGCGCATGTGACTGTCCAGGACTTCTTGGCAAGCAAGACCCTTGATGCCGCCTGTTGGGCAGCCTCAAATTCTCCAACCAATTTGGCTTGATCTACGAGGCACGCGCTTATTTGGCCAGGCCTTTGGTCATTTTAGCGCCCGTAAGTCTTTGAGCATTCACCTTTGCCTTCATGGTTCTGACCGATTGGCTCAGGCCTGTATCATCATCCACAACGCCATGATCTCCCACTTGTCCGGCGTCGCATTTGAGGCGCGTTCCAGATCCCCGCCTACAGCGGCGCATCATACCCATGGTCCGAGCCCAGCGACGACTACATGCTCCGGCAGAGTTTCTGCACGAAGGACTTCGAGCCGCAGCAGCGGCGCCATGGTCCCTGACCGTGGAGGGGTGTCGCGCTCGCTCCGCTGCCCAACCCCTCGCGGCCACGAAGCGGGGCCCACTCAACATGGCTTTGGCGTTTGGCGGCGTACTCCTGGCAGATGACATATCCGGACCACCGGGTGCAGATGCGGGCCTCTGGGGTGCGACGCACCCCAGCTGTGGCCATTGCCAGCCCATTTTTGCGTACGGCGTGCAACGCCAGTTTGCTGCCGAGTGTATGTGACTACTTGCCTCTTCTTCTATACTTTATCTTTTTCCCTACACCGTTGATCGGGATCGATATGCGAGTATGTTTACAATATCCACCAGTTATAGCTCCAGTAAATTCATTTGGCTGCTTGCACAGCGTTTGAGGTGTCTCACCAGCCTGCAGAGGAGAAGGACCACATATTTTTTCTGTCTCGCGCCGTGCAGTTGCCGCTGGACTCGGGGACATATTTTACAAGAAGATGAATATTGACAAGTCAAACTACCTAAATATTACATGACTGAGTATGTGAGTGTCCAAGAAAGCAAGCTGGAACGAAGACTATTCGATATTGGCCAAGAAAGTAATATGCGACGGGTACCAGGTGTTCAAGAAGATGCAAGTCCATTATTAGTAACGAAGTATGTATGTCCAAGATGAACTGATGAGTCGTTTAGAAGTGAAAAACCTGGGCCTTGTCGTACGGGTTACCGAGCGTCGGGTCCGGTTCCGAGCTGTAAGAGTCGTCATCGGAATCACCCTCTGCTGCACCAGTGAGAGCAGTTTGAGGAGCATTGGGAATAGCAGGGCACGCCTCAGGGACCTGTACCGGATCGTCGGTAGTTAAATCAATGGTCACCGAAGCTATCAAAAAATAAGTACGATACTTGCAACGACGGTATGTTACCTACTGTCATTGCTATTTGAGCCTGTTTCAGGACGGCGAGACCACTTGCGAGCAGCGGCACCTACATCACACATGTCAAGTGCTGTACGGAAGAAAAGTAAAAAGAAGTGCCACACCTTTCTGTTTTTTCTTGACAGGTCCTACATCTTCTTCATCGCTGGAGGATTTCGAAAAAAGGCGGCCGCGTTTATTTGGGGCTGGAATTTTCTCGAGAGGCTCGTCCTCGCTGCTCTCATCGCCTGACTCAGAGGACAAACCGTCAGTAGCTATAGGTGTGTAAGCAAGGACCCTTTCGTGGTCGAGAACTACTTGTTACGCACTCGCAGGTTTCCTGAATGATGCTGACTCCGGGGCGACCCACATCTCCAGAATCTCCTGGGGAATCGGATCGCGCGAGACTACTCGGAGAAGTCACATTAGTTCAAAATAGGTTCAAATTCCAAAGTGGCATGCAGCGTACCCAGGAAAACACGGCTGGTCAAGAATCCTGTGCTCGAGCTCCCTTTGTTATAGAACACATCAGAGCCTTTCGCGCGAGGGACTGGCGGGAGGCCTAGGACTCGTTGCGACGCGGTTGCCAGAAGCCAGGCCGGCTCATCGTTACCAGCCTCCCGTTCGATGCGCTCGAAGTAAGCAAAGGGGATGGGGACGATGTCACGAAGTCCATCAACGAGTTCCTCGTGACTCCACGAAGCATCCAATATGATCCCGTCTTGCAAGTCCATCACTCCGAGGCCATTCATGACTGCGGTCTGCATCTGGATTCGGTCAGGAACTTTGTTGTTCTTGCGAATTTGCAGTACACCCTCCTGGAATCGAGTTCCATCAAGTGGATCGGAAGGGACGCCGTCAGTGAAGACTTACGATGAACTTCGTTCCGTACGGGATGATGATTATGGACGCAACCCTGAACTGGCTCTCTTTACTATCGCTTTTTCTGCCCTACAGAATATATCAGCATTCAAATGTGTGCACGTCGGCGAAGGGAGACTCAAATCACCTTGCCTTTCGACTTGGAACTGGAGCCCTTGCTGCTTTCGCCACCGGCTGGCCTCATGCCACGATTCGACTCTTTCTGAGCAGCTTCAAGACCCAAGGAAATCTTCCGACTAGAGGAGGGGCCTGCCTCCGATTTGAGACTGGATTTGGTCCTCCCCGACTGGAGAAGATTTTTGAGGATGGCCGCCACTTCGGGCGTCGCCTTTGAAGCGCCTGGCTTCGACACGAGGTGGTGCCTCCGACGATGGCCACAGTTATGACAACGCTTCGGGTCTTCGCCGGAGGAAAATAGATCACAACTGCACTCCTCGTTCGATTTCTTGTCGTGAGCTGTACACTCGCCGAGAATTTCACTGTTGGAAGTACTAGAAGACATTGGGAAGGGAAATGGTGGGGAAGGGAACCACTGCTTTGCTGCGTTAAAGGTGAAAATGCGGGCGGTAACCGTTGTCCTCTGTCAGCGCTAACATTTTTCGCTTCCAGATTCCTGGAAACGGGGTATCTTTGAACAACCGCAAAGCACCACGTTGTACGGTGTCAGAGTAGCTTCCTGTTCCCTTGGGGTCCTCAATTTCCCTTGCACGCTTAATTCACGTCTCATTCATGTAATTAATATGGTCTAATATAGCCAGAGCCCTTCCCCACAACTCCGCACGCGGGCGCCAGACAAAATCGGGAAGTGCAATGCGCAGTTCCTTCCCACTACGGCGCCCCGACTTCAGCATCTCATAAGTCGGATACTCGCCGTTTTCCCACTCTTCCGGAAGCAGCCCATACCCTGCCGGAACGACCTCATTTTCATTAGCGGCAGTAAGGGCATCGTGAAAAAGCTGTTCTGTTTTGTCGTCGTCAAAGGGGCTCGCATGCTTTGGAACTGCTACGGCATCGTGATGAAAATTGTCGGCTTGTGCAGCTTCAATTCGCGCCTCCAAGCTGTCTGAGTCGTCGCTGCTATCTGAAGTGTTACCTCCACGGGGGCTCGGCGGTTGGGAAATATATTCGTCGTCCAGCTGCCCAGCACCCGTTTGGCCAGATTCTCGCTGCGTCGGATGCCCATGAACCCCGTAATAGCGCTCGAGGACTGTGTGGTGCACATTGTCATAATCATTGACATATACGCCATCTCGCACCTGCCCAAGGAGGCACATGTCCTACAGGTATATCAGTGTCGTCCAATAACAGATGAGTATGTGTGCTCACATCGGGACTCTGGTCTTGCCCCATGCCAGAAATAGGATGAGAGTTCCACTCCACGCGGAAATCTTCGCAGTCAGCGTTAATCATGTCCAGAAAAAGTAGGTGGAGAAGCCATAGGTGGTGTGGATTGCTCCTATCGAGGCCATGCAGCGCTTCCAGTCTATAAAAGAAAGCACGCCACAGCCGAGCAAATTGGGATCCGACTTCAACCCAAATTCGTTCGATTCGCGTGTTGTGTGTGGATCTAAAAAAACCCCGTCAGTATGTATTCCCTGAAGGTTAATAAAAAGTACATACGATCCCCACATGAAGGAGGCACGACCCAGGCCACGGACTAGGATCATAAAGACAGAAACCTTTTTATTCTCTGCGCCTCGATCGCCACGCACACGGGATGGAAGTCCATACTCTTGAACTGCCATGAGGAAGACTTCGAGCACTGTGGTCGCCTTGTTGTTGGTACTAGCTCGTAAAGCAGTGATCTATCTCAGAGTTAAATGTTGAGTAGCGAGAGAAATAATTGGCGCTTACCGTGCGAGAATATCCATCGACAAAACCATGGATAACGAAGCCCCAAAGAATCAATTTGTGGTGCCCGTCGACATGCCAAATGGCATGCGGCCTCGGCACTTCATAATTCTGCCGTTTAATGACCTTCTTCTTCCGGAGTACGCGTCCAATACCATCCACACGATGGACAGATGAGTACACTCGCCGCTTCTGAATCCGTAGGTTGTGACGTCGTAGAAAACCAATCAAATAGCGTATTCCAGAATCCGGCTTTGTGTCGCGAAAATGCTTCACTAGGGCATCCAGCTCCGACTTAGACATGTCGGTGAATTTGTACAGGACACCGTGGTTTTTCAGGTGCTTCAATAGGGTAGGCCGGCTAACTTTCATGGCATCAGCCAGGGTCGTCAGTGATATTCGCCGATTCGGCGCGAGGGCTTCTGCAACGAAGTCGGCATCGAGTTTCTTGCGCGGGCGGCCACGTTTCCCGGTTTTGATGATGGTTACAGGATCGGGGAAGGCAACATTAGATTTATCCCTGGTGATTTGTTAGATACAATATTGATAAGTAATGAAATTTCGACTCGTTTGACTTACCTACTTGCAGCAGTGTTCTGTGCTTCGCATAGGTCAAGAACAAGCCCGCCAACTGCCTCTGTGCATGCGTGCAACCAAGGGATAGGTATACTCTCCTCTTCTGCATGTTCCTCAAACGCGAGGAGGATGGGGACGGCTTCTTCGGTCAGATGTCGTACATGATATTTCAATCTATTTGCATCCGCATCCTGCTGTAGCACCTTGCACAAGCGACGAAATGTACTCGAGATAATGTCGTATGCATGATGCACATTAGGGGACCACGGTTGGTCTGGAGGATGGACCGGGAGTGGTGGGAGAATTCGAGCGTCCATGGTGGTGGTTGGTAACCAGGAACAAAGGCTGGAGCTAATTGGACAGTAAGCGCCTGAACGTGGAAACAGTTCGGAAGGGGCGAGGGGCAGTACCTTTTTTCCTCTCTCCTCTCTGCAGACTGAGTAGAATGGCTAACTCACAAGACGTGACGATGGCTCACATAGAAGAGAACACAGGGCAGTGGGAACGGAGCTCGCGCTATTGGTACAGTGATGGTTCAGTGGTTATGCGGGTACGCACCAAACTAGGAGATGTTTTAATCGCAGCGGCCCACTAGCAACATCCCCAGGTCGAGAACACACTGTATAAAGTGCACATCAGCATGTTCGAAAAATTGTCTCCCACCATCGCGGCCATCTTAGCCATTCCCGATGGCAAGAAAATGGACGATCCAACTCGCGAGGGTTCCGAAAAATACCCATTGTTTCTTGAAGGTATGACAACGCAAGCGTTCGAAGGCTTTCTAGTCTGGGTTTACAGAGTGTAAGCACACCTAAAACATGATTCTATTGCATTGCTTACCAATTTAACAGTGAATGGGACTGTGGACTCGACTCTGACTCGGACGAGGCCGCCGCCGAGCGGGAGACAGCTTTGGCTGATCTCTTGAAGCTGTCCGACATGTAGGAGATCAGTGCCGGGAGAGCATACGCAATCAAACACCTCGAGGCGTTGTATCTACCCCCTGCCCGCATGCTTGAACTCGCGAAGCAATACTCTATTGAATCCTGGGTCGAGCCGGCAGTGAAGTCCATCCTCGCAAAGAAATCAGTAATATCAGCCTCGACGATATATCACGAATGGGCATCCACGTCTATTGGATCTTGGTTCGCGGCAAGGAGCGCTTTGATATCGAGGTCCGTCGCACGGCAAACGTCGAGCCGTACATGGGACGGGATCCTACGTGGCAATGCGAGAACCATTCGTTATGCTTGAAGGTGTGGAGGAAGTTGTGGTGGACTAAAATTGGTCGCAAGTTGCTTCATCCCGACTATCCGCTGACGTCCGACGACATCTTGTGGGAGGTCAAGAGGTTGAAGCAGAAGGGGTTGACGGAGGCGTGTCGAAACGATATGGCACGCCAAATCCTGATCAAAGAAGTCACTTTCTGCGATGAACGTGTTGTTCCTGCCGTTGCCCAAGCCATCGTCGCATACCACAAATCACTGTAAAATGCTGTTTCATATTGTAGGTAGAGCAAAATACAGTATGGCGGCGGATGTGGACAGTGACAAGAGAATTAGGATAGTAAAGTGGATGCAGAGCTCGCGCGACTGAACTGGCAGTGGTGGTCGTGGAGTTCCTGAAGCCGTAGCCAAGCAGCACCAAATATCGGTGCGGTGATCCGAGCCACGCACGATTCCCCGCACAGTGCCGCCGTGTGCGCCACACGCGCCCGACAGTGAGCGGGAACGTTTGGTCGCCGTTGCTCTAATTGCATACGAGAGTTTTTATGAAAATCTGAAAATCTCGCTGTGGAATCAAACTATCGCACGTCGCGCCATTCAAACTTTCTATGAAATGAAACTCTCAGAGTCAAATTGCAAACTCTCGGAGCTAACCTCAAACTTTTGCCGTGACCAACTCAGTAAGTTTCGCTGATCTACTAAAAAATATTCTGTGAAATGAAACTCTCGGAGTCAAATTGCAAACTCTCGGAGCCAACCTCAAACTTTTGCGCTGCCCAACTCAGTAAGTTTCGCTGATCTACTAAAAAATATTCTATGAAATGAAACTCTCGGAGTCAAATTGGAAACTCTCGGAGCTAACCTTAAACTTTTGCACTGCCCAACTCTGTAAGTTTCGCTGATCTACCAAAAAATCTTGCTGTTTATTTTTTTTACAAAGGGAGCGCCATAGATGGGACTGCGCAGGAATATACTTATCTATGTACCTTCACCTGAATGCCACTCAATTCTTAGCAGCAGCCTACGTTTTCTGGCGCAATCACACGCGGGCGTCAAGTACGTATCGCGGAGGATCTGAGCTGAAATTATCAACAGTCAAATTTATTCTAGCGATCAGTCGGGGGAAGGCGGAGGTCACGGAGCGGCTCTCTTCATTTATTCCACAGTTTCTTTTATAAATTGTTCGTGTGCCACCATCTTCTCGCCGAATAAACTTTTTCACCGTGTTTCAAAAGAGACGGGAATGGCTCAAAAACACATTTCCGCAGCTCAAATATATATATTATTTTTGTGTATCACTCACGTCCATAATGCACAGCATTATTCCAACTGGAAACACTCCAATAGCGAGGCCTAGCATTGAGCAACTGACAATTACCCTTTGGGAATATCGCGGAATGATCACGACCAGTGTGAGATACTTCAGAATGGATTACGCTGCCCTGTCCGAAATGTTACACTATTGTCATGGTGGGGATTCCAATTTTACAGAGAAAAAGTGTTTCTATTCAAGGACTATTTACATCTAACAGTTCTCACAATTTTTATTCTTATAAATTGTGTTAGGAGCAGGCAAAAGCGACATTTTCACATTGACTATTTGACCCTCCGCGATCTCCTCGAGCGGCAGTCGGAGGACTACAACTACTATGCATTCCTTCCCAGCAGAATAAACGCTGAACTCATGGTGGGTGCGATGGACGGGAATGGGAACCGCGCGCCGCGGTCGAACTGTGTCTTCTATGTAAACCAGCAGAATGTGGATCCGTCGGACCCAAACTACGCGAGGACTCGCGCAATCCAGTTTGCGGCTTTGATGAATGCAGCCTATCCAGGCGATGACTATGTGCATGCTCTTCGCTTTCTTATTGATAACGGAATATTATTGACCGGCTGTTTTTCGAACAGCACACCCTTTGTGAGTCCATCCGAAATTTCTCACACTGGGAATTGACCACCCGTGTGCGCGTAGATGATGTTTATGACAACGCCAGGGCGTTCGCCGATACCGAAGACCCGTTCCGCTCCGCTATCGCGAGCCAAAACAGACGCAACTGGTTCCGCGTCACATCAGCGTAGTTCGCGCGGCTATGTTACGGCAGGCTCTACCTAATCATCGAAGAGGAGCCCCAGGAGGTTCGTACTTTTGCGGATCTGTCCAATTGTGCAGCTGAGGCGGTACATGGCAGATTTGGGAAGACGCTATTTAGAGAACGCATGAGTACCCAGCGGTCGTCGAAACGCGCGCAGTGACCGAGATCATCGAGACAGGAAGTGGGGAGGGCACTCGAACAAAGCTCAATTCGGTACCACCGCTACTTTGAGTACTAAACGCGCTGCATGAGACCTTACGCATGGCGGAAGGCAGCAACCAGCCCCCGGGCGCCACTCCACCGAGGGACGGCGACCAGTCTGAGATCGACAAATGTGCGCAAGTCGACCCGGCCAAGGAGGCCGCGAAGTGGGCCAAAGTCCCCGAGGTCAGCGGCGACATCTCGCCGTTCAAGGGGGGCGGGTGTACCTTCCACGTCAAGCAATATAATAATAAAGAATCCGGGGGCGGCGGCCCTTCGGCGACCCCAACCTCGAGTACTCCGTCGAGATCATGCTATTCGACAATGGCGCCGCGCAGCGGACAAACACGCCGGTGGATATGAAGTCCAAGCTCGACATCATCTTCAGCGTGGACGTGATACAAGGCGGGGACTACTTGAAGTTCAAGCTTGGCGACAAGGAACGGAGGAGCGACGACGGGAGCTGCTCCGTTGGTGGCTGGGTGAGTGACCAGTCACTTTTTTGTTTCTTTCGATGCAGGTGGTGTTTTGCTAAACTCTTTTGGCGGACAGGACCACTTCTCGGATCGCCAGATGGACTGTGGATTCTTGTGCGTCTGGAACGGGCCTGATCCGTTCACGTTGAATATACGATGTGTCTGAGGCGACAGGGGTAGGTAGGTAGGTAGGTAGGTAGTATTACGGGCGCGGTCCCATTAAGGGAGTGGACAAGATCAGTTCTTCTTGGCGATAATGTATTTTAACTGAGGCTTTAATCTTTCGACTGGGATTCAATTTAATTCTGTATTACAGTCTTTAACCGGGAAGCGAAACAAACCATGAAACGAAACACCACGTGTTTTGCATCTACGGCACCTCCCACAGGGCTAGATTTTTTTGAGAGCATTATATACCGTCAAAAACTCACATTCACAAAAGGATTTGAGCAGGGAGCTCTTCTAGAGCTAATAAATAATGATATTTTAGAACACTGTTTGGCCCAGTTTTCTGACGAGTTGAGCAACCACCGTTTCCCAGCTCTTGCCCATAAATTTCACAGTCAAGGAAGATCACAGATTCTGAATATGGGTACTCCGAGTCTTCAAACTCTTTGCCTGAGGTACAAATCATATGCTTGTAGTGTTTCGCTTCCTAGTGAATCATCGAATTTGATGGTTCCACTAAATCCGGCCCGTTCTTCACCACTTTAGCACCAATTCACTCCAACCTTTTTATAGTCATGTAGCCACTGAGTAGATACATTGACTAGAAAAAGAAAACAGCTAGAAATCAGTCTCCATCATAGAGTAGTCACGATGTCGCCCGATCGTTTCGCTTCCCGGTTAAAGACTATATATTCACGCGCTTATACGCTACGAGAATTGAAGTCTGGTAGAGGTACGATGCGAAATACTTGAAAGAAGGAATCGAATCAGAGTTTCATGGACCGGCGCAGGCTTCCTGGAACGTGGTTGCTTCTGATAAGGCGGATTTTTTATTTTACGTTATTTAAAAATCCGAGACTCAGCGATAAGGCAGTCTCGGCATCGGCATCCCATAAGAAAAATTGAATCGCGCCAGTCCGCGCGTGGAGACTCTGACTCAGAGCTGAACCATCTCAATATTTTCAGTCTACCCTACTATCGATCGCCTACCTTTGCAAAAAAAGATTGATGGCGATGCTACATTCACAATTCATGTCGGATATGGCTCGGAATCGACAGGAAGGTTTATTCCTACTGAAAGATATTGAATCCCGAGTTGTTTGGGCTTTGGGGCCGAATTGAGGCGGCAGTGAAGTTGCCGAGGTCAGCCATCAAAATGACCTACCTTTGCAAAAGAAAGTATCGATTTATGCTGGCCTCAATTCGTCCCCGTATTCTTTGAAAAAAATACCACTGGATTCCTGAGAAGCAGGAGTATCCCCCCGTACTTTAGTTGGAGCTAATCGAGCCAGTATTTATGTCACAAATTCATCCAACTTTCTTTTGCAAAGGTAGGCACTTTTGCAAAGGTGGGCGATCGATAGTATCTTCACAGATAGAGGAGTTCATCGACTATCTTTGAACTTATGGAGTCTGGCAACGTGAGACTAGGAGTCAACTGACTAAACAAGTTTCAATGAATAATTACTTGGTACACGTGTATGTTGTACAGGTATATTTCATTACCCTAAAATCCCGAAATCACGCAGATTGTAAAATACAGAGTGAGAGAACATAATCTACCAGCAATCCGCACAAGACAATCCAGCCTAATTTGCCGTTACGATTGAAGTTGACTGGCCAAACGGCGTCAGCTTATGATGGGCCAGTGTGAAAATAACTCACGCCAACAACTGGTCGGTACATTCAGGTCGACGGTCATAAACTGCCATATGAGATGGGCGGCTGTGCCGCCGACCGATATAAGGAAGTAGGCGAGACCTTGTCCGTTGATGTACCCCCGCTCCTGCGAGCATGGCCGCGAATGTGACGGCGCAACATTTCAGCAAGGGACGGATCCAGGTGCCAAAGAGGATAGCGGTCGAGCGCACCCCCATTTTGACGTCGTCTCGGATATCCTGGCACGCGTATATCGTGTCTGGAAAGTCATCGTCAGACGATGTCGATATTAAACGGCATGTGAGGCGACGAACCGTATAACATTGTCCAACTACAGAGAGAAAAGAAAGAAGGTCAAAAGGACGCCGTCAAAATATATTGTATTTTACCCACCACCAACACCCTGCCATCGCTATGGAGAGAAGCGGGTAATTCAGGACATCCGTGGTTGAGACGGATGAGGTGATAAAGCCAAAATTCATAGCGAAGCCTAGCCAGGCTTGCGGCCAATGGGTCACGCGTTTAAGCAGGGGATAAATAGCGAATCTAGATTGATAGCATGAGATGGAGATGTGGTTATCAGTCCAAACCACTTACAATGGGCCCAGCTGAAAGATGGCGACCCAGAACCTGCGGTCTCAAATCAGAACGAGCCAGCCACAAGGGGCAGCAGGGAAATTGCATACGCTAGGCCATGTTCCGTGGAGTAGAAGAAGGTGACGCCCAGGGCGTATTGCACTATCAGGAAAACGGTAGCCCCAAGCACAGAGACGCGCCCGCTAGCAAGCGGCCTATTCCTAGTCCTCTCTAGAAATAAATAGGGTCGGTCGACTGGCATCGGCCGCAGAGAATAATTGCACCAACCGACACCAGCATCCATCTCGCGGTCAAAGATGTCGTTTATTGTGCAAGCCGAGCTGCGCAGGAGGAACGCGCCGACGAGCGCTTTGGCTAGGCTAAGGACATAGATGGACAAGGGTAGGCTCGTGGTATAAGCGGCCATGGTGAGTCCCCAGGCTAAGGAAAGTGGATTAATCTCGCAGGACGTCATGGAAGGCTTTCATGGCATACCGAACGGCCAGAACATCAAGATTGTGCCCGTCGGCTGCGCGATGGGTCAGGTGGATGTCAGAGTATGCGTCACGGAGACTGTATACCTTGTCGATTCGAATTAACTCCAGGTAGGATTTCGTCGGCTCGGAGACAAGACCGAGCGGGAATTTTGTGGCGGGCTTCTGGGGCTCATGATGAGTGATGAGGAGCGTTGTTTCCTTGGAAGCTGCGGAGGAGTAGGGCATGCTGCAAGGAGGGGTGAGGGGATAATAGTGAATCAGAAAATCTACGCCGTATTTAAGGCATTGGACAGCTGTAAACTAGGCCTTGCCGCCGAGACATAATATCCCGAGCCGGATAATGAATCGATAAATCACCAATCCCAATCTCATTGGTAAAACAGTCAAAATGCGGAGTGTGTCACCATGGATCTCCTCAGAAGCGCATCCGAGAAGGCCAGTTACATCATTCTACGTCAGACTGTTGGGGAGAAATGAGATCAGCTCGAATAATGCGACATCCCAATTGAGTAGTTGAGGGGATGAAGATGGCCAAACTCATCACCTGGCGGCGGCGGGAATACTAATCGACAGGTAGCCGTAATTCTGCCCGTCCTAGATCTGTTGGCGAGCGAGGGCACCGGGAGGTTAACCTAAGGTCGAGATATAGATAGCGTTCGGTTAGAGCCCTTCTGGCCTGTATCAGCAGCGTGAGAGGCATCAGGATGACAATACGCTCCTGGGAGGACGGACAGTGGGCCTCCGGACGCACATACGCATATCCCGTTTTGGGCCGATCGCGATGTGAGCAGTTTAAGCTGCGCCCGGGCCTCCTCGGGTGTCGAATACGGAAACATGGGGCGCGGTCCCAGCGGTCCCGAACAGTTGGTCCTCCGGAGTACAATGAAGCGCACGAGACCACCGCAATATAAAGATTAGCCCTGGGGATGAAACACTGTGCAGGGCTGAAACGACTCACTGGTGCAACTCTGCGAATGTTGGATTCAGTACTTTCGTCTCGGAGGCGAAATGCAGGGCGTAGAGGCAGCAGAACCCTCGGGATCGAATGTCTCGCAATGTGATTGGCACCCCGAAACACTCGGCTTCGTCCCCGTCAATCGGATCTCACAAACGTACATGCATCGTTTCAGAGCAGCGATCCTCCAAAAGAGCCGCCGCGGATGAGGGCACGTTTTCCTTGTATAGAGAAAGTGAATTGGCGACACAAGAGTCAGGGTTTTTGGCGCTAAAGTTTTTCCAAGCAGTCCGAGATGCCCAATCCTTCGCGTGATCCGCTGTTCGACATGCTATAACGTTGAAGTACTGTAAATCCATGCGCGGGTAGCTGCCGAGTGATAGTCGACGACGACGCCTCCTTCCTTCCCGTTCCGCTCGGGTCCTCGTGGCAATCAAGGCTGGGGATCCCGCGACAGCGCAAAGTGGCGATGCGGATTGGCAAGTGTAACTTCCGAACGGAAAGCAAGGCATCGCGCGGAACGGGGCCTGCATGTGCCTGTGGAACGGAAGCGAGGGAGGAACTCACGATGACCTGCTGGGGGCTCTCCATCGACGCGTCTCGCCGCACGACACAAAAGAATGTATCAAAGGCTATGACGAGAGTACAGACGTGAGAAGTTAAATGGTACAATATCGTCTTAGGACTCCCCGTCGCCGAAATACTCATCCAACAGCGCCTTCTTTCTCAGCATGAGGAGGGCGGCCTCCATTTCCTGGTGGGTGGGTAATTTCGGTGGGAGTAAAAGCTCGGGCGAGAGGAAGGGGATGCGGGATGCGGCAGCGCGGGCATATAGCAGTGTTTGTTCGGCTTCAGAAGAGGTTGTGTCCGTTTTGAGTCGTTTGGCGTCCTCGGAGGCATTATGCATGTCAACGTCGCCATCGCGGTCACCCGCCTTCCGTTTGCCACTGCGGTTCGGCGGGTCCGACGACGCGGGCATTTCGGGTGGCGTTGGCCTCGGAATTGAAGGCAAATCAAAGTCGACAGGGAGACCCAGCGCCTCGCGAAGGTTCGAGCACGCCTCGTCCCAATCTATAAGATTCGGGTCAGAACATCCCAGTTCCAATCCCAAGCCTTACCTTCTTCCTCGAGCTCACGCTCGTAGTCGAGAAGAGATTGATCGTTTTCATCAGAATCCCCATAGTAGGTCGGGCCTTGATTCATGAATTTCTTGTAGTACGCCAGCGCTTGATTGTCCTCGTCCTCGTCTTTCTTGCGACTTTGGAACAATTCGCGGACGCCAGGAAGTTCCTTTGCCCGGCCGAAATATCTGATAAAGAAGCTGAGAACAACAACGCATCCAGTAGGAAAGCAGGCCACGTACTTGTATCCCTTCGTACCCGGCACCTCCTTCCCATCGTCATCTAACATCGCCACATTACGCTTATAATTCGCGCCACCGAGTGCGACAATTTGATTCTCCCAATGCCTTTTTTCGCGCATCAGCTTGTTGATCTCGTCATTGAGATCCCGGATTTCGTAGTCGCTCAGACCCGCTAAATTACCGGAAAAAAATGAGCGCCTGCTCTGAGTCTGGAGACATCGCCACCGACGCACCGTCCTGGATTTTGGCCACTTTTCGGCTGATCTCCCGCAGCAATTCGCCTCTCCATCGTTCGCACTCCCGTAAGCTCTTGCATGCGCTGGCCATTCGTGGGCGACGATCTGACCGCGTCCCGAGTCCGAGCTCGCCTGCCTGGGCCTCCCGGAACCGGTAGAGCATAGACTGCGCCTTCTCCTGATTACGAGCCTGCAGAAGCCAGACATCTGAGCGACAAGAAGGCACGGGGGGCCAGAACAGGACTTGCCATTTGAGCGTCAAGGGTAAGTTACTGCTGTGATGTTCCGAGGTCGTCAGGCAACATAGACAAACAAACGCCTTCCTCTTCCGGTCTTTCACCTCGTCTATCCGATGCCGCACTCACACGACCATTCAGAGGCTCAAGAAGGTGCAACCCCTTGAAACCTGATGCAGATCGATCTTACGCACGCGTTTATGTAGAACAATTGCACTTTGCGAATGTCATCGCAACGTTCCAAAATTATGCGCAATACTCGGTGGGTTACTCGGCGCATCGATGACACACTGCGAACCATCGACGCCGCTCCCAGCTTTCTGCAAATAATCGACGCAGGAAAGATTTTTACACCCTACCGAAAGCTGACCAGGAACTACTTACGACGCTGGGATACAAAACGAAACTCGACCAGGTAGATAATGCCATAGTCGCCAACGCCGACTTTCTGTCGGAGGTTGTCTCCAATCCCGAAATATTCGGGCATGAAATAGAGGATGCATTAGCAGAGCCTTCCGTTGAGGGCGAAACCGATACATCTATGAATGACGATGCACCGCCGAGTCATGCTCACGAGCACGGTGAGATATCCCACTGAGCAGGGAGAAACTGTCTTGATAGCTCCTCAGGGCACTCGCATGGGCATTCCCACTCCCACTCCCATGACGCTCCAGGAAAAAAACGGCGTTATCGGCCGACAGACTTCGACATGGACAAGCTGCGAAGTACTCTCAAACAGTTCGTCCGCGACTGGAGCGTAGAGGTCTGCTAGAGTCACTTGATGTATCTTCTCTTCTGATTTGACATCCTAGGGAAAAGACGAACGAGATGCCTGCTACAAGCCGATGGAGGAAGCGCTACTGGAGCACTTCTCCGGCGTCCCAGATGCAGAGAGGCTCGTCGCACTGCGTCTGACCATCTTTCAAAGCTTACATATCAATCTAGAGGATGCATTCGCGTGCTCGTGCCCGGAGCTGGGTTAGGCCGTCTCGCTCACGATGTTGCGCGCTTGGGTGAGCAGTCTCGCTCACTCGTGTCCACCGATGCCAAAAACGTTTCCAGGATTCACGTGCCAGGGGAACGAGTTCTCGCACTACATGCTCCTCGCTTCTTACTTCATTCTCAACAAGTAAGAAACGAAGTCATCACTTCGCGTCCCCGTAAATCGCATTGGCTCATCCACTAATTCGCAGAACAAGCGTCATAAACGCATACACAATATTCCCCTACGTGCACTCTTTCTCGAACATTCCCTCGCAGGACGCCCTCCTGCGTCCTATATCCATTCCCGACGTCCTTCCGTCCGCGCTACCGCCGGGCACCGACTTCTCCCTCGTTGCAGGTTAGTTTTTTTTTCTTATTTAGTTACATTCCCCGATGGACCTTACGCCTACCAGGCGACTTCGAGGAGATCTATGGGGCAGACAACACCAACCCCGACGACCCGCAAGCTGGGCAGTGGAACGCCATCCTTACGTGCTTCTTCATTGACACCGTAGGTCCCTCCCCGGCCCCGTCGAGTAATTAATGAGTTAACTAATCCCACCCACCCAGGCGAAAAATATTGTCAACTACCTCCGCATCATCCACAGCATCCTCGCGCCCGGCGGGGTCTGGATAAACATTGGTGAGTCTCACCCCAAAATGGAATAAAATCGCCCACTGATGGATGAATGGACTAATCCCAATACGAACCCCAGGCCCCCTCCTCTGGCACTGGGAGAACAACACCACGAACGACCCTTCGATCGAGCTGGACTTGGAGGAGGTGAAAAGCCTCGCGCGCGCCATTGGCTTCCACATATCCGTGCGTTACGCCGACCATTTACGCGGTTATTTATTCAGCTCAACTAACGAGGGCAGAACGAGCGCACGATCGACACGACGTACACGAGCAACGCGCGGGGGATGCTCGGCTATGTGTACCATGCGGCGTTTTGGACCGCAACGAAGGTGTAGGGTGGACACTAGGAATATCAAATTTAAAGGGAAGAAGAAAATATACATGGATTTCACTCCATTCAGGAGCGGGCGATCTGTCGTTTGGATGATACTGACAAGATCCGCCTCCGCTTCGCTCCGGCATATTTGATTGGCACCGAATTGATGGAACCTACTTTTAATCTGTGTTGATGCTGCGGGAAGAATTTCGCGGGATAGATGGACTGTGGCGTGTTACGGAATCTGGTCTGGACCTTGATTTATCTTCGAGATCTTTGGTCAATGGGACTCCTGACTTCAATGCTCCGGAGAATGGAAGTCTGTCATGAAACAGCGAGTGAAATCCGGGCTTCGAACGCAGGGAAAATGAATGGTCAGCTGGCATCATATGTGTACTTTTGGAAAACTTTGTATAATGAGCGGAAAGCACTCAGATATGCCGAACAGAGAATAGAAAGAGCTGACTGTTGGGAAAAAGGGTTGCCGAAAAAAAAATATTGGAAGGACATAATGTTATTAATTACTATCGAGTCACGCAAAAAGCTGATACCGCGGTAGTCCAGAAATACCGGTAGCTTAACAAGCTCGGGAATGAGTGCCGTGAACATTAAAACACGGAGCGTGAGTAATCAGCCAGGATGTCTGAGTGACAGAGCAAAGGCACGATATTTGCAGAAGTGCCTCGCTTGCGCGAGGAAATTATGTTGGTCGTGGAGTCGTTGAGAGGAAGTCAGGAAGTCCGACAATATTTGCAGAACGAAAAAAAAAAAAATGTAAAGGGATGGAACTTGTCTACCACATACAGAACATGCACGGCATCGTCATCGCAGCGTTGGGCTAGCAAGTTTTCGATAGATCCAAAACATTCTGCATTTTTCCGGTGTGTTGACACTCCTGTCGCCCCAACCAACACCTCTTTTAAGTTTCTTCAAAGTTCCGCTGTCGCCATGTGGCTCCATCTCTGGTCTCTCCATGAACACGTATATGAGATTCGTAGGATTATTCCAGTCTCAGAAATAAATTCAGTAAAGCCCTATTTAGGAAAAGTGCGGCAAAGGATGACAATTGTATCCTCAAAATAATTAAGCCTTCAGATATGATACGGCTGCACGGTTTGGTGTCCTTAGGACTGCAATGGGGGAGAACTTAGGCATTGATACAAGCAAAGGATGCGACATTGGTCAGGCCCATAGAGTCCAAGTCGAATGTAACCGAAGGCTCGGCAATGAAGCTCGAGTCACCAGTGCAGTCGCGGTCTCTGTATCGACGTCAGATCGTATTTCATTCACCACGGAGATGTAGACACACTGGTAGAGAGTGCATTGAGTGCCAGCGGTCGTAAGAGAAACGCTCGCAAATGCTCGGCTGAACAGCCGGACATTTGCGCATCCGTCAGTGACGGTAGTCGCTTGGAAGCAGTCCTGGGTGGCTGACGGGAAACACAAGTTGATGACGTTGACGTCAGATGTGCAGAGGAAGGATTTGACGTCGCTGATGCCCAAGGTGGTCAGGTCGACGGTTCCCGCAGAGTTCAGCAGGATGCCCGAGCCCCCGATGTTACCAACACATCCACGCTCCCTGTAAAACTGGTTAGGTTGGTCCAGGAATATACCGGTATTTAGACTTACGGCGAGAGGATGCATTCAAGTCCGGGAGCGGACAACGAAGCAGTCTCAAAGGGCACACTGAAGAGGGGAAGGTCAACACATCCTTGGGGGAGGGCGCCCGCTTGGAAGCAATTGTCGTCTTCAAAGCAGAAGGTTGCCAGGTCGTCATCTCGACGAAGCTGTACGAGCTTGAGACCCAGAAACACAGCGAGGAAGGAAGGACTGACGATGGTAGTAGGTCCCGCAGCCGCCGATGCTGCGAGGACGAGAGTAACGAACGTGGTTGTGAACAGCATGAGTTCTGGAATTCGGGAAAGGAGGTGATGGGGATTCTGGGAGAATTGGCTCTCTCAAACTTTCGGGGCCATTCTTTTTTTATATGGTGCCCAGACCCGATTGATTCCCGACGGCGCCAATCACCAAAACACCGTTCTTCACCCACTACTGATGGTAGGTAGGTAGGTATTATTACACGGCACGGTCCGAATGGAAGGCGAAAGTCCTTAGTACCATGGCTATTTGTATCCTTCAGATAGATAGATGCAGATGCGGGGATCCCATTCACATACATAAATTATCCTGAATCTTCTCCGTAAGGTACAATCTGCTCGCCCAGATCAGTCCGGGCAGATAACGATCTGGCTTCTGTCCCCCAAAATAGACTCCCATTGAGTAGATCTGGGTCAAGAGACAATAGCCGATGTGCAGGGACTACTGATGTCAGCCGGATGAAGAAATGGTTCCCTGTGGCTGCGGGGGTTCAACAATTCCCTCTTTGGAAACAGCTTCACCGATTCGAAAGTTGGCACAGGCCATCGCAACAGTGTGTTGAATGTGATCCACAGAGCGATGATATTGAGTGGATAATGCACAAGCGGCTGCGGCTGATTACTTTACATACCGGGATGATAGATCCTTCAGACTGCCTGAGCCACTTTCAGAAGCCTCCTTTCCACCGCCGGAGAAAATGAAGGGCCATGTATGTGAATAATTGCGCGCTTGAGAAAGCTCTTCATTGAATTGAGTAGGAATCCGGCCACGCTCCTAGTGCGATTCTATCATGTCTGCGAAAAGGACATCGTCGCCGGTGTCAAACATTTCGGTACCGCACTCGAGCTCGAGGATTTCGAGGCACGGAAGAAGAGAAGATGTGGTCTTTGGAAGATACGTGAGGGCGCGAAATAGCTCGGCGTGAATGCTGGAATGCCAGTGAAGGTGGAGCTCCAGGAAGTTCGGGAGTTATCGAGTAGCGGTAAGATTTCGGCTGCGGAAACGTTGGAAGATTTTAGACTGAGAGTTTTGAGTTGGAACGGCGATCGAGCGTGCAGAGCCAGAAGGAATTGTGCGGTAAACGCGGTGAGCTCCAACCATTCAAGGTTTGGGAAGGCGAACGGTTCGAAACAATCGATCAACTCGGGTCCTGTGGGGTGGTGGAATACGAATCTCCGCAGTTGTGAGAGGACAACTGATGAAGATTCGACATGAAGACCATCGTCAAATGGTTCACTCAAACCCAGAATATGACATCCACCAACTGGCCGCACTGGGCCAAGAGTGCGCGCGCAGTGTACACGCTGATGGGCACACCGAGGTTCAGATATGTCAACTGGCTCCATGGGAACTGGGAGGCGAAGATATCCGGGGGTTGGGGCAATTCAACAAGGGCCAGAATGAGGTTACGAAGACGAGGATGGGCGCGAACGCGGGAGACAATGCCGCTCTTATCGACACTACAGCCGCGTGTGGGGGTCCTGATGTGGAGGGTGTGGAGTACGGGGAACAGGTTTTCTGGAACCCGTACCAGCGACTCGAATGAAGCGTTTGGCAGGTGCAACGTGAGGCTCTCTGCCCGGCCGGCAAGAAGAAGGGTATTTTCGAGAGATGCGCCGATCGATGGAAGTGGGATACAAATGTCGACAAAGAGCGGGCGAGGTTCGGATCGAACCAGAATTTCCTGAATGGCGGATGTAATTTCGTGACCTGGGCGTTGTTCCAAACGCAGAGAGAAGTTTTCCCACAGGCGCGGAGTGGAAAGTGCAAGGGCACGCCAGTGGTAACACACATGGGTTAGTACCAATGGGGCACTCGCAGCGCGCAGAATACAATATAATGGAGGTTGTCGTCGACTTAGAATGCGAATATGTGAGACAGCAGTTCGGACGGCATCCGCCAGACTGGGGAGAGGCAGGAGCGCAGTGACGTGAGGTGCTGCTGACGACCACGCTTCTGAGAGACCAAAGAGGCGAGAGAAACGGCAGCCATTATGATCTGGTTATCAAGCTCCCGTATGGCCGTTTCCCCGTCCGAGATGAGGCCCAGAATGTCCTCATTCTCCGTGGAGTCCGAGTGGAGGGGAGGGTCCATGATCCTATTAAGAATCGATCAGAAAGACCGCGAAAAAGTCGACCGGAAGCACAAATACCAGTAGTGGAGCAGGTACCACTGAAAGCTTGCTGAAAGCCGTAAACCAAGAACGCTCAGGCTTAAGCTTGGGGTTTGAGAAGACTAGCGTCAGATCAAAACCGACCACGAAGATATTCGTACACAATACCTACAGGCCAAGCAGCCAGACTATCTTTGGAGTAAAGGAGCAAGGACGGGCAAAAGTGAAAAGATCGCCGTCGACTGTTTACTGGTGTATCTGATTTGATGGCCAATCGCGAAAAACATCCACAAAGTCGGTAAGCTTCGTAATCCAACCTGTCGCTTTCTACCACCATGTCCGAGTCATCCACTTTCCGCAGCATCCCTCCAGATGAGATAGAAGCTATGGCTACCCCAATGCACCTCATACTGCCTCCCATGCCCGCTCAATTCGATACCGCGGTGGCCGCCTCAGGCGCTCTATACCTCGGATCCTTAGCCGCTGTGCTCGAGTATAGCGTCCTCCGCGAGCATCGCATCACCCATGTCATCCAGGTCCTCGAGGAGCCGTGGACCCCCCCCGTCGAAGAATCCGGATTCGTCTGCTACCGAATCGCCATCGAAGACATTGCATCTGCGTCGATAAGCCCACACCTTACAGACGCGTGCGATTATATTCGCAAGGCACTGCTTATGGACGGCAATGTACTGGTGCACTGCCATCAAGTATGTTCATCTCTACTCAGTCTTCTCTTTCGTGCGTTTATACTTCAGAAACATACGTACTTATATATTCTTTTTTGAGGGCGTATCGCGCAGCGCGTCGATAGTCATCGCATATCTTATCCGAGAGCGCCACATGTCGTATGACGCTGCGTTCGACTTGGTGAAGACGAAACGGTGCTGCGTACGCCCTAATCCAGGTTTTGTGCAAGCCCTGAGGGAATGGGAAACCGATTGCGTGCACCTACCCCTATCCATCAATGCGTAGCCGAATGAGAGAGGGTTAGTTCGTCACCACCTTTCCTCACTCACTACTCTGGGACTTTTAGGCCCTACATGTTACCACCTGCCATTATATTTGTGATTACCAGAATGAACGCCGCCACGTTTTCCAGCTGAGAAGTTGTGGGCGCGAAGTGACATACTGTCTCGCCACACCGTGTGTTCGGTCCCAATTGAGTCCTGACTCTTATTCTTCTCCTTCGGGCCCTACCCTTGTGTGCAATGTTGCCTGTGGCGAGAGACGCGCGCACCTCGTGGCTTTTGGTATATAATGGCCCGAGTCTCCACCTCTCTGTACACAACAATTCGTCTCTCCGTCGAACCGCACCCCTCATATTTTGCAACGACAACCTCACACGGTTCACAGATGGACTCGAAGCACCCTTGCGACTCCGTATCCATCAATATGAAACGCGAAGGCTCCAGATTTCGGTGACCATTGGATCCGAGGCAAAAATCCCGTTTGATGTTCAGGCGGTGGAGTCTGCGGGATTTGTATAGGTTATAGAACTCTTCACGACAACTCCTCCCGACCATATCTCTTCTTGGCAGTCTCCCAAGCGCACCCCTCCAGGAGAAGAGAGTTTATTCCAAGGTACAGAGCACCTTCAGCTTGTCTGCGAAAATGACTGTATACGGGTCAGTTTGATTCCTTTTGATGCAACGATGGAGTTAACCACTCGCCACAGGTTCCTTCACACTCATCGACAGCGCACCGCATCATCGTTGCGAAAGTACCAAACAAAGGGGAATGGGACGTGAAATTGACCAAGTCGGATATTGGACAAATTCAAAATCAATATAATTCTGAGGACTTCCCGTGGGATGGAATTCGCGAAGTGATTGTTGCGGCAGTGCGAGTGGCGGTAGGTGCAGTCCAGTCACTCATTCATTCTCTGAACGTTATAAAAGGGCCAACTTCAGGCATGGAAGCCGAAGAAAAAGAAGAGTCAGAAGACGATGGATACGGTACGAAGATTGATTCTAAATAGGTTGAAATCAAGTTTCCAGACATTATAATGTGGATATCTCTGAATTTTATTTATCCACGCCCACGGGCGCGGGCATAGATCCACTACCTTTGCCCGCATTGCATACGAGATATAGTGGGGAATGAATGGTTAAGACAAAGAAATACCGTAAATGTAATACAAAAAGTTCTAATGCGTCGTCTGAACATCCCTTTCCGCAAGCCTTGCAAGCTCTGCCTGCAACCCCGTCGGCAGATCCCTCTCGTCCACAATCCCCTCCGCGATGTGCACCAGCGCCTCCCTAACTTGCGCCGTCGCCGAACGCATCGGATACAACCTCATCGGAGCCAAAAGGTGCAGATCGATCCGCGGATCGCGCCGTGTGCGCCGCTGCAAATAGTGGGTCTGCAGCTGCAGCGCCGGGCCGTCAAGCGTGTGCTCCGTCCGGAAGGGGTGGGTTCCAAATTGTACTAGACCTTTGTTATAGTCGAAGGTGACGTAGAAGCTCGCGGTGGGGTCTTTCTTGAGTGCGAGTACCTGGTGCATGAATATCTCGGCCTTGTGTGCGTGGTAGTCACGGTCCAGCAGGGCCTGGAAGAAGTGCTTGTCGCGCGTGATCAATGGATCGCCTGAGCGCGTTAGTCACGGCGAATATAGACTAAAAAGAAAGCGTACTAATGGATCTAAGAGGAGCGCAGAAGTCACGATGGCCTCCATCCCGCCAGTCGATACGCTGGCAGTCTCTGGCGCAATAATACATGTGCGCACACCCGGCGCAAGCGAAGATTTTGCTCTTGAGCTGGATCTTTCCACACTGATAATTGAAAATGTGATTCGTACCCTCGTTTGATAAGAGTGCCACGAACCTGCGCATTGTCGCACGCTTTATACCATACATATTCCGGGGAATCGAATTTTCTCAGCAGGGGCAGCCGGTCTTGTATCACGTCAACGATCTTCCGCCAGTGATAGTATATTGGCGACGTATGGAAACGCTCCGAAAGCGCTGCTATTCCCTCGGCTTCCTGCACCGGTAATACCGTGAGGGAGAGAAGGGAGTGGAAAATCAACGAGTAGGGGATAATTTGCGTGAGAAGCTGCCTGAAGGAGTCTAGATCGCCTGTTTGCGGAGCGCGAAGAGACGCAACAGAGACCATTGCACTAAGCAGCCCCGCCGCGAGCGCTGTTCCAATATAGTCTGGGGATATTGGTGGGGTACTGAGCTGTCTAGTCAGTAGTTTGATGCACAGAGATTGCGCTGCGAGGGGCATCCTCGCTAGAACTGTTTACAAGTGAGCGTATAGCACGCACGAGTGCGGGGACGCTCCCATGATGCGGAAGTGCGTAATGGAAATCGCCCCGCGGTGCGCGATCTATGTTTAAAACAAATGTGATGGCGCTGGTGATGAAAGGCGGCCAGTTCCATTCCACGGCCCTGTTGATGTGCTCAACGAAGGTTATGGCCAGTTGGGCCGTTCCGCCCGCTCCGTCGATATACTCCTTCAGGTGGGTTAGTGCCAGCCGCGGTGTTATACTCCCAATGAAGCGACACAGTTCGGTGAGGCCAACGGGTATCAATCCGTCTTTTTGCTGGTTAAATACCCGCCATGCCTTGGCGACCATAGCGTGGACCCCAGGTGTCGAATTAACGAGATCCGGTACCTTGGTGTGAAAGCAGTCGAGTAAACCTAGAAAAGTCCCGAAAAATAGCAGCTCAGGAGGGGGATCGGGGATGAACTCGGCGTGGAGGTCTAGGAAGGTGGTCCACTTCCACACGCGCTCCCATAGCGGGCGTAGAGCCCCCACAGGTATGATACCTGTGAGGGAACGGAGAGTCTCCAACGAGACGGCGGGCCCGAGAATGGATTCGCGTACCCTGGACTCCAGTATGAGCGTTTCGAGCTGGGATGAACTCGGGATGCCCGCAGGATCAAGACGGGTCCACAAGGCTGGCAGAAACAAGAGAGATTGTTGCGTGTTGGGTGCCTGGCGCACCAGGCTGTACATCTGTTGAATTTCTGGACCAATTCCCCTTGTGACTGTATTGGCAATTTTCTGAGGAACCGTTAGCTGCGGAGGCGGCGGCGGTGGAGAAGGGCTGTTACACGAAGCGGGGGAGGGAGACGGTCAAAGTTCCGAATGCTGAAAGCTGGGTGCTGCATTGAAACGAAAGATAATCGGGTGTAATCTACGAAGGCGATTTCATGCAACGTGGACGAGGTATCTAGCAGAGCAAAACCGTTGCTTGAGTGGCGGGAGGAAGAAGCGATGCGCGGGAACAAGCGGGGATATTGCATCAAACATCGGAGATCGCCGAAGGCATCAACGCTTGTCTCAAAACCTCATGCAGTTCTGCTAGTTCTGCCCCAGCCTCCGGGCGGTTTCATCGACACAATGGCGGTTCCGTCGAATCGTTTCTCTTCACCCTGGCGGCTGGTGATCCAGATTCCACTCGCGCCAGTCTGCGCAGTGTGATCTGGTTATTCTTTCTGCCCAGGGTTCTAGATATCTCTTCACATGCGTCTGTTCTTTGCCAATTATGTCCCGCATTCTGAATGGACGGGACTCCATCCTAGTCTGTCTTTCCCGGCGTTCAGTTGCTGTGGTATCCAGGTTGCAAAGTATGTCAAGTATGTCGCCTGTTTCCAACTCAATATCGGCACCGCTAGGCCGTGCCTGCAGCAATTAGACTCCGCGTCATATGCGTAACGGCAGTCATCCGTTCTATCCGGGATGGACCTCTGGGCGTGAACGAATCTTTCATGATCAAGAGATGTAATTCTGTATTAGGAGCTCGAACTACTTCAAAGTTTACCTTCCGCTTAGTCGGAACGACGCACCGTCTTTTATTGTACACATACGCATTTCTTGACTTACCAATAATTTCGAGCACGTTGAAACATTCCAGGCCACCCAATATCGGTGTGGAGCCATTAGTATAAGTTTTTTAAGTTCGATTAAGGAGTCCATCGATCTTCACCTGCGTATGGTAGGTTCCACCTGCAAACATTAATGTATACTCGTCGAGGTTCTTGTTTTTCTCCGCTATCAATTTACACTCCACACAGTGATAATACATCCCCCTCCTCGCGGATTTTTTTCTAAGCTCTATCACAGTAAAAAAAGTTTGACATTGCCTCCATGGTGCCATGGACTGCATCTGTAAATTATTCCAAAGCGATAGTAATTGAATGCAGTGATCTCCCGTTCGACAGGCACTCCATCTTTTTTGTCCCGTGTTGCATTTTTGAATATAATCACTGCATTCAGGGACCCCTTAGATTGTAGTAATTGTAGAACATCTAGATTGGTCGAGATGACCTCTATATGCGCCTCTTTACCTAGACCTGTCAAGTCTAGGCGGTCTAGACCTGGTGTCTGCCGAGACCGTCTGAGACGGGTCTATGTGCCGCCATTCGAGATGTGGCTTAGCCGGTGTCTACAGCTGCCTACCACCTGGAAACAGTGTGTCTAGTCAGCTAGGCACATCTACCCATCTAACCGTCTCGACATGATCCAGATACTAGGGGGCTGCTGAATGCAGTGAATCCATGATCCCACGGCCCATAAAACCTGAGCTGCTAAGTAAATGATGCACGAATTAGAAGTGGTGAAGCGTCTGTCAAGAGAGACGATCAACAGGCTGAGTGCATGATTTGTTTCTACCTCCTGGATAACCACCTGTTTTCGCTGGGAGAACTGCCCCAGTTGTCTATTTGCCCCTTATCACATACTTATTGCAGTAACCCATGGTGGCGAGGATAGTCGACAGTGCATTTTAAAATATCTACTATCCTCGCCACCATTCCGCGTGAATCAGTATGCTCACACACAAACACATACACCCATGTCGGAAGAACATGATCATGATGGTTCTTCCACCGAAAACAGATTTTTGAACGAAAATCCACGCCCCTGTTCGTGTCCTTTTCTTTTTCCAGATGGATGTGGGAAAGCTTGGAGAAAAGAAAAAGACAAAGCGCTCAAAACTTCAGTTCATTTACTGTACGCGGTTGTATGGAGGCTTCGGTTGCATTGTCTTGTCTACTATTATCCCCGCATCTGGCTCGGTAGTTGTTTATTCGTCGGCCGATACAACATTCAATCGACTTGACAGCTTCGCGCATCCCAGTCCAACGAACGTGCAGGATCGACTCGATAGCGGTGTGAACCATCAACCCACCAACGGGTGGCGTATCAGCTTCCACCACGCGCAGTGGTTCTCAATTTACGGCGCTGACTTCCAAATGCCCAACCGCGAATGGCCGATGTTACTACTTGTGGACCTTCGCTCTTATTCATACTACAAATGATAATCGTCCAGATATTGGTTCGCTCGTGTTGAAGATAATCCTAGAAATGGGCACCTTGACCAACGGCATATTTAATTAAAAATGTGCCCCTTGACGTGAGACAACCCGAGCCATTTAAGTGCCATTTATAGCACCGGCAGCTGATGGAAGGTCAGCCCCAAATAGCTTGGTGACGTTTCACACACGCAACGACCACAGCCAGGACTCAATGCCTAACGCTGGTCGCGAAGGCGCAGTGGCCGCGGGACTGAATCCATCTACGCCTGGTTACTCAAGCACATCAGATTGGCTCACAAACTTCATCTTAACAGCCAAGACGATAACTGCTACGGCCGAACTCTTGCCCTTTCCGTACCTTGCGGCGGCTTTTGGACCACTGGTACCGGTTTTGCAAGCAGTTCAGGTATGTATATTAAGTCCAAGTTGAATTTACCTGACGAGCCTGGCACTTCAGCAAGTAGGGAAGAACCGGGAAGATTTCAGAGATTTGTGTGCGAGCATAATCGAGCTGGTGACAATGCTGAAAGAGGAGATTTCGCACAATGGGGAAACTGGTGCAAGGAGATTGCAACAACTGTGTGGAAATCTAGAAAGGTAAGCTATTATGGTGCTGCAAGTCCTTTATTTACAATAATTGTGCCCAGCTTGCTACACAGTGTTCAAGAGGGGCTTGAAAGGCTGCATAGGAACCAACGCAAAGGTATTCGTCACCGGCTTAAGGAATTCACCAAATCTAGCAGTCTTCGAGCGGAAATTGAGGGATATAGATACCGTCTTCACGACTTGCGCACAAACTTTACGGTATGTAAATCATCTGACCCAAGTCAGATTCTCACGAATATCCAGCTCATAGCAGCTATGAACACGATCTGAATGTCTCCAAACTGTCTTCCTTGGTTCAACTGAATGTTGAAGGCTTTGCCTTTGGATCCAATTCACAATCTACGGGATTACCCATTCCAACAGGCTGCCCTCCTCCTTCAAGAATATTTCATGGGAGGCGCACAATTCTAGATAAAATGCACCAATATTTTTCCCAAGACATTGGAAGACGACATATTTGCCTGCTGCATGGACTAGGGGGTTCTGGGAAAACTCAGATCGCCTTCAAATTCCTAGATGAGACAGACCCTTCAAGGTGAGAGCTCTAGACAGTGACCAGGGTGTTAAATTCAAGTCTCAACTATTCCTAGATTCACCGAAGTGTTTTTAATTGATGCAAGCACTGTTGAAACAATAACCGGTGCACTGAAGAGCATTGCCATCAGTTACTCCATCGGAAGTAGGCATGAGGATACATCCCATTGGCTTGCTACTGGCAATAAGGAATGGTTGCTTGTATTCGACAATGCGGATGATCCTAGCCTGGATCTCTATCAATTCTTCCCACAAAGCAATGGTGGAAATATCCTGATTACTTCCCGGAACCCCCAGCTGTGTGTGCATGCTCCTGGTGCTCATTACCAAGTTTCAGACATGGAGGAAGAGGATGCAGTACAGCTGCTGCTGACCAGTGCTGGTCAGGAGGTCAAAAATGAGACTGCTATTCTAGCCACACAGATTGTGAAGGTAATTCTGTGTCTGAAAGCATGAAATATCTCTAACCCTATTCCCGGAGATCCTCCACTGCCTTCCCCTTGCAGTAGTTCAAGCAGGTGCCTTCATCTCAAAGATGGGGGATCTCAAACGATATCTTGGTCTTTATGAGCAAAACCGATCCCGGTTGCTTAGTGAATTGCCTGCCCAGTCGCATGACAGATATGCTTGGTCTGTCTATACAACATGGTCTATTAGCTTTCAGCGGCTCAGCAGTCTGGCTGCTCAATTCCTGCAGATTTGCTCATTTCTGCACCATGAGGGCATATCTGAGGTCATTTTCTCAAATGCGGTATCATATACCCCAAGGCTATTAGGACCTACAGACGAGGAATTGGCTGGGGCTTGGGAGTTTTTGTCCCACTTCCTGACTATCACTGGAGACTGGGATTCCTTGTCCTTTTTAAATATGGTCGCTGAAATCCGTGGATACTCATTGATAAACCATGATCCGCAGATGAATGTCTTCTCCATTCATCCCCTTGTGCATGACTGGAGTCGCAACACTATTATCAATGTTACTGCTGTTCGGGAGTGCACCGCCGCCATAGTTGCAATGTCCATATATGGAGGCGGCCAGGTCTTCCGAGTTGGCCTTCTGCCCCACCTCAATTTTGTCATGCAGGGAGTCCCCCAGCTTGCTCAAAAGTTTTTAATGCCATATGGATGGGTATACCATGACTCGGGTCAATTCCACAGTGCAGAGGAACTCCAACTGGGTGTTCTGGAGAAGGGGAAGCAGGTTCTTGGTTCAGAGCATCCGGACACCCTACAGGCCATGTCTGATCTGGCTGTAACATATCGCAGGCTTGGAAAGTTGCAAGAAGCAGAAGAGTTTGAGGTCATTGTGTTGGAACAGCGAAAAGAAATTCTTGGCCAAGAACATTCCCAGACATTGCAGGCTATGGCCAATCTGGCAGCAACATATGGAGATCTTGGTAAATACACTCATGCAGAAGAGCTTCAAGTGGTAGTGCTGAAGATGAGGAGACAGCATATGGGGTACGAGCATCCCGAGACTCTCCAGGCCATGGCTGAATTAGCAGTCACATCCAGAAACCGTGGAGGACTTCAGGAGGCTCAGGAACTTGACCTCGTTGTGCTAGAAAAAAGGCAAAAGACACTTGGAGCGGAGCATCCTGACACATTGCAAGCAATGGCAAATTTGGCAACAACATTTAGACTCCTTGGTAAATTTCAATCAGCCAAGGAGCTTGTTGTTCCTGTACTGGAAAATCGGAAGCAGGTTCTGGGCATGGAGCATCCAGACACACTTTCTGCTATGGAAAGTCTCGCCACCATACACAGAAATCTCGGCAAATTTGACGATGCAGAGAAACTGAGCCGTGTTGTGTTGGAAAAGAGGCGGAACAGTTTGGGAATTGAGCATCCTCAAACACTAGATGCTATGTCTAATTTGGCAGCCATACACCGCAACTTTGGAAGCTTTCTGGAAGCAGAACAACTTGAGCTCGAAGTATTGGAAAGAAGAGAGAGGATCCTCGGCCCTCAACATCCTGACACCATACAGGCTATGTCAAATCTAGCAATTACTTTCCGAGGGCTCAAGAAATTCCAAGTTGCAAAAGAACTCAATGAGGTTGTGTTGAGAAAAATGGAGGAGATCCTAGGCGTTAATCATCCCCTCACGTTCACTGCGATGGAGTCATTGGCCGCAACACATTGGAATCTTGGCAATTTCATTGAGTCAGAGGTGTTGGACATGGCTGTCTTGGAAAAAAGGCAGAAATTGTTGGGCCCAACACATCCTGATACTCTGCAAGCCATGGCAAATGTGGCAGCCACATATCGTGCTGTCCAGAAGTATAAAGATGCTGAAAAACTCGATATTGATGTATTCAGGAAGAGGGAGGAGATCTTGGGGATGGATCATCCTGACACCTTGACAGCTATGGCAAATTTAGCGGCAACATACTGGAATCTGGGAAAATTTGGGGAGGCAGAGAAACTTGATGTCCTTGTGCTTGAAAAGAGGACACTTGTTCTAGGCACCGAACATCCCCATACCATGCAAGCTATGGCGAACCTGGCAGCGACATATGGTCATCTTGAGCGGGCAGCAGATGCCGAAGAGCTTGATGTCATTTTGCTTGAGAAGACAGAGCAAGTTCTGGGCTCGGAGCATCCTAGGACTCTTGATGCCATGGCAAATCTCGCGGCCACTATGAAGATCTAGTTCTTCTTTTCTTGATACAATCGAAGCTCTAGTGATTAGTTATTTGGGCAAGAAAGAATCAGCACTGGTAAAAAGAGGTCAGACACTCTTCAAAATACTCAAGGATTGCACATATATACGATGCATGTAACACAGTAAGTAAAGTTGAACATCGCCTCCATAGTACCATGGACCGCATCTGTAAACTATTCCAAGCAATAGGTAGTAATTGGACACATGTTCAACTAGGCACTCCAACCTTTTTTCCGTGTAGCATTTTGAATGTAATCCAAGCACTGCGTTCAGCGGTCCCTTAGAACTGGATCGTGTCTAGGTGCCTAGACGGCCAATTGTGTCTAGCCAACTAGACACAGGTGTTTCTAGGTGGCTAGGCAGTTGTAGCCACCTCCTCAGCCACCTCTCGACTCGCCCTCGACAAGCGGACATAGACCTGTCTCAGATGATCTCGGCTGATGCCGGGTCTAGGCGGTCTCGACTTGACAGGTCTAGGTAAATAGGCGTACATAAACGTCATCTAGACCGATCTAGACCCGTCTCACAGGTTCTACACTTTTACGGGTTTAGGGACCCGCTGAATGCAGTGAAGATCCCACGGCCCATAAAACAAGAAATGAAGCACGAATTAGAAGTGGTGAAGCATCTGTCAGGATAGACGATCAACAGGGATAAGCGATTTTGTTACCTGTTTTCGCTGGGAAAACTGTAACTATTTTCCCTCATCCCACATTGCAGTAGCCCATGGCGGCGAGGATAGTTGACAGTGCACTTTGAAATTATCTACACCCCGTCTTGATGGTTCCTCTGCTGGGAACAGACTCTTGAACGAAAATCCCCGCACATAGTTCCAGCTAAACCGAAAACGATAGACCGTTTCGATTTTGGAGCAGAGCTCGGGCCGGGCACAGCCGGACCAAATAAGTCTTAAATTAACCGGTCTGCCTGCGTCCTTCGCTCCAGCTCAACATAGTACATACTCTACATGCTGCAACCATGCCCGCCGGCAACCGACGCCAGGAGAGTCATCATACACGTTGGATGGATAAAATTAGTTATGTGGTGTGCTAATTTAATATTTGTTTGGTCAGGCAGTGCTCGGCCTGAACTCTGCTCCAAAATTTCAACGGTTTATCGTTTCCGATTTAGCTGTCATGTCCGTTTCTTTTTCCGTTGGATCATTGGATGGGGTAAGCTTGGAGAAAAGACAGTCACATGCTCAATTCATTACTGACTCATCAGATCATGATTCAGATGTAAGTATGTGATCAGATTGTCGGAAAAATGGTAAATCGCTTGCAACGGCTTGAGTCTACTTGGGACCTTGAGACGGCTTCAGAGGGCTTCAAAGACGTAGCGGAGCGACTTGGAAGTAGTCTCAGACCGTTTCGAGGCGTGATAGAGTGACTCACAAGGCGTCCCAGACCGTGGCAAGGTGCACGCAAATCCCGCCAACCTTGAGGGCCCTTTAAACCAGTTTGGAGGGACTCACTCCGAGCAGTGGGGCAGAAAAAAATAATTGATATTATTAACACGTAGATACATGTCCTTGTCGATGCAATCAATAATATAATGCATTCCTGCTTTCCCACCCAAAATTAGGCAGAGTAAAGCGCCTGCTCCAATGCGATCAATGAGGTGGAGCGAATGATGTCACCCACTATATCAACCAACAGCTGGTGACGCCGTGACTCCACCCCTCCTGCCTTCGTACCACCACCATCCCCTTGTCCCCACCGTCCTCAGTCGACACAGGTATGTGATCTTTCGGTTGCAGCCGCCAACTGCTGATCTCATTCAGGGTTGATTCTCACCACCCACGCCAACGCGGGTAGGTCGTCTACTTGCACCAATTCGCACGCTCGCCTGCTTCTAGGGTTGATTCTGGCACTTTAGACAGGTATGCGTGCCTCCTCTCTTTCCGCCATTATCTAACGCTACCGTGCTCAGGACTTTAATTCCCTTTTATGTTATGATGTTCACTCTTACAATGTGTGTATAAGGTGTTCCCGCCTCGCATACTGCTGCTAACTCAATGTAGAATTCTAGAATTCCTTCCTTACACATCGCTGGAGGCCGCCGCCCCTCTACAACTACGTCGTAGTTCATAGCTGTGGTAGTAGTATTGATTAATACATTGATTTTAACGATTTTTTTGGTGCCCCGATGCGAATATTCTGAGCCGAGAAAAGCTGCATGTATAGGCTGTGAGAGAGGTCCACAGGACTTGTGAAACCTTGAGTACGCCGGCTGTCACCCGGGCGCCTTGAGACAGCCTGGGAGTCACGGCGTGTCTCGGGAGATGTTACGGATTTCTTACCTCTGTGCTGCAAGCCATTTAAAACCACGAGTCCTGAGGCGTCCAGACGTTGAAGCTGATCAGGATTTTCGACATCGGCAGATGGCTGTGCGGTGTTCCATCAATGATCGCGGTGTTATTTGCTGCGGCACAATCGCTCTTCCCTCGCCACCACTCCCTCCCCCCTCCTTCCTCCAACCCATCCTCATGTCGGACGACTGCTGCGGCTGCGGCATCTGTTTCCTCTGCGTCGGTTGCTGCGGTACGCCTCTTTTCTCCCTCTTGTTTCTTTTCTTTTGTACCTAAATAAAATGCGCCTACGTAGGACTGGTCTCAGCAGCCTTCCGCTTCTGCGGTTCCAGCACCGCGTTCAAGCTGTGCGGGTGCGGCAGCTATCCGAAGCAAGTCGATGACGACATCGACCATATGACGTTTCCCGACCACAACGCGCCAGAGTACCGCGGGGCGGCACACCACGAACGCTCGCCGTCCGCGCAGATGCAGGGCACGCACGGGATGGAGTACCAGAACGGCACCGCCACGAATCTCGAGCCTAGTTCCCATGTGTACCCACCACAGCACGTCGATCGCTCACCGCAGGACGGACACACGCGATCCCCGTCTCAGTTGTCATCATCGAGAATCGATTCGCGTCCTGACCACCCGAGGATAGATGCTGCAATCCGTGCGTCGCGCTCTTACTGCGCTGCTGATTCGTGATCGTCTCGTTCTTACGCGTTTCATACTTCATACTATGTATAGCACACCTTCCCTCTCCATACTCGCCGGCGAGTCCAGAAGCGCGCGCAGGCGTGCCGAATGAAACGAAAAGTAGCTAATGAGTGGTAAGCTCGTGTATCCTACCCACCCTTCCAACGATCCTAACTCACTTCCAGACCACGCTCCCTAATTTTGCATGGTACATTTTGGAATATATACCCATCATCACGACATGCCTGCGGGCTATACCCCCAGAACCATGCAAACCGGTATTGATTGTTCCCGCATATGACGACCGGAAGTGCGTCGAGTCAGCCCTTTCGATGTCTTTCTTTTGGAGGTGGTACAAAGGTGGTATTTATTTCATCGTTCATTCGGACCATCTTTCCCGCATCGCCCCGGAGTCCTAATACATCCCTGTACCCTTTATCGCCGTCGTTGATGAGCATGGCCCACTTTCTTGCACCGGTATATTTCCTTCCACGGACCACCGCGCGGCTCAAATATTCCCCTCAGTCCATCCGATTTCCGTATCTATCATGGTCCCAAATAGGTCATTCACCGGCGCGATAGCGGCGTGGGCTGCATCTGCGCACCATACGCTGGAACTCGCATCACGCAGACATCCCCCGTTCGACTCGGGGTCGGCCACGTAACCGTAAAATGGGCTTTTTTTTGTTCTTATTCCTGGAAAGAGCCACCGATCTCCTTTTCCTGCCATAAGCCTTGTCTGAAGTCTCAATGCTTATCATACGCTTCTTGCGGGTGGCCATCGTGATCCACCGGCAAAGAAGAAGAAGAAAAATTGAAACAGAAGGCACTCTCGCTCTTCCAGAAGCTTGCGAGGGTTTTGGTCTCGCGAGACCACCTTTAAGGCACCTGCCGGGAGTCTTGAAAGGTTTCGACATTTTTGCCTCACGGTATGCAGCATCTCCCTCTTTCTTTTGCCAAAATAACCGATGAGGTTCCTTCACTTCGCACGTTGATCTAGCTGTATCATTCGCGCTGTCCAAAGCTCTCAGCCTCTCTTGTCCGCTTATTTGTATCACGACGTCCGGTACCCCACTGAAAATAGGTACAAGGACAAACCGGTCTATATGGTGGAATGGAGTTCAAGAGTGTTGAAAATACGAGGCAAATGGTTTCCGAGCCGCCAGGAATACAAGGCTTCTACGCGGCTACTTGGTATCCTGAGGATGTGCGACAAGCTTGACACCGCTGACACCTCCCGCCTTCATCCTTTCCAACGCTTCCGGGACAGCAGCGAGCCCGTTCGGGAGTATTTCAACCCTGTTGGGCTACCTCGCGTGTCAGCAAAACGACTTCTAAGGATTACAGCCCAAGTCACATACCACGATCACGCCTTTCTCGAATAGTTCTGGCAAGTTCTTGATGATGTGCTTCCCGAATGCCGTATGTGCCGGAGTCCCCGCGATGGCTCGTACCGCCTCAGACTTATAATTGACGACGTCTGGCCCGACGTAGTAGCCCACGACGCGGGTGAACGACACGGTATCGTTTGAGCGAGTTGTGGGGAGGTGCCAGTTGACAGTGACGATTGCGCCGCCTTGGGCGACGCAGTCGTATGCTGCATCGATGGCGCCCGTAGGGGTTGCGTCGTAAACCACCTTCACTTTATCCGTGAGGGAAGGAACAGTAGATATGGAGTCAAAGGGGACAGTGTGTCGGTCGATAAATTCAGTTGCCCCGAGCTGGTGCAAGTATTCAACGTGGGCCAGCGACGCGTAGGCGACGATCTTCGTGAACCCGAGAAATTTGAGAAGTTGGATGACTGTCACCAACTTTAGTAGAGGAATGTGGGAATTGGAAATGGACCATCTCCTGCTCACCGTATTGCCCGGTGGAGGTGCTGGCCCCGATAACGAGTACAGATTCCCCCTCATGTGGTTTCTCCCAGGAAAAAGTGGGGTTCAATCCCGCACCAATCGGCGCAGGAGCGAACAAGCCCACGCAAGCTGTAGAAAATGTGATAGGGGCCGTAGATGCCTCGTCGAAGCTCAAGTTCTGCGGCATCTACGCAAATATCAGAACTCATGCGCCGTTTTCTTACTACTCGTAGGACTCACGCGAAATATACCGGCTGCGGAGACAGCCACGTACTGCTGCAACCCGCCCCCGAGCCCGCCTGCAAACCTAGAGCCATATCAAGATCAAACATGTTCGATAAGAAGGACGGCTCAACGCACACCCGGTCGCCCTTGGAAAATCCCCACACGTTTTCGCCCACTTCCTCTACCACTCCAGCCATATCGCCGCCCAGAACAGCCGGATACTCATCGACCAACACGTCGTATTCGCGTTGCTTATAGTACATCGGGTTGAGCGCTACAGACATGATCTTGATGAGGACCTCGTCTTTGCCTGGCGAAGGGACGTCGTGGGATTCTAGGACGAAGTCCGCTTTGGGGGTAGGGATGAGGAGTGCCTTCTGCTGCATGTTTACTGGTACAGTCTTTCAAACTGAGCGCGACTCTTTTATATTCTGCGAACTCGGTTATAGTGTTGATTACTCGGAATTTGCTCGCTGTGTGCAGTACGCGTACATATGATGATAATCATATAGTGCGGCATAAGGAGAAGCGTCAGAGTCAGCATACCCGGTTACATAGTCGGCTAGTCTCGTTAAGGCAACTTGAGTTGAAGGCCACTGCTTCGCCTGGCAATACGAGTCCCAGATGTCCTCGGAGTCAAAGTGATGCGTGCGTCATCAGATCCTGGACAGGAGCCATGCACAAGTTCGGAAAGTATATATAAATCTTCAGCCCACTTATGCAAGATTTCGATGTAGTGGCTGAAATATGAGCTAAAAGGGCCCATGAAAAAAAAAGAGGGACACTTACCTCGTATAGGAGATAATTCTCTCAGGTTGGTAGAGCATTCCAGCAGGATTTGCAGCCACCAGAAAACCAAGTCTTGTTTCTGAGCACTTTTGATGAACTGATCGCCCTGCCAAATTCTCGATTGAAAATCTTGCATAAGCCGGTTTTTGAGATGGCTAAGCAAGGAAGTGCAACCAGCGAGTGCGACGATATCTCGCTTCCCTACAGACGTGATCCGAAGGGTACGCAAACGTGGCACATTCAAATTCCGGACCATGCTTGATAAATTAGAGCCAAAGGCAACATCTAATTCAATCAGCTCCGGAAGCGGAGGAAAACACAAAGGCTGCTGTGGAACTCTAGAACAGCTGGAATACCGCAGATACAATCGGCGAAGACGAGGTGCAAACCTGCACATAAGACAATAATCATCCCAATTCAGAATGAATTTTCCATCCAGATCATGCAGAACGAGTGTATGCAGATGGGGCAATACGATGTTATGCGGCCATACAAATTTTATATGGCGCAGATGAAGGGATGTAAACCCAAGCAACGAATTCCTGGCTATATAACCTTCTACTGGCACAGAGCCTGAGGGAGATATAACCGCATGAAGACCAAGACTAAGACTGCGCAACATACCAAAGCTGGAACAATGCAGAAAATGCTTGATACAACACATAATGTCCGCATTGAAAGCCACTATACGCATAGTGTGAATCTTGTCGCTATAAACACCCAGCGCACGCAGAACTCTGCGAGTACAAAAAGGAGCGCCGAAGACATGTCCAGGGATGGACTGCAACAACATTGAGGGCAAGTGAATCAGAACAGACACACCGGCCCTTCCCGACAAGGACAGCGCATACAATATGCACTGAGGAGCCACAGAGCCATCTACGTAGACATGAGTCCAATAAATCGGATTACCAGTCACAACGGCATGCCAATAATGGCAGATGTGCATCAATCTTCTCCGAACACGCTCAAAAGTCCAATAAAATCTCGGGATGTTTCCCAAGTAAAAGACGAATGGCAAATGCCATAATTCCACCGGTAATCGTCGAGCAGGTGTATCTGAAAATCTGTAGGAAAGTAAAAAAGTGTCTCCAACTTGAACAAACAGCACAACACGTACAGCACAGCAGCAGCATTCTGGGACGTAAGAGGCATCGATGAAAGGGACATTTAAGAAGAACAAAACACTTCGAGAGGCTCACTAAATACAAACAGATAGACCAAAACGGCCAAAGCACAAACCAAGCCAAATACCGATGAGGCTGATTAATAGCCTGGCCCCATATATCAGTAAGCCGTTCTAAAGAAAGAACAAATGGTGAATGAGCATCGAGTATTCCGGACCACCGTGGGCGGTGTCAAACAGTTAAGCGGAGAAGGATCCTAAGTTCCAACTGCCTCCCAGCAGCCACCGCAATGCTTAAGCGCGATGGAGAAAGCCAAACCTTAGTCATGGACATTCATGATATCATACTATCATTCCCTTTGGGTCTGAATCCGCCCTATGTACCTGAATTTCAATTTATTATTTTTCCCCTGTAGACTTTTGCCCCCGGTATTCTCCGGGTTCTATTAATACATATCTAACGCATCTTTATGTGAAAAAACTAAGAGATTCGGCGAGAGGAACCTATAGTTAGCTCATTGCCAGGCACGATGATCAGGTAGTAATTCAGAATACCGCAGAATTCCCCCATGTCCACTCACCCAGACGCCCCAAAAAATATTATTTACCTTCTTTCATACTTAAAAAAGATTTCTGCCTCTTCAGAATATGTTGCCGGGACGATGTGCCCATGCGCTGGGGAGGAAGAGCAAAAGTGTGACAGTTCAAACTCCGCGGCCAGGCTGTCAAATCCTGTGACATTCGGTGACAATGTGGGTCTCTTGCTCAGATCGTAGGCACATTGGGCCGGGAGTAAATTCTGAAGAGGCAGAAACCTTTTTTTCTTGCGTGTAAATACGAATGAATTTTTCCGGGGCTTCGGGAGGAGCGGACATGGAAGAGTTCATTAACATTCCATATTACCCCCTCATCAACGCGCCCGGCAACGAGCTAACTATAGGTTCCCTTCGCCGAATCCCTTAGTTCTTCGGTAGGTATATGCATTAGATGTGTAGTAATAGAACCCGGATGATACCGAGCGCAAAAGTTTACAGGGGAAAAATAATAAATCGAAATTCAGGTACATAGGGATTCAGACCCAAAGGGAATGATGGTAACACCCATCACGGACCGGGTCCTGCATCAATCACAATCAAACCCGCCGGTCCGACGGGCCGCACGGGAGTATCAGCTGAGCACAAATCCCACACAACTTTCCCACAGAAAGGCTAAGTTAGTCGGATGTCGGGAAAAACAGGGTACATTGGAAAAGGCGGTGCAAAATTACTAATAACGATACCTAAACAAGTTTAGGACTCGTAATGTTAATAGTGGCTGTGCACGGAGGGTCTCCGGACCGCTCGGAGTGATCCGAGGTAGTTATTTGCCGAACCAAATCCGAACCATCGATTTCCTCACTCAGCCTCTGCTTGTCGATAGGTCCACCCTTCAAGATGCTTGCATCCTTGGACGGAAGCTTTTCTCTATTTCTTCATTCCTGGTGGCCCTATTCTTCCACATCTTGTCCACATCAGGAAAACCAGAAGTGCCTATGCAGTGCTCTGCAGCGCTAGAACGTGCTGGAGAGCGGCACGCGCGGCTGCATAGATGGTATGTAGATATGAGCTTTATGACTTGCTTGACAGCATTGCATATGGCTTCATAGAGCTTCATAGCGTCTCGTAGATGGCTCGGCTACGGTTTTCCTGATGCATCTGGATGTTCCTGCCTCGATCGATTAGCCCACCTGCTATGCCGATAACGAGTTCTCAATCTCTCAATCCTCAGTCATGCCTCATTTCATTCGATTATCCTTACTTTTTCCGATGTTCTGGCTCAAGCTTTGGCTATTTATGATTTTCTGGCTCTCGAGGGACTTCCTGTTTCCTGACTATTGACTGCCCCTCCTGCGCTGAATTTCCCTCCGTCTCTCCTCTGACCTATCTTTCCTGACCGACATCCTCGTCCTATGACTCCCCGGGCCCTTGTCTCTGATACCGTCCCATCTGCTGTCCCTGAACTGCGTCTACCTGTCAATAAATCCCGCCTTCTCTTTCCTCTTTCGCCATCGTCGTTCAATTCAAACGGGATTCAGTCGCCTTATACGCGATTTACGCATCACACACTCAGTTCTCAATTCAAACGGGATTCACCCGTCTCAAACGCAAATCACGCGTCGCAAATTCCGTGCTCAGTTCAAGCGGACTCATCCGTCGCACATGCGGCGCTCACTTCAAGCAAGCGGAACTCATTCGTCGGAGAAATAAAATATCATGGCATCTGCCGCGATGATAAATCGCCTTCAATTTGAGTGGATTAGTGGAGATAGCTGTATTAAATTTGAATACGGCCTGATTCACAGTATCGAACGATTTCAGAATTTACAGAATCCACCTCAGCATGCTGGTTCGGAGGATTCGGGTCCAGGTATACTCAGTGACCGCCCTCATGTGAAGGCGAACGGGTCATCAGCATCAGTAAGTTAAAACCTGGGATATTGGGGTGACGTATGTATGGAGGTTGTGATTCGTAAGCACATCGTTCTGAAAACAAATTCTGAAGGGGCGGAAACTGTTTATGACACATAAATATTTCCAGGGCTTTTGGATGAACGGACATGGAGGAGGAGGAGGAGATCTATTATACTGACACGGTCCCACAATTGGAACAGTCAGTCTACTACATATGACATAGTAACTTTTCTAGTAAAATCCAGTACTCTACCATATTACCCGACGTGCCCAGCAAGAAGCTAACTGTAAGTTCCACTCACTGAATCTCTTAGTCCTTTGATAGGTACATGAACTAGATATTTATTGATAAAACCTGGAGGATACCGGGGTCATGGGTTTACAGGTGAAAAATAGTGAAAAGAAATCCAGCTGCACTGGGCAGATGCGGAATCAGACGTAGTAGACAAATTCAATTTGTACATAGCCGAGAAAGAATAAAAGGGATTTTATTATTGTGGCACTCCAAAAATCGTATGTTTTTCCGTTTCTCTGCCATTTCACTCCCACGGTTCCGGTGTCCATAAATAAACGCCAGCTTCAACAGGATATCAACTCCTTCCCCTCATCGTGTCGACGCCAGTCGGCCCAGCAGGTATTGTTCACCGTTTTTCTCAGTGCCTCGCTGACTAGAATACTCGCACAGGATTATGCGAGTCCCACAACACATTGTCGATGCGATTCTTGAAACCTTTGCTCTGACTCATGACGATGGACTATAGCCCGTTTTCCGGGAATCTCACGATAAAGACACGCTGAGGGCTTGTGCTCTCACCTCTCACTCTTTTCTCCATAGAAGCCAGCTGCACTTGTTCTCTGCGATCACTTGCATGTCCCTTCCCATCTCGTGAGGCTTGACCAGCTTCTTGCCAAGTCGCCACACATTGGAACCTACGTTAGATATTTCGCACTCCAGATCTTCGGAATTCGGACGACCGAGCTCGTGGCAGAGGCCTCCATTTTGACAGCTCATGTCCTGCCTAACTTAACAAATTTGGGACGTCTCACCCTAGATCCGTTCGTAACGGGGGCAGACAATGTTCTGTGGGAAACACAGCCCGTCTTTCTCACCTTTCAAGCAGCATTGGCGCTCCCTTCCCTCAGGTGTCTTGACCTCTTCCGGTACTCCTTCGCGGATATATTTTTGTTGGAGTCCCTCCTCCGCCACGCAAAGAGTCTAAAGAGGCTGAGCCTATTGCCGCTCAAATTTCACGCCACATCCTGTGGTAATGAGGGACACATCGCACCTATTGTCCTCTTGGAGCACCTCGAACTGACTCACATCGCTAACAATGTCGCGGACGCCATGGTATCCGGGTTCAACGCTGTTGACATCAAGCATCTGCGATCCGTAGGCATCAGTCACTCGTCTATTTATCTTTCACTCCTCAAAGCGAACGTGCAAACGCTCCAAAAGATCCGTTATAATCATTCATCCCGTGGGTTTCATTATCCACATATCGCACTCGTGCTGGATACTAACTGAGATTTACTAGCGCCGAATCCTGATCTAATCGACCCAGACATATTGGAGGGCAGCCAGAGTTTGCATTCCATAGACATAGAGCAGTACCCCAACCAAATGGTCTACACGCTCCAGGAGCTTGGACACCTGAGTCATTTAAAAGCACTCAGCGTAATCACTCTCAGCTTCTCAGACTTTGAAGGAATGGACTTGTACGACTCCGACTCCGACACAATGGGATGGCCGAAACTGGACGCGATACTCGAGCAAGCCGGGGACAGGCTGGAGGAAGTTCGGATCCGCATTTGGGTAGTCCTTCCAGCTCCGCCAGCTCTCGAGACGACCGTACGACGGCTATTGCCCTTCGTGGCGGACAAAGTTTCTGTTCACCTGTATTAAGATGCGCATCTGCATACAAGAGTTGGCAAGCAGACACCCGCCCTTTCGACTCGGGCCTGACATCTTTCTATTCTTTTTTTATTCCCTCTTGCCCTAAATCATGCAAGCCCTCCTCCTAACATTCTTTCGCCACTCCGTATATTTATGCCTACTTCATATATTACTGACCCAATTTAAAATATGGCATTCATTTACACATGTGCGTGGTTGAATTTACCTCTGCCAGCTAAAAAATATGTGACTCAAGGCTTGGTAGCGCTCGAAGTGCATCTGCATTCCATAGAATGCTCAGCTAAAGGAAACCTGCCCGTTCGACATCAGCCTGAACCATTAACTCTTGAACCATGCTTTTTATTTCATCCACGGACCACTTGGGTCTGAATAAATAATTCAACCAGACTATGCAATGTCGAAGGATGGTAGAGAAGTCTCGGCAGCGCATGTTGCGCATCTAACTTTCATGTTTTTTTTTTTGTATACCCTTGCATGGACACAGACCCCGCCTGTGACTGAACAGGAATTTAGCCCCAATTTCATTGCCATAAACTCGCCGTTAAGTGACAAAGGCAAACTGCGTTCAAAGGACAGCATTTCTACCTAAAGCCGCTCTGTTCTAATCCTCAAATGCACATTCGACACGTCAAAACCACAGAAGTATGCTCATGCTGGCTTGCATTCGTGGGAGCGCCGGGCAATCAAAGGTCACGGCATCTGCCGAAAGGCGCATCACTTTTTGTATGGCAGTCCGTCCGACACCGCGGTTAACATTCCCGCTACCTTTAGGTAAGGGTCTTAGGGCGCCCTAATTTCATCTTTCGCAGTAAATCACATTTTCGTCATTACATCTGACTCATCACTCATTTTCTCTGCCAAAGATTTCGGCTCACATCCCAGCCGAAAAGAATGCCGCAGATGCCGGGGCAACCTGATAAGCTCGATTACTCAACCACCTTCGGGCATGAATTTGGCAGCGAATTTGCATTTTTAATATTACGCTATTTGTTTTAAGCTTTTGTTAAAATTGCACGACTATTCGCCCATTCCCCGGTACTTTCAAATATCAAAGAGGTCAAAAACAAAGAGTCATAAAAAGGGGGCGAATCCCGCCACTTTTTTTGGGACCCACATTACTAGTTTTAGTGTAGTCAAAGCCACTACTGTACGAACCTGTTGGGGAACAACGGTCATGGTCACGATGGGGCGTTGCGTTGCTTGGTTTTGGAGGAGTCACGGTCACTGTGGACTTGTTGCCTGAAAAAATTCGTGACCTTTGGAAATAAATTGCAAAGAATTTCCCAAAGCCATAGAAAACATTTGAAAGAGGCCTAGTGGAGGTATATTCTCTCTATTACTTCTTTTGAGTGCTGAAACAATGTTTATAACAAGGTGAAAGTGCCAAACAAAAATTATTTGGTTGCCTCTTCAAGCAACGGTCACGATCACGGTGCTTCCGTTGCCTGAAAAAGAGGCAACAGACATGTCACAGTCTTCAGGTCGTTGCTCCCTACAGGGTCGTACAGTACTTCTGTTCAAGCAACATCCCGCTGCTTTTTGGTTGATTCATTTTTTCACAAGTTTTAAAATTAAAAGTGTAAAGTTGCTGCCATAGGAATTGTTCCGGAAGTTACTTGCTAGTATTATTTTTCCCAGAGAAAATGCTAATGGTTGTTTTTTTAACCATGGCGTAATAGAGTCTGAAAATATTCTCTGCCAACTTAAAACTGGACCCAAAACCATCAATTTAGTTAATCCACCTCACCAAGCCCACTGCGAGCTGCATAGACCCAGCGAGTTCTGGGCCCGCGCTGCCGGGGACACAGGACAACTACATTTATATATGCCACCTGCAGCAGTTGAAGAAAATCAAACACATAATTCACCAGGCCCAATGGGAGCTGGTCGACGCCGGGACGTTGACCGAGCCAGCTTTGGGCCGCCGAGGACTCTGATTCAACCCATCAGTATTATTTTTGGACTGTGTTTCGTTACTACTACCAATAATTAATCATGGTAGCGGGCTGTGCCGCTTGTCGGCCTTACCCGCTTTATCTGGAACCGAGACTAAGTCTTGGGAAATTATCGACAACAATGACGAAAAGCCGCATATATTCACGTCATGGATCTGCGTCATCATTTTACAAATCACGGCTTGAAAATTCCGACGCAATTTCTAAAAAAATATTCTTAGACTCGTTGCTGTTAAAATGTTGGGATCATTTCCATTTATGAGCCGAAACGTGGTTTTGAACCTCCTTTTGGCTTGGCTTTTACTTGGCCCACCAATGCTGCTTATGCACTTCGGGAATTGCAACCTTGGTTCAACCATAGAATTCTGGGAACCCGTAATGCAGCGAAGATTACCCCATTTCTTGCATATCAGCGCGCATCCTCGCTTGGCCCTCGTTAATCGTCGTTTCAGCTTGCGGCACCTCATGATTTCAAGGCCATCGCGTGCCAACGTGAAGTACACCATGGTCCTGTCATGTAAATAACAGATTACAACTAGCGAGGTACGAATTATTGTAGTCTGTCTAGGAGAGCTAGCCAAGAGGAGTAGCCTTTTTTTGAATTCAACATTCAGTCTGTTTCCTTTCTCTAGTCTCTTCGATTTGCTCATGTCTTTGGGCCACCACCGTGTGGGCACGTAGATTACGCGTAGCGACACCTGGAAATTTGAATCAATGTTTGGAAGTCCTCCGCGCATTTTGCAAGGTTATTTTTTTCACCCTTTTCCCTTGCCCATTACTTTCCGGGTGCGCTTGCCTTTGCCCCAGTGTGAGTGATTTCCCTGGGAAAACTTTGATTTTTGGAGAAAGCCAAAAGGAGAAAAGGTACAAACAGAGCCGTACCATCTCGTTAATTATAAGACACGGTTAATGAAAAAGAGCGTAATGACAGTTGGCAGACAGACATTTCGATCAGCGGAACAGCGAGTAGTCTCATGATTGCCCACTTGTGCTTTCCATATTGTGGAACATACATTGACAAGTGAGGATTTCGGCAGCTACAGGAAGAAAATAATAATACAGCCATCTACTCTTTTCTGTTAAAACAGTCAGGTGTAATCCGGTCCGAGACGCGCCCTGGACCAATACATACACCGAAAGGAAGATAATTTATTGGAACAATCGCGCGTCTATAGGACTTCGGGGTGTCGTAGACCGGTTTACATCAGGATCAATAATTCGAGCCGATATCTCCCTGCATCTGCTGCTGCCCCTGTGTGATCTCGCTAAGGTTGCTAATGTACGTGCCCCAATCGTCCACCCTGCACAATACATCAATACCGAGGCCCGAAAGTGGGGGGGAAAGCAAAGAAACTCACTCAAACCCCGTCGGCGCATTTGTCCACATCGCGATCCCATCGCTATTAATCCAGTTCATCATCTCTTCCAGCTCCGAGCCGCTGGGTGCGCCGCCGAGGTTGGCGAAGGGATCCTCGGGCGGGTACCAGGCATCCGGCGGCGGCGGCGCGAACACACTGGCCTCCATCGGCGCGGCTTCGGACTCGACGCCCTTCTCGCCCGCAAACGAGTCCGGCGGAGGGAGGAACCGTGGGTCGGAGGGTCCAGCGGTACACCGCGGGTACAGCGCGCTGGAATGTAAAGGTGGGGCCAGGGGCCGCTTGCGCGGATTCACGCTCTCTGTAGCGTTGACATTTTTACCCGCCAGCGGTAGCTGTCCGATCGACGCGAGCTCCGACAGGATATCCCTACACAAGGAGCGATCGTCAATGTATCGCTCTGTGCCCTAACATGACTCGTACCAAAATTGTCCAGCAGATTGCCAGCTGCGTCGAAAAAAAAGGGCGATCAGCCTCAGTATTGAAGACACGACCAGGCGTACTCACCGGTGCTCACACAGCTTGATCACCTCCATGCACTTGTGCACATTCGCGATCTCCCGGCTCGGGTCGAGCACGCGCCCAGTGCGCTTCCCGCCCCACACGTTCAGTAGCAGGATGATTCCCGCGCTGAACACCGAATGCTAGGAAGATAACTACGGGCACATCTAGATCGAGATACGCAACACACCAAATTGAAAAACATGGGGACGCTCCCCTTGCGCTGTCTCTGAATATCGACCATATTCGCACATGTCCGCGCCGCGCTCGTACATATGGCAAGCGAAGGGAGTGCCTGTCGAGGACCAATCACACCCATGAGCATCCTCGGAGCCACAACAACAGAAACACACCGTCGGCGCAGACTTGCGCACCATCGGGATCTGTTGATAATGTCAGTACGGAGACTCAAATGTTGTCGACAAAGGCACCCACAAAAGGGCGATGGATGATGATTTGCAGCTGGGAATGCGAGCAATGCAACGCAACAGACTGGTCAAAAAACACGGGGTCCTCTCGGGCGGGGTCCCAGCGCACTGTTGGACGGGTCGGTCGGGGCGGAATCATAAGAGTAGATGCAACGCACGATGCTCTGGTATCTCCTCGCGCCACTCGTTCACCGCCGAGTTTAGCTCCGCAACGATGTTCTCCTCCCACATGTCGTCGATGCCGAGCCCGATGCGCATCTTGGTAAGGGAGTACTGTGCGGTATGATTAGGATTATGCACAGTAGCGAAGCATCCAGCACCCACCAGTAGCTTCAAGCTGAATGCCAGAATGTGGTTTAGCCTCAGCAGGGTGTTGAAGAAGGCGATCTTGGAGGGCAACCCCTCGGGCTGTTCGAAGGGGTGGTATGGATCCTCCCAGTATTCGTCGTCGCACTCGATCGGAGGCTCGATGTCGTAGCTGCCATGGTGTGGTCAGCATCGCGGGCAGAGAACGCGAAGTAAGAGGAACGCCACCCACTCATCGAAATGGACCGCGCAGGACCGCCCCATCCCCGAGCTCACCATGCGGTCCATATAAATGAGAACCCAAAACGCGCGCTTCCACAGCTCCCCCTCGACGGTCGGGCACTCCACCATGTTTTTCCGGCGGTGCACGCCGACATCCTGCGCCAGCCGGATCCCCAGCCCGACGAACGTCCAGACGGCCTGCGGCGTGGAGGAGCCCTCGAGGAAGAGAACTGCGAGCTAAAGAGCGGTGTTCATGTAAGTAATAGCCAGCGAATAGAGCAAAAAAGTGGGATGTAGCAGCAGAGGCAAAAAGAAAACCGGGCTGGACGTAGTCAAGGAGATGACGGGAAGGAGTAGAAGAAACGTCGGAAATGCATATTGAAGAGGAGGACTCACGCAATAATACTGCAAGTCGTAGAGGGTCGCCTGGCCGAAGAGGCGATTGCCCACGGGCGGGACCTGTGATGGGTTAGTACCGTTAAAAGGTGGGGAAGGAATAAACATCGGACTGTGAATAAACATACAAGATGAAGAATAGATGGATACATACCTGATCAAACCACTCCCACCCGCATGCCAGCTGCAAGATCTCATCCGCGGGTCCGTCTCCTTCATACCACACCCCATGCGCTGCCGGACTGTACCCCTCCTGCACGTACCTGCTCCCGATCGCACAAACCAGCAACACCGTCGCGCCGAAGCCCCCTGGCTCGCCCACGTTCCCCTGCAAATGCAGCCCCTCACGGATCCCGCGCTCGAATGTCGGCCGGTGCAGGAGCGGCAGGAATATGTTCATGTGCGTGAAGTACGCATCTACGAGGCGCTCCAGGAGCTGCGGTGGCGGGAAGCGCAGCGGCGCAGAGTACGATGCCGCGGTCTTCGAGAGCAGCGAGTGCGGCGCGGCCCAGGGCTTGAACTTCCAGTACTGCATGCGCCGCGAGGTCCACGGCTGGCGCTCCTCTTGAATCGAGGGCGCGTAGCCTTCCTTGAGGTCGATCGCGGCCTTGATGAGCGCGGCGCCGCTGCTCTTGCCATTGAAGCGGCGCCCAGGAACGTGTACAGACGTGCCGATGGAGAGCGACTCGAGTTTGCGCGCAATCTCGGCGTGGAGGAGGTCCTCCGGCCGTGGCGGGGGCTGGGGGCGGCCAAGCGCACGTACGGCGTGCTGCATGAGCTTGAGGGACGCGTGGGCACGCAGCTGGTCGGGGGAGGAGGGCGGGGTGTGCACGCTGGCGGCGAAGTTGGCGCGCAGCTTCCGGATAGTGGCTTCGGACCTCTCGAGTCGCGATTCGAGCTCTTCGACGTAGCTGCTGAGGGTGCGTTAGCTGTATTCTGTATATATAGAAATGGGGAACTCACCTCTATAGCATATATACCAAGCCAATAAGCGGATGAGTAGAAACAGACGGCTTATGGGCGCACCGGAACGGAATATGTGCACTCGAGGCCGCTGTTGACGCACGCCGAGCACTTGCCGTCCGGAGGCTCGTCACCTATAGCGCACGATATATCACTGCCAGCAGCTCGACGAAGGTGAATGGGATTTACATCGACCTGGAATTGGAATTCAGCCACAATCAGCGTGGGGACGACGGTGGTGTGTATGTACGCACTCTTCCTCCGGCGGCATCTATCGCACGCGCGCGCTACCTTGCGCGTTTTGGAGCGGCGCTGCCCGTAATCGTCAACATACTCGTCCTCGTTTGATGACATGGCAACGGGCGAAAGGGGGAGACAACAGGGAGAGCGGAGTTGAGTTGGAAAGCAGAACCGAAAAGCAAACGAAGAGAAGAAGGCAAGCCACTCTAAGCTCTAAGTGTCGTTGTGTACGCCGCACCCATGCCGTGCGGCAAGGTAATTAGAAAACATCACCGCGCAATGTCACAGCACAGCCACGCTTTCGAATTCCAGCGAGGTCGTAAGCGCAGCAGTGTAGGAAATTTTCGTGGCGACCCAATTACTACTCCTGAGCCTCTAACGTTCAATTACGCTCCGGCGGCGTTTACCTCGATCTTACGATCCTGAATGCTGCGCCAAGTCAGTGGTGGATTTTTAACGGCAGGTGGTTCATTTTTCCAGCAGGAGCCGCACACCTTAGTGTTCCAGAGAACTTCACACAGACATCACCCACTTGATTCGGGGGCTGGGCCTTGATTATTCAGCGAGTGCGGCCGTCTTTTGCTACCCCCTGAACCCTTCTGTTTCGATTTTTTTTCTCTCTTCTTTCTTGCTGATGGTTCTCGCTGGTGCGTCACCCTCCCTCCATCCCATACCAACATTCTCACATCACACCTCCTAGGTTCAAAAAAAAAAAACTTAGTGGAACATCAAATGTACAAATTATTATTGCCACACTACTTCTTTTTCCTTTTCCTATTCTGTTTTTATTGACACAAAAAAAGGGACATTTTTCGCCTTACTCCAGGCTGATCCATTATTGCTGTAGGTGTTGAAAGCGCGAGCATCTCTTTTTCGTCTTCCTCTGCATTCTCATAATGCTCCGCCTAGGTCAACTGTCCGCTCCTCCCTCGCTTCACAGAGTGAAGTTCCAAATCTGCTCAGCGCGATCCGTGAAGATCTCATAAGTCACCTACTCCCACATGTCAACCTCGCACTGAAAAAGATGGACACACTGCATACTGGAGTAAAATCGACTCCCTTCGGTGTGGCCCAGGTCATCAATGCCAGATCAAATTCCCAGATGCTATACGGAGACCCAATTTAGTCGGGGGTGATATCGTCAGGGAAAAGGCCCGCCCACATCGCGGTGTTGTTTGTAACACATTCCACGGTCAAGGTCCGCGGCTGCGTCTCCACAGCTGCCTGCGAGAAGCGCGGCCTCTCAGGCACTGGGGCGAAGGACAGGAAAAGGGACACCCATTGACTATGGTAAAGGCGGTGGTGGGCGGTGTTGCCGGCACAGGGTTAAATTGCCACTGGGATCAAAGGAAATGAGCATGCGGAGTGGACGTTATGTTGCCAGAATTAATTTCACCAACTGGTTCGGGGCCGCGGGAACAACGAGGCGGGCTGCAGCTGTTACCGGGCTGTTGTCGAACGTCTTGGAGAGTCCGTTGTCGAGGATTCTGCCTTGAAAGTCAATAACGTGAGTGAAACCTTGGCGACACACTGGAGGGCCATGACGAGAGATTGGTCTATTGGGACAAAGAATCGAGGCTTTTATATTTCAGGACGGAACTGTCCGGACCATGACGTTATACATTCGCGTCGTTCCTACCATTCTATTGTAGAGTGCTTCGTTTGGGAGCTTCTCTTCGATATTTCGTTTTCGAAATTGGTTTCAAGAAGACGTGCAGTCATTCCCCTGCCTAGAGAGATCAACCAACTCTGTTTTATAACTTTGTTGAAATCCCACCCGAGACATGGGCGGGGAAGTCAGCGGAGCGTAAATGACTTATGTATCCCGGTGGTAGATATCATCCTCAGGGTCATCAATTCTCCTGTGGCAGATGTTCTCTTGCGGTGTTTCATGCTGCGGGCCTTCGAACATTCAGCGACAGCGGAGAGCATGTTGAGAACATGAGGCTGTGCTGATCCCATCAGCGGTGATTGCCGTCACCGTGTTTACTTCGACCACCAGCTGTGGCTAGACTCGTAACCAGTCTGTATACAATTGCCAAAAAATGTGGCAAGCACTTCGGTGTATACAGACTGGTAGAACTCAGGACGTTGCATTGGGCTGTCCATGGAGTTTGAAAATTTGGTGAAGGCCCTGTTCTGGGCTGCAGTTTATATATGAATGGATTTGGAGCATACAGGAATGATCTTACTTTAAAAAAGGCCCAGTCTGCCTCCTCACTTATTTTTTAATTCAGCTTGGGAGGGTGGAAGGACCCGTCAACTTTCGACAAGAATTGATGGGTTTTGATGGCTCGTAACCAACATCAAATGACAGCATCATCAAAGCATCATGGTCACACATGTCGCCAACAACCTACCACCAAGGGGCCGTCGGCTTTCGAAAAATGGATATAGGGTTGAAAAGTTTTTTAAGCCCGACTTTGGAGGCCCCCCCCCCAAATGAGGAAGGAGTTTCCCACCCTCTAACGGGCCGATTGATTTTGATGTCATCAATCACACCAAACAGGGCCAACCCAGGTGGAAAAAGTCGCGTTTAAATTACATGTAGGGCTTGCGGGGCTACCCACAATGCGCGAACGTATGCAGATGATTTCAATTATGTCCTTAGCCAACGGCTTCCAACCTTAGCGAACAAAATTGACGCGCCGTTCATAAAAATACGACTTCTATTGGACTTCTATACAACAAACTGTGGTAAATCCTTGTAGTAGCAACATCAGATGGTAAGAACATTCAGTCTGTCAAATATTTACTCCTAAAGTTTCCCCACACCGATGTTTTGGGCATTGCAGCGAGTCTAAAACATATTCGGAGTCTTCCGGACATCAATCACTGATATTCCGAAAGAAGTAACTCAACCCAAGTGACTCCATTGAGTGCTGCCAGTGACCCTAGGGCTGTATTATAAATGCTAAAGATACAACAAATCATTAGACGGAGTTTTGGAGCCGCAGAAAGGTGTTTTTGAGCCATTCTAGGCTCTTTTGTGAGAGAGTGAAAAAGTTTTTTTGGCGGTCGCCCGGGACCCCCCCCAACCCTATATCCAAAATTAGAATTCCGACGGCCCCTTACCTACCACCTCCTCCCCACTGCCCAGTGCCCACTCGACGTCTCATCGAACACACTGTCGCCTTCTATAGTCTCGCTGCTTTCGGCTATTCCACTGCATATATTCATTTCAAGTCCAGCTCTGCCTTGTGGCGTCCACTTCTTGTCCAATTCTGCCTGTTGGCACTAAAGAGTTCGAATCACTCAGTTTCATTAGTCAATGACAGTCATCGGTGCAACGACGTCGAACTTATCTGCGATCGAAGGTTGTTCTCCGATCTCGGCGGCAAAGTATATATATAGCATTCGCCCTGGGCGTGAGGCTCTCCCAACTCTTGTACGAGCAATTTCTCCTCCGTCTCGTCAGTGGATAGGGATTGGAACCTTTTTATCTCTGCCGGCTGTCCGGTTGCCATGCGGATTCGATTCTCCAGTTCTCGCAATTCCACGCCAATTCTAAAAATTGTATGTCCCATGTGTACCCACACCACAGCGTCAAATCTACCAAATATATATCGATGAAACCTCATCTGGATGCCAGTTCTGGTCTTCTTGTCTAAGGTTATTTTTGAAGCTTGCCACTCTATTGACTTCCTGGAAGCAGTCTCTTAACCGACATATTCCGCCCCAGGCACTATCATACTTAAACGCATTCCACCTCACCCTGGCCTGCTTCAACAAAATCGGATATATGATTCAAAGAGCAAGGATTCGTCTTCCGTCTACTGGAAGATCAAACCTCTTAGATACCGTGGCAGTCTTCTTCAATGTGGTGCTCTGGTGATCCCTTCGAAAGCAAGTTCGGGGGGGGGATGTATTATGTTGTTTTATGGCTTCGATCGTGATCCTCGCAGTGATGGCAGCTCATGATGAGGGTAGCCGAGTGCAGGGACATATATATGTATGAGTAATATTTCTTCTGTATTTGTAACGGCACTTGTCTCCAGTTCAAATAAGAATATCGTGCAGTTCCACTGATTGTAACTAATTACAAGCAAGGATACTGAGGATATTATATCATACCACACGTTCGCTGCCTGACTACTTCTACTCTGAGCCCGGAAGCAAATTTATCCATAACCTGGGATGGAACCGGGATCAAATGCTGACTGCTATGCCGCTCTTCATGGAATACATCCCAAATTATGAGCATTTGGATACCATCGCTCAAAATCCTGAGATCTGCCCTATAATTATTTCTCACAATTCGATGCCAATTTTTAATAGGGGCAACCGGTGATCAAATGTGTGGGAGAGGGTGATTGATTCCTAGCTGTTGCATCTTTCCTTCCAGTTCCTTCTATCTAGGCAGCCTCCTCGATAGTCCGGCGTCGATGAACCCCGAAATATACGTGAAGTGATGCCGATATTGTACTGGGTTTCGGTGTGGCATTATGGTCCCACAGTCATCCTCATGGACTCTCGCCCATCCCATATCTCTCAGATTCCTTCAGATGCTGCTCGCATTTTTTATAGCCGCTGCAGTTGTCGGTGTCTACCGCTTTATCACAATCTCTCTGCAAGTACTTTGATCTTAAACATGGGAACGGCTCTGATTTCACCTGGAAGAGCGTTAACTATGAGCCAGGGATCCGCCGGTCTTTTTCGCGCTTTGGATTATTCGGGGCCGTCATCTTTCTGGTTCAGTCGCGGCTTGGAATAGGTCTGGTAGTGGCGAAAAGCAGTGCGTTATCTGCGCTCTTATTTCCGCTGACTCACAACGTATTGGATTCTGACTCAGATTTCTGCAAGATGTCCTTTACCTCGTTTCGTTGCTCGTCGGCGACCCCTGGATGTCGTGAAGCAGATTCTCTTGAAGAAATGGGGTAGAGCTAACTTTAGGCTGAGAATATAATCTCCGCGAACGGTGACGCATGGAAGCGCCACCGGCCAACTGTGGCACCTTCTTTCACCGCTGACACGTACGCAAATCTCGAGATCTATATGAATCCCCAAGAAATTCTCTGAGATCTACTATGAGTTACGCTGGGATTAAAAAATGGACTAGAGTTTGAAATGCACTCGCTTCATCTCAATTTTACTCTGATTCTACTAATCTTCCGCGGGACGTACTCCAACACATATTCTACATTAGACTAGCAAAAAAAATGAAGATATTCCGTTCAGAATTGAGTGAGCATCAGGCCCGGGGGCAAATTACTACCCCAGATTCACCCATTCAAATCCTCGCGTTCAGTACTGTCCGCTAAACCGTTTCACTTAAATTTTCACAGGAACACTTTAACGGCTTAAAAAAAGATGTTACTCCAAAAAATAGGGAGATAACTCACGCGGGGCGTCCGGGAGGTGGTATATATACTCAGAAAGCGCTTGAGTCACGTATTGTCACACCTGCCATAAAAAGTCATGCTGGTGGTGAAAGTACCGTCTCCTGGACGCCCCGCGCAAGCTTTCGCTCCGGTCTTTTCGGTAAAATCGTTTTTAAGCCATAAGAGTGTTCCTGTAAAATACGAGAAGGAACGGTTCAGCGGACAGTACTGAACGCGAAATTTTGAGTGACACAATCTGACATCTTTTGCTAGGGCCCTGATGCACACTCCTTTCTGGTCGGAATTGCTTCATTTTTTTTGCTAGTCTAATGTATTATATACCCCGGAGTATGCTCCGCGAAAAATTAAGGAAATCGAAGAAAACCCAAGATGAAGCGAGCACATTTTCAAACTCTAGTCCATTTTCAATCCCGGCGTAGCCCATAGTATGGGGAGTCCTCTCATTCATTGTTAATTTCCGAAAATTGACTCGAACATTGAAATACAGGAATACAACAAACGTGACGGGACAGTCATTACAGAACATTACAAAATCGGGACAAGAACGGCGTGGATACAATGAGGGGTGTGTAGATACAGTGAGTGGAGTGTTCCTCGACTTATTATGAAAAAAGAACGAATCCAGGGGAGTCGCTGACAGTCGTCCTGCTCAACCTGGACTGTAACGTAACGGCGTCGTCAAATCAAGCTGCCAGTCATTGTCTGGCTTGCCCAATCTACCCGAAAGTCCGGCGAACAAAGTGCGCCCGAGGAGACTGTCCACTTTCCTGCCCTTCTTGTTCCCCTCAGCGGCAATGTTGGCAGTTTTGGCAGCTGGGGACCTGCCCTCGCAGTAGCCATTGACAGTCGAAATTCTGCGCTTCTGATAGGGTAAGGTGTCTGGCGAGGGGGACGGATCGTGTTGACGCAGATACGAATTGATTCGGGTGAGGACATGGCCCACAGTAACTGGCTGCCCTCGAACCTCGTGCGCCAGCTGCAGCTTCTCGCTCAAGAGCCCCGCCCTGATAGTAATAAATACCTCAGTGCGTGGCGGGGAGCAAGCGGGCTGCGCCAGTAGCTCCTTCGTGAGTTGTGGATTGCTCCGAAACGAATCAGAGGGGAACGAGAAATCGAGCTGCAGGCAGTTCTGCGGGGTAAGGACGCTGTGGAGTTGAAGTGTCGGCGATGATCTGGCGGGACGACGTAGTTCGAGTGGGACCACGGGAATCTGCGGCTCCGGAAGTGGGGATGTCCACGAGTCGGGGCTTCTGGGGTCCGCCTCGTACTCCTCGGTGGTCAACTTCCAGTGAACCCCCTTGGTAGGCATCGAGATGGTAGGGAGTGGGTTTCGAGGCAAGGGCGGATTGAATCGTAGCCTTTATCAAGGTCCTGTCATGGAACAGCTCAACCAGAAACAGAATGACTCTACAGCTGAGCACCGGTTCGCGAAGTCCGCAAGAATCATTATAATCAAAACTGCGATTGGTCAAAGATATCTCCAAATGGTGAGCTCGGCGTTTCGGCAGTCGGCAGTTGAAACGGCTACGGCCTTTAAGCTGTCAACATTGCGAATAGAGGCGCATGTGCCTGATGAAATCAGAGAGTTTGTGTGCGATGGCAAGATCCCGGGGAGAGCATCACCGACGAATCGCTAAGATTGGGCGCAACACCGCCCATCCCCATGGGTTAATTGATAGGAGTGGGTTGTGCTACATTAGGAAATAATCCTGTACGACTGACGTCAATAACACCGAGCAACCGCAGTCGGTCGAAGCACATAGAGCTGGAGTTATGCCAGGCACAGTATAATTGGCTTCGAGTATAAATATTGTGCATTGAGCCCCGAATTGCTACTAGCAGTAGATCAGCCCGAAGCACAGCAGTGAGTCAGGTATAGTATGGAATTACTCGCACCAAGTCATATCGAAGCAATTGGATGATGTTCGAGCTGAACACCAGAGGTATCTGAAAAGAGTTTCGAATCTATTCATAAACGATAGATGGCAGTTACTAAGGACGCGTGTCGTTGTTACCGAGACACAGCAGCTGGCGCTTATTGTGCGCTTAGACCGGATCCACTTATCCAGCCCCCCGTCTGGGTTTCCGAGCGATAAGTTATGCGACTAGTAATACTGTACTTATACCACGGCTCTGGCACACTTTTCACTCAAGCTTATGTATGTGCAGTTGAACTGTGGAGTCAACACCGCATTTTTTATATAGATATGACTGCTGTCAGAGCTGACATGCACTTCTTTCTGTGCCTGAGGCCCGTTACGAACTCAACGCGGGTGTACTTTTTTTGTGGGTTCGTAAGCATCTACCGAAGGGATCGCCCTTCGTATGATGAGGAGGAACTGAGATGGAAATGCAGCGGCGGAAGGAATCATGTACAGCTCTGGGAGCATGCTCTCTTCCGGCGATATTGCTTTGCCCGCGCTTCAATTGACGGCTTCTGCGACAGCCCCACCTGGCGTTCAGCCTCACTAGTTTCCCGGATTGGTACCCCATCGACGCAGATCCAACACTGAAAGAAATGGGGAAAAACCCGTAATTGACCAAAAGTTCAAGAACCATCCGAGTTTGTTTTAAAGTAAGTGTTTTCTGCGGGTTCCCAAAATCTCGAACAACCATATCCCAGGGGTCGGAAATGAAAGGTCGAACCAGCATAGCCTCATTGATCCGATCTCAGCCGACTGATACACAAGTCGCGGCGGGTAGAACCGGACCCGATGATCGCGGACGATCAAAGTTCATCACGTCAACAAGCCCAATTTCGGGCTACCCAGAGCGCGAAACATGCTGACAACGACGCTGAGGCCATGGATGCCTCCTGGATGATGATTGTATGAAAACACCGCGCAGTAGAGCATATTTGCGCGACCGTTTTGGGATCACTTCGAGTTTTTAGGCGACGTCAGAAATTTGAAGACATCTCACTTCTGAGTGTGCAGTCGACCTGACGGGAACTCCCGCACTGAATTTACCGATGAAATTTTGGAGGTAACGACGGTACTGTAATTTAATTGGCGTAAAGCGGGTGACAACGGCACTATCGTTTTTCTTTTTCGTGTCACTCCTTCCCATTTAGGACAAGCATCATTTTTAGCACCAAACGGGCGTTTTGGCCTGTACAGACTTGTGCAGATATGCGCTAGTTCTGGTATCCTGATATTTCGGCCAATTCCAGTAGATGCTGGCAGAGACGAATATTTGCGTTCGCTCACGGAGCGGATCCGGTTCTCAGACGATGTGAGCTTGGCTGCTAAAGTTGAGACAGATTCATCGCTTTGAAGAACGAACATTGCATTCGACATGCATCAAAATATATGAAGATGGTAAATTTGTACAACAGACTTGGCCGAATTCCTCAATTTCAACGTATTTACCGGTCTGCAAGTCTCAAAACCTTTCAATGAGGAGAATCTACTTATACAAAAGACAAGGATTATATAATCACGTCTACCAGCCAATCACCTTATGCGCTTAGTTTATCCAAGCATGACAAACATCGGGTCGCTCCGTGATCGTATTTCTTCGACTGCAGCGACAACTTCGACAAGCATTCAATATTTAATGCTCATCCCATACTTGAAGCAAGCGAATAGGTATGTATTTTACAGACAGTAGAAATTATGCACAAGGAGCGGATCTTGGATGCACGAGAAGATCAGAATGAAGGGGAACTGTGACTTTGGGAAGGGACTTTAGGCAGCCATCAGGCCTATGTGGGCATCTATAATGAATTTATTTGAGCGGGGGCACGAGGGAAATTCATATTCTTTCTGCCAGAACGTAGATACGGCAACTAATTCAAGCAAGAATTGGGGCCAACTCGGATCATAACAATGAACATACCCCGTACGCATGATGAAATTAAATAAACTCGGTAAACCGCAGGACGGTCAAGTACCGAACATATCAGCTAAGTACAATCAATGTAGCGCGGATTCAAGAAAATGAGTGCTGTCACTCAGGTCATTTTCGAAGCCGTTCCCCACAAATATAGAAGCGGCCTCCACGGCGGTGTTATTCAACCCGTACCTTATGCTGCGGCATCAAAATATTCTTCGTTTTAAGATCCTACATAGTTAAACTGACTGAATACACTTTTGCAGCGATACGGGGATATATTATACTTGTGTGGTTTACGGAATACAAACATGTAGAACTGTCAGGGTGGTTATCCATCTAGAAGTCCACAAGATGCAAACCAAGCACAACACCATTCCAGGGGGGAGAGCAATACAAGACACTGGCCAAACTGTGACTGGCCGGCCGCTTATATGGCTGGACTTCCAGTTATAACCCCGTGGGACCTGACCACGAGTGGGGTGCGCAAGTGCATCGGAGGAGCTTGACTCTCCTCCCAGGTAAAAGTCCCTGGTGTCCACCAGTACACAGAAAGCTGTTGTATGTTGTCCCTTTGCAATGTGCATGTGAGACCACAATCAGCGTGTTCAACTTGTGAAGAAGCTTGGAAGAAGCCGACAATGAAACCATTCTCGTGGCCTGAGAAAGGAGTATAAGAGTCAAAAGGTCGTTGAGCACACATAGAGCATAACACTGGTTGAAAAATTCAAGTTTTTCGGTCAAAGTATCAGTGAAAAACTTCCTTTATTTTTAACACATTTTTCACTGAAAATGTGTCTGAAAGATTTATAACTTTTTCAGTAATTTTGTGAAAATTCAAAAGTTTTTCAGCAAAGTCACGAAAGTTCTGAAAAAGTTATAATATTTTCAGATACATTTCAAGTGAAAAAGGTGTGAAAAATGAAGGAAGTTTTTCATTGAAAAACTCAATGAAAATTTTGAATTGCTCAACCAGTGTAAAGCTGTGCATTCCCGTTTGCAGTTGAGATGAAGTATCAAACGATTGTGTAAACACATTCCAAAGCATCACATTGAGAAAAATTGTACTTGTATTTATCATAGTTGAGTTAGTGTCAACTCGATTCCGAGTACCGAACACCGAGATTTCCCGTTGAAGTGGGTCTTCCAGAACCATGGTTGTACCCACCGCGCATCTGGGTATTGAAATCGTTCCCGGCGAGTTGTTTTCCAGTTGCAGCAGTGGTCTTGACCATTTTGATATTTGTATATTGTATTTTTCAATCGATTCGACAGTCACACGTCACAGGACGGTCTGTCGGAATTCCGTTGGCCTGTAACGCGTCACGGGAGTACCTGTCGAATTGGCTTTTAGGTTCACAAATGTCCCTCAAAAACCATTTGGCTGCCCAAAAATCTCCGTTATCGCTCCACACTGCAGGGATTCCTGCATCCTTCAAACCCAAAAAAGACTTTGAAAGATGTCTACCATTTTCGTTAATTTTTTGAGGCTCAGGAAAAAAAGGTCAAAGATATCAAGTGTTTTCTTCATTTTACCCTCTTGATAGAAGATCTTCTAAGTAATAAAGCGGCTTTGTAGAATTTCTTCTGGCCAAGAATTAGTTCTATTCGTAATACCAAAGACTGATTGAACAATGGGCCCCATTGTCCATCCAGCCTTTCATGCGCCAATAATAATTTATTTGCGACACCAAGAAACAAACTTCATTTCAATCACCCTTTGGCCAGATTTTTACCACACTGGCAAAGGGAGAAAACAATCTTGCATTTTTCATCTTATCTTTGTCACACTTCCTAAATTTGGTGAAACAGGTAGACATCTTTGAGCCTCATTTTTGGGCCACAAAGATGTGTGGACCCCCGCAGTGCCAGATGCACACAAATACTGGGACTCCCTGTCAATCCCAAATCTGCCTATTTCTCCTGTAATTACCAAGTAACCTCTCTAGTTAGACTGTGTGCACCCCCATTCACACAGTCTAACTAGAGGGGTTACTTGGTAATTACAGGTGGCCTATTTATGCACCAAGGGTTGCAAATTCCGAGACAAGGCTCAAAGAGCGGCAGTTTCTCAACTCAAATATCAACACCATAATAGAATATTTAGATGCTTTGTCAATTCTTCTATTCTTTTTGCTGTGGTGAAGGTGATCAAGGATTTTTTTAGGGTAGGCTGATCGCCATTTTCTTCATCATTCCGAGTTCAACTTGTCCAATTTGCTATAAAAGAAATCAATGGACTACAGTCCTGTATCTCAGGAAGTACATACAAGAGTATACTCTTGTGGAATTGTTATTTGCAAGTACACTCCAGTGTGTGCAATTAACAAAAGAAATGTACCCAGATCAGTTGCTCATCACCATCACCACTACAAGCATAAAATATGCATTGTGGTCAAAATACTTGTGCAGTAGGCCATTGCTTCGCATGGTAAATACGAGTCCGTCTAGGGAGTCCTCGATATACGGCTTGATAAATGGAAGAATATGAAACTAATGGATACCAACACTGGCACAGCCTAGACCCTAGGCGCTCGATTTCACATGTGCAGCCTTTTTAATATGCCGGAGTATTCTCAAGCCACAGCAGCCCCGGTATTATCAATGCACAATGTAAGATTACGCAGTAGAGGGGTATCCGACAAAAGAACAGCATGGCGGTAGCAAAAAACTATATTTCTTTTATTTTAAAGAAACCCACAAAGAACATGGAGGCTTGTTGAACTTCCAGTGAGCTTTCAAAATTACTTTAAATCACGGGCAGAAGAAGTTGACCTCTATGGTTCCCGCCCACCCTTCGCTTGGTCGCCGCTTCGTGTCGACCAGCTCAGATTGGGCAGAACAAAGCCCAGCAATATTTTTTCTGTGCCTCCAGGCCAAAGCAAATATGGTGCAGAGCTGTAAACATGGGATCGACGGATATTGGGATACTTCCTGGCCGTGACACGGAGTAATTCCATTTGGAATCCCAATAATGCGCTCATCAATTCTTCGCCCGTGGGCTCGTCCCGTGGGTTTATTTGCTCAAAACAAATAGGGGTGCTCAATTCCTATCTCGTGGGCCCGTCCCGTGGCATATTTGGTCGAAACAAATAAAGATTCAAACTCCGCCAGGAAATAAACCGTTTTGCACATCCTCTTGCTTCATTTCCTAGCCCAACTTTGACTCTAAACTCACCCTAACCTTTAGTCACTCATCTGGATCAATTTTACAAGGCCTGACAAATTTGAGGGGCCCGCAACTTTGGGGTTTTGCCACATTCATACAAGTATATTTATATCTGGCAGTGAACATTGTATTGAAGGAAGATAAACACTTGGGGTACCATTCTTTACCTCATTGAATATATTGTGGGGCTCATTTGTCTCTGAAATGTGGGTAGGAACAGTGGGGTTGAGACCAAGACGAAGCGGAGTTTGAATCTTTATTTGTTTCGACCAAATATGCCACGGGACGGGCTCAAGAGATAGGAATTGAGCACCCCTAATAGAATTGTGCGTGCATTCCATTTGTCTCGAACAAATAAACCCACGGGATAAGAATTGAGCACCCCTAGTTTCACTCCAAATGGTATTTCCATCACTAATGCTGGAGAGTCCTTTCGCAAAACCGCATTTTTCGACATAATTTGGGAGTTCAATGAGAGTTTAGCCTATTTTGTGACCATCTATAAACTTTGGTGGTTTTTTTCTGGTAGGAAATATACAGCAGAGAACTGATCAATGCAATTTGAATGCCAAAATTGAAAATTTGTGTCTGAAGCAAATATAATGTCAGGGATATTCGTTATAATGGCAGGCAACACTCATTAGATTCTCCTTTGTGCAGCGGAATAGCCTGAGAATACTTTAATACATTGGGCAAGCATAGTAAAGATGCCGAGGCATGTTGAACTTGTTGTTTTGATCCCATCAACTATTGTTTTCATACGCACGCTGCCATAACAGGCATCCAATATTCAGCAGCAGGCCGAAACATTCCAAGCAGATTTATATACACATTATATATATTTTTGGCCTGGCAGATGGAATACAAAGAGGTCCCTTTTAATTATAAAGTACGGCGGTGTTGCCCAATTTGGAGGGCTTTCTCAGAAACCGTGTTTCCACATAGACTCCCCCTGGTGGGCCACAGCAGGAATGTGCCTTGTGATGCTAGATACCTGGTGATTCAGCCTGAGGATTAGTGAGCAAAACCTGGCTTATGCATCACCTTAATCAGCGGCGAATAATGGTGAGTAATACTTGAATCCACAAATTAGTAAACACATGCCTCATTGCTCGTGTGTCGTCACCGCGCGGACCGGCTACCAGCTGAAGATTAGTTGAAGTTCAGGTTGTGGCCTCAATGAAGAGAGTATGGAGCCACTCAAGAATCACAGGCATAGTGCGGCACTTATCTTGTGGAGTAGCCTTCTTTTTCTAGAGTTCTTAAAAGCAGGTTGGAGCAGCAAGGCAAAACGTAGTCAAAACGTGGTACTGTGAAATCCTTGGCATCAACACAATCAAATTCTCATCCCACGCAAAGTCAAAGTCATCAGCTACTGAGTTTTTTTTTCGAAAAGTGGCCTAGAAAAATGACTAAAAACGATTACCTAAACAAGTTTAGGACTCGTAAAAATTTCTGCAGGTCTTGAAATAATTCCTGACCATTCTCCAATCGGGGGGAATCCTGGTGATGACTTGTCAAAATTTTCGGGTGTTGTCACGGTCGTTTGGCCCCATGTCGAATTCGAAAATTTGTGTAACAGTCACACTCCGTGTCGAATCGATGGGAAAAATACAGTAGCCTGCGACGGTGTTCTTCCGCCACGCGTCGATTAGGGATCGCGCTACGACCGGGGAGGTGACAGTTACACGCAAGTGGCCGGAGTAGGAGGAGTATTTTTGAACGGTATACGGCGCCCCCAGGCGGAATGCGGTGATTGCGGTCCGCAAATGAAGTTCAAAGTGTTTCTGCGGGAGCTCAGCCGATTCAGCCAGCGGGTCTGGGCTAATAAAGCCATTGAGCTCGTCCGTACGTGTCCGTTTCGTAGGTGGTGAGCGTGAACGAGCGCAAGGTGCCACGCGACTTCGATGATGGGGGATCTCGACTGGCGAGGTTCAACGAGGCACCGTGAGGGAGTGGGTAAGCCGTTAAGGCGAATGCGGGCGCATAATCAGCGGCGGGGCTGAGATGATCTCTAGATGACGGATTGCCTCCTGCAGCTCTTTGAGAGTGGTGTGGTGGGACTCATTCTCATCCTGGAGGTGTCTGTTACTGTCCTCCAGTTTATTCACCCGCTCCACAAGCATCGCCGTTGCCCTATCGTGGTCTTTGCCCAGCGCGTAGAAGCCATCATTGAGCACGTCCAGATTCTGCGTGACAACTGAGAAGCACTGGACGGTCGCTTTTTGTAGGCCGTCAGCCGTGATGCTAGAGACTGGGGGGATGTCCGACTCGTGCCGTTCCAGTGCAAAGATGCGCGCGTTGAGGTGATCGTGAGACTGATCTGTTTGAAATCCCAGTTCTTCCTTCCGTCCCTGGAGCTCAGAATCGTAGCGGGACGTTTGGGGTACTCGACTTTGTGGATCGGTTACGGTAATTTAATGCCGTTCATAATTTTGGATACCGAAGTTATCATAAATCAGCCACAAAATCATACTTGGGGCTGTCAAACCCGAATCCGTCCGAGGACCTGCGGCGTTGGTGATTGCCAATTTCGAAAGTAATTGGTTGCGGCTTTGCTGCGGCTCATCTCGCCGGATAATTTTAGCAGCGCCACAACTTGGACGCGCGTCGGTCGGACTGAATGACCCTGCCAAGAACGCCGGTGACAATACATCTAGCCGGTATGCGCAAGGTATGTACGCGTGGACCTTTATGTAAATTCTTCGGCGGGCTGCAGCCGAAATCCGGTTGGAGGAGGAGGAGATATATTCTACTGACACAGTCCCACAATTGGAACAGTCAGTCTACTACATACGACATCGGAACTTTTGTAGGCTAAGAGGTTAGGTGTCGTATGGAGAACACACGTACCACCAAAGGGGGCGGAAAGACTAAGACTAAACCGGGTATCCCCACCCTGGCTCGGACAAGAGCAGGTAGGTTCTTCGGCTATAACCTCGTGGGTGGGAAGCGGCCATTCCTTGCCTCCGCCCATAAATCCCCAAGAACCATGTCCGTCCGGTCGGGTCATATATGTATGGTACAAGAGGGTACAGGTGTCTGTAATGTAGGGCAAAGTAAGCCGCTTAACTGATGTGACACAGTGCGAGAAATAATAGTTGTTGTGCTCCCGTCGATACGTAAGCTTACCCCATCAGCGTTCAGATCTGGTTGTGGGAGTAACTGAGCCTTGTCGGCCGCGTCATTCCTGATTTCTAGCTGCAGATTCCACACCACTAGGCTATCCCGTGCAGCTCGAGTATTTTTCTCCTCTCTTTTGTAATGGTACGCATCAGTAATATTACGAGGTCATTCGGAATAGCATCCCTTCGGTCGTAGTGCGCCAGAAATAATAAAGCCCGAATCATTCACTCCTGTCCATAAATTCGGTTTAATAACTCATGCTGCCCCAGATCCTACCCTCAAGACCGGCTCAATATATTCCTGCCTTCATCCCAAAATGTACTTTTGAGTCCCTCGGAAGCCTCGGAATTTGCGTACAGGTACGAATTGTCCACAAAAGGACTCGTCTCAGCCACCACACATATCGTCTCCGCCGCCCGGTGTTCAGCGATTTTCTCTCCGAGTTTTTCAATTAGTGTGTCCGAAAGCGGCGAATCCCATAGGTATCCGCCACTCTTCAGCGCATTCGAGATGCTGTGTTATTTGAGATTCCGAAATATGCGATGGAGGATGGAGAGCAACACACGTTTGAAATACCCGCACCCGCTCCACATTGTCTGCCCAGCCCACATAGCCGTCTTCATCGTCCTCGTCCAAGCACACCTCGGCGAGACTTTGTAGCCAGCTCAAAAGGGTGGGCATGAGGTATGGTAGCGGCGGGGGCAAGTCGGCCAGGTTATTGGCGACATCTCGTGCACCAAGAAGGATGAGGGCATGCACCTGGCGCCGTGCACGTACAAGGTGGTCGGTGGAGGAATGCGCCGTTGAATTAAGAACAGTTTCGTTGGCGATGCGGAATTTGAGTTCCATGTGCAGTCCGAGGGCAAGCGCAACACATGCGATCGTCATGGGGTGCGTACAAATACCCTTCGGTGCCTCTCCATCTCTGACACTACGCATATCGCCAGTGACTTCATTGAGCGGCTCTCTCACCTTTCCCACACCGGATACTTTTCGACGCGATACATCGTTGAACTCACGAGCCGCTTCTTGCGCGCAAGAAACAGGTTGTTTCCGCCTTGGGTTAAAGGACGGCGTAGCGCTCGCGGATACCGCACTGGCAGTGGATGCACGGCTCCGGAGGGTGTATAATTCTTCCAACTGGGATAGGAATGTGCGAAGAACGGGTTCGGAGAGTGCGCTCCGTCGCGCAAGATCTGGAATTGTGGTGAATTGAAGGAAGCATGAATACTTGGACGTCTGAACCGAATGCAGAACAACGCACCACCAGTAATGCTGTCCCAGAGCTCACGGGCGAGGCGAGTGACATGGAAATAAACTCCAAAGGGAATCAGCAACGTTTTTGGACTAGCGAAAATCAATGGAGAATGGACATGGATGCAATTCACGAATAACGGGGATGAGTGGTAGAGTTACTTACAAGGTCGGAGAGCGTCAAAGACTGCCTGTTCGGAATGTATCCCCATACGCAACGCTATGTCAATGTACCAGCGGGTGACCGTCGCAAGTGGTGGAGGTGCAGGACCGGCGAGGAAAAGCTGGTCATCAAGTGTGCTGAAGGTGCGCACGCCAAAATGGGAGAGTGAGTGGCGCTCAAAGTGGGTAATGGCTGAAGCAACTCACATGATTACTGGTTTCCGCATTTGGGTCGATTGGATTGCGTCTGCCATCTAAATTGTGCGTGAACAAAAAGAAACTGAGTGAGAAGATGGATCCAGTCGGGAAAGGATGGGATAAACTGGTGCGAGAGAATACGCAACACAACGCACCAAATATCCCTCCCAAAGCAAGGGGCTCGCGCCTGGGTAGGGGCACGCATCCGCGGCAGCTACAATTGTACGCGTATGAAGAATTCCGGCAGTAGACCAGGGTCGGGAGGTGTTTGGGTCGCCTACGGGAAGTGCAGAGAGGATACAAGAGATAAATGGGAATACAGCACACGACATCACAACCACAAACCTGAATCCAGCATCCCCAGCAATGAACACACCGCCGCTGTATCCTCGCTGGTAAAAAGGAGCACATCCCATTCCAATGCCAGTGCCACTGCCTTATCATGCAGTGCCTTGAAGAAGCGGGCACGACGCCGTCCGTATCCGCGCAGATCTGCGCCGGGAAAGAAAACAGTTGAGTCGGTGAGGGTGGATGGCAGAGGTCCTTCTCCAAGAACTTCGGGATCGCAGGATATCGTGGCTGCATGGGCCATGATACAGTAGGCAAGGACCCGCGGATGAGGGGGCAGGAGGTCGGGATTCCAACCAAGAGATGCGAGCCAGGATCGGAGGGCAGCTCCTCGAAACAGAGGGAAACAATTATATGGCAAGAGGAGAAAGGCTGGAAAATTGGGTGATTTAGAGCGCTGTATGAAGCCAAATATAGAGCGTACAATCAAAGAGATTCTCCACGAGTTGACTTGAAAGGTTGCCTAAGACCTCATGGACAGGAAGTAACCATAATTGAGATTCAAAGACGTCGCCCTGTGAAGATTGAGGCGGGAAAACCGTTTCTCCGGGCTCATACGAGGTATCAGACCCCGAGTCGGCGGATGCTGAGGGCGTACTACAGTTTATAAGATCCTGTTGTATATCGCGGGGTTTTTTAGGCGGTCGACCACGCCGGACGGGAGTGGTCGTACATCTATAATATATTCATGGTTGGATAGCCGCATAGAGGAGAACCAACTGACTTGACTCCGCTTTTTGTACACCGCGGACATGATGTACCTGAGGGCTGGGGATGGCAGAGGACGCGTCTTTTTTTGCAGGTATCGCATGCCGGGAGCTTGACCTTGTCTCTCTGGACGGTGAGTCGTGAGCGAAGCATTTGGACGCAGTGTCGGAGAAAGTGAGGCGCGAAGACCACGTTTCACATCATCAAATGCGTCCATTTTAGATTTCCTAGAGGTGGCAGGTGGCCGGCTATCAAAGCGCAGGCTTGAACATACTTTGTCATGATGCTGATTCATTTTGCATTACGAGGCGGCCCAACGATGTATCATTTTTGGTTTAGCTTTCTCTTCCCTTCCTGTTCTGTAATCACTCTGGTCAGAAAGATGTCAATTGAACCGCAGCACTAGCGGTATTATTTCAACTCACATTTAGTTGGGATGCTTGCTATCTAGCATTTTCCCCACAATTCCACGAGTGGGTGCTCGAGGAGTCAACTAGAGTCATAAATCAACCCAAGACACGTGGCAGACACCGATCACCGACTTGCTCGCTACAATTTCTCCGCTGCTATATCATCTGCCGGCACAAAAGCAGCGCTCATAACGTTACGACGATCACTTAAGATCATGGGCGCTGTTTGGAGATGGAGATTCCTAAACGGGGTTCTATTAATACTCTTCAGTAAATTCAACAATGCTGCTACAGCGGCTATCCGAGTGGGCAACGGTTCCATCGTCTCACATACGGGACTTTTGCTCAGCTTGACCTCAAGATTGCCTCAAGGACCATTTTCTGCCTCCTAGAATTGATCCTACATTCTCGGGTGGGGAACGATGGTGTACCTAATAATACCTGTAGTATGCCGGGACACTTCCCCAAACCAGCGTTCCTAAGCGGGACCATGCCGTGTAATACCTACCTACCCACCCATCTACATACCTACCTACCTACCTCGGGAATCAATCACGGAACAATTAGGCGGACCCACCGACTCACCGCCACCTTCGCCACGTTCGCCACGTTCGCCTCTGTTCGCCTATCCCCTTATCTACAGGGAAGTCTGTGAAGCGACAAGAAAATTGTGTGCAAATTCTACGCGAGAACCAAGCGGATGACTGTCTCAGGCCCGTGAACAGCATGGGCGCTTTACATCAGAGTGTGACTTCGGGAAAACTTCGAAAAGAGCTGATAAAGGTCGGCCCCGGCGTAACTTCTAAGCAAGCCTAAGTATTTTTGAAGCGATGATTCAAGGTAAGTTAGATGATATATCTGTGCTCCGTCTGCCCTTAGTCATGTTGCCATCAGTGGGGTAGAAGCTTATGACTAATCATCGGACTTTCAAATTTCGTCGCGTCGATTCCGCGGCGCAGACTGCATAAAATGTGATTCTTTTTGGGATTTGAGGGCTTTGGACATGGGTAGCACATCTAGTCTCCTCAGATTCTTGATAATCTACCCAGCAGGTGCTGAAAGCATTGAGCCCACGGAAACCGCGGGAAACTGATGGCATCAGCTGATGTCTCCCACAACCGCGTCGCAAAACTTTGGATGTATTCACAGAGCTCAAATAAATATCATACATGTACAGAACATATTAGGCGACTCACTAGACTCTCTGGAAGAGTTTTTAGAGCTTTAATCATCGTAATGAGTGCACAACGCGCGTTTGTATTGAGATTTCAAACTCCGATGATTAGTAATAAGATCCTACTCCTCGCGATCAGTAACAGACTTCAACAAATGAGGTACGAGTTAGATCTGTTGAAGTGTCTGTCTAGGAGAGACTAGTCTGCTCTCAAGCTTCTCTGAGCAGGGTTAAGAATTGGGGTCCAGAGGAAGAAGAATTAAAGGGGCGCTGGGTAAGGCTTCGGTCAAACTTCAATTGGGAGTTGGAAATACGTGCGAAATATCTCGCTTGACGCGTCAATCACAGAAGGCCACGGCCAGTACAGCTTGAGTACAGCGGGCCGGTGCCCATGTTGTGAACTTCGGGTTGATGTCTCGGCATTGACGCCAGTCCACAACAAAGCCATCGTCTCGACACCGCCACATTTTTTTTAATCACGAATTGTGAAGGCGTCTGACACGAAGCCCGCTCGGTCCTATCTTTTTCATGCTTATCTGCGGTCTAAATGCCTCTTCCACGCGCACAGGCCGGATTTCAACGCGTGCGCCGAGGGACCTCATGGGCCAGGCGTACAGCTCCACAGAGCGGCGCGAGCGGCGACGAGATTTCGGCCAATGGAACGTCGGGAGCTACGAACGACCATCGATGTGCGACCCCCGTAAGAGTCTCTTTCAACACCCTCCATCTGGAACTGAGCTGCAAAATGCGAGATCACCACATGCTCCTCCGCGCGGTGCAGGGACTTCAGAAACTTGTATTTCGAACCCAAGGGCCGTGTTCACCCCCGGAGCGCAGGCACCCGATCGGAGGGAAGGATGTGCAGCACACGACGGTGTCGTGCGCCGGCCGAACGCCCATAGTCGACGTGAGTACTTTTGCCTGTGGGGAGATTAAATGGATATTATATCTTCCGGGGGCCCTTTCCTTTATTCCTCTGCGAATGCCGATGTGAGGAGTTGATTGTCCTGAGCTCCGTCGCCTAACACTTACTTCTCGATTCCTACACTCCTTGTATGAGGATGTACAACGGAAGAAGTACGATTGGATTGGGATGTATTACAATCCGTGTAGGGATTCCAAGAGAATGGGCGGTTCTATTATCAGATGAGCGTCTTTTCATTCAGCTCCCCTATGTGCTCGTTTCTGCATAATGCGCAGTCATCTATCCCCTCACACTGCAAGTAACCGTCTCCGCCGGTAGCTTCCGCTCGTTCCACGCCTTTGCGATCTCTGTGCGCCCAATGCACACATTCCTCGCAGATACCCTCATCACGCGCCCGTCGGGGCCCTTCACTTTGACGCGTACGTCGCTGCCGCCCAGCACTGCCGCGTCGACAACCGTGTGCATCTTGTCGTCCACGACGATGCGGTCCCCGGGCAGCAGCCACGCCGCGCGTAGGTGCTCGAGGCCCACGAACGCCTTCTCCTCGTCGTCGAAGACCACCTGGTACTTGCTGTCCTTTTTAAGATGGACAGTCCCCGCCCAGTAGTGTTGGTCTCGCGGCCAGAGCGCGAACACGCGTGTCCCGTGCGCGGGTTCGGGGATTGGGCGGTCTGCAGGTGAGTCGTTGGGTCATCGTGTGAGCGGTGGACGAATTTTGGAAGCGCACCGACGTCCGGCCCCGCTTCGATGATCTCGTTGTCTTCGAATTGGGCGAGATTCTGGTAATTGCGCCCGCCGTGCGCAGCCCCGTACCAGAATTTTATCAGCGCCGGTTGCGGCGGCATAAAATGGTTTGCGTGTTCCCAGCTTTCCACGGTTGTGCACACGGTTAGCTATCGAAAGAGGGAGGATAAAAGGAAATCTGCACTTATTGTATTCGTCGCCGTACGTTTTCCACTTCGTTGCGTAGTGTCAGCAGGAAGTCTCGCCGGTGAAATTCAACACTCAGCGTACCTTGGTAAAATATTCCTGCGCAGGCGCGTAAGTACGATGCACCGATGGGGTGATTACCAGCGTACCCAAGCCCGCGCTCCCTCGTCGTCCTTGACGACTCTGGCGCGTAGTATGCGTTCTATATGCAGGCCGAGGTTTCAGTTCTCCGTGCGGACTAATGACTGTATGGTTCCCCACCGACGCGCAGCAACTCTGGGGCGCCGTTCCGCGATCCCATAGGCTGCGTTTCCACTGGGATGGTTAGGCCCACAATGTGGTGTGTGCAGATGTAGAGAACGCACCTAGACCGTTGTGTGTTGATTTAGGCGGGCGTATACCAGTCAGTCACGGGCCTCAGGAACGCCTGCGTGTTTGTTCTGCTACCGCTCGTGAACGTCGTTAGATTTGAAGGCGGTGGTAAAGGATCAAGGAACAGGAACACGAGGTACGCCAAGTGTCACATCACTTACACACTCCCAGCACAGCCTTCCTGCCGAGTTGGAAAATATTCAAAGACTCCTCCGTTTTCCATGCGGAAGCTGCAATGGGTGAATATTGAATGATGGGTGACATGCAATAGGATTCTGAATCTTCCGGGATCGACTCGCCGAAATTGAAGCCTCATCGACGATGTGGTCAAGTCAATGACTTAATCGAACCCCCGTTACTTATCTACCTTGTACGCTGGAACTTCGTGGCCAGCACGGAAGACACGAAGGCATGAGAATCAAGCCAGCGAGATGTCCGGCTACGGTATAAATGCGGAAGGCCTGCCGCAAAGTCGCCGCTGTACGTGTTCTTCATAACTCGGAGCTATGCGTTCATGAGGACAGATTATGTATGGAACAAAGGGAATGTGTACCATGTTCTCGACCCCTTGGTAATTTACACTGTAATCCTGAGAAAAACTATGAGAAAATGCCTCGAGTAGAAAAATAGAATTTAAATTACAGCGTCGCCGTTGTAGATTAATACTCTGAGGTCCGAGTTAGCGACGAGGTCCAAAGCCGGAAGAGCAGTGCGCATAAAATCACCTGCATATATATGAACGTTGTACAGGACCAGGAAAGAAAAGATGGAAAGCAGTTTCGGCACCCCCCCCCCCCCGTGAAGAAAAGTTGATGCCCACAAAAGCGTTAGATTTCTGCCAAACCACTTCTGCGTCAATAGCGTCTTGGTCGGAAAACAGGTACGGCCAAATATCGGGCGATACGATGAATCATGACTGTCTGATAGCACTTAGTTGGACTGGGCAATAATTAATCATCTGATCCTCCGCTGTTGCAAGCTATAATCTGTCAATGCTAATGTCCGCGTGAGTGAACGAGTTCAAAATATTCGATACTTATTATACGCACCTGCGCCTTGAAGCCACAGTGACCGGCTCGTTAAATGAGGCGTTTGCGCTGGCAATGACATCCGGGCCGATCAAAGGACCGTAGGGGTTAGTGGCCGTGTATGTCATGTAGCCAGGATGTTGCGAGAGCGTCCTGTGAATCAGAAATGAGCTCTCCTTATCGTGGGAGGAATGTTGAAACGCACCGTCATGCCATTCCCAATTCCTAACACTTGGATATTCAGGTGTATTCTGCTGACTCTGCCCGCGACGATGGCAGCGTTCTTATGTAGCAAAGACGGGCCTGTAATGCCCCCCGTAGCTGGATGAGGCGTAAGAAAGTCATCGGAGCGCAGAGTATTGATTCACGATTCAGTCCAGAGCGCCAGACCATTCTTGCAGTGGCCGCGTTCTTGCGGGAGTCGAAGTACCGAAACCTGCGAGAAAATCTCAAATCGGACAGAGCAATGCATGCAATGTGCATACCATCGGTAGCCAGATCTCCGTATCAGGACGCCTGGTAGACATTGGGGGTCGTTTCTGAGGCGGGGGTATCGGAGGAAACTCTGGCCACAAGTCGCTGGACACACTGCAGATCCCCGAGTTTTCCACCATCCGCAATTTTCCTGGAGTAGCAGCGAACACTTTCAGGAGAAGCTTTGTTGATGTCTTGACCGTGGGGTTTCTGACACTGTCAACGATACCGTCGATGCCGGGGAGATGCCTTGGGCCGTTGATTTCTAGGACAGACGATACTGGTAGGGAGAGCGAGCATAGAAATATGGACATGGTTAGGAGAGAACCCAACAGCAGCACTAACCTTATACCGGCCTGGGGATGCGGAAACTGTGCCAGACGGCTTGGGTATGGGCCGCAGCTCATAGAGTCCTCTGCGTAGCGCGTACTGCGGTTGTTGTTATGTAAATATGCTTACTGGCGGAGTCCCAACTCGCTGGGATAATCTAGCACCAAATATAGCGTCCAGAAGTAAAGTTGTCACACCTTCCTCAGTCCCTGTGGCTTGGCGTCGGGAGATTGACGGCGCGAGTGTCAGAGTGGTGCAAAGGTCCACAAGCAAACTCAAAACAAACTGCGGTGGAGATTATACTGGAGTGAAATTTAAAAATTGAAAAATCACCTGCTGGATCATCATGAAATGGGGTGGGCCGTTTGCAAACATTCAATAGGTCGCCAAGATTCCCACGCAAATGCCAGAAGATCGAATCTGCTGGGGATATGCTCTCTGCAGAGAATGCGCAGCATCTAAACGTCCGGCGTTATATCGAGTCCGACTCTTGAATCCAGTAGCGCGACGCTATATATGGCGAATAAAACGAGGTCAGTGTAGCCCTGAGACCGATATTATTATCAGGTCAAACCTGATTCGATTTCCCCGCGCCGCTTCTTAGCCACAAAACGCTCCGACGGACCCAGAAGTCTACCCCGCCGGCCGCACCGATCACTCAATCATCTAAATATGCCTCGAGGTCCAACAGAACGAGGCGCGGATCGTCAATCGTCTGGAGCGCCTTCACCCCGATTTCGCGGCTATTGTGGCTCCAGAAACTGTTGATCAGCACTTGGAGGCCATCACAATTGCAGAGAATCGAAAGAAGGACGGAAGGCACTCCCGGTGCCATTAGGCACAGGTGCGTGAGCGCTGGGAGATTGGCAATATGCAGCCCGTCGTCGCATTTGCCCCACAACTCCAGATGGGTGAGGATGCGGAATAGGGGCCGCGTGGGATCGATTGCGCTGCCGACACCGCAGAGCGCCGTCAGGTTTGTATGCAGATACTGCAGCTGCATCTTTTCGAGGAGCGGGAGGAATATTGTTGCACAGAGAGGAGGGTAAACGCGAGCCGCCGGGCGCAGCTGCATGTGGAGAGAACATGAATGACGATGTCTCTATCGGCAGCTTGAGGGAGATTGATGAATATGTTTTTTGAGTGTTGGGACCATTTTCTTGGCCGTAGATGAGTCTCCTGGAGAAGCGTAGATGTGTCTTTTCGTGACGAGGGGTCAATAACGAGAGTCCGGTATAAAAGAGGTTCAATCCTAGGTATTGATATATGTAGAGAACTCAAAAGCCACGCCAATTCCGCCAGACCCAAGGGGCCGTCGGAATTCGAAGTTTGGATATAATGTTCGGCTTTGACGTGAATTTTGATGCTGAATCCGAAAATACACTCACCTAAGCTCTAGGATGAGTATTCACGGCACTAGAACACAATACTTTATTACCCGATTGAGTGAAAATGATGGGCATTTGACGTGTACAGCCCCTCCGAAGACGGTAATTTATCACGTGAGTGATTCTCGGACCTAGCCGCCGAGTTTTCAACGACGTCGAGAACAGCCCGGAAAATTTAGAGATGCTGTAGGAAGGAGCGGGAACATAGGTAGAGGTTCCCTGTAAAAAAACTTTGGGATTTGGGTCATTTTTGAAGGCGTGGGAGGCATTTTAATGGGGGTATGGGGGGGGGGGGGTCTCCGAAGTCGACCTTAAAAAACTTTTCAGCCCTATATCCATTTTTCGAAAGCCGACGGCCCCTTGGCCAGACCATAGCAGGACGCGTTGCGCGACGAGAAGAAGCGTGGGCGCGCTTTCGGGATGTTGGATTGCTGTGATTTCGAAGATTTCCCGTTCGAGTTCTGGCGGGAGTGAAGGAAGGATGGAATGGATGGGGCGGCGTTGAGAACAAAGAGCTTTACACAAGCGTTACTACACAGCCATCGGGTGGGGCGGATTAAATCGGATCAAATTAATTTTGTCGGATTCGGAGTTAGCCGCTGAATTCAGGTTTTCTTATATGTAGGATTGTTGAGCCCCGGGACGCAGGGACGACCACCTCCTGGCAAGTAAGTGAACTCGTCATTTCATTGTAGCACTCTCTGCTTGAGTCGCCGCCCCATTTGACAATTCAGACGCTGAAAATTTTCTCAGATATAGTCAAGCCCAGAACAAGACGCTTTCGGTCCAGGAAAAGTCATGGATGTTTTAGTGAATTTTGTGGGTCATTTAAGGCAATAATTCGCGCGACTTTTCATTGGGATACCGTCCGTGAGCGCGTTTTTCGCATTCGGCCAGTGGAGAGTTCACGTGTGGTCACACTTTGATCACCTCAAATCAAGGCAAGAGAAATCAGTGAATAGCGACATGCACACACCGTAACAATAGGGTTTTGTGTGCTTGGGATCGAAGATAGGCCATTTATGGACCTGTGAAGCATATTTGGCCGATTTTTGGGAAGGCGGTGTGGGCCTCAGTAATTTATTTTGGGCGGCAGTCCAAAAGGGGCAAATATCAACACGCGGACCAGACGGCCAAATCGTGTATTTCTGCCTCGATAACTGCGATGAAACTGCTTAGATATGTCATGGGGGAACCAATACACTGTCTAATGTATTCAAATCGCCGGTAGCATTGACAGTATTGGTAGCAATATTTACTTCTCCGAGGTGCATGTTGACGAAAATCACACCGACTGACGAATTGCAACTGATACTCCCCCAAGGTGCATTGGGTAATTTTATATGATATATATGAACATTTCTGCCGCGTAATATCCAGACCTAGAGGAAGATGGGTCCACAAAAATTCTACGGATTCCAATGTCAGAGATATCTTGGTTTGCAACGATTATGATTCTCCATCACCCAATCGGTTGAAAGAAATATATGTGAGTGCTCAAATCCATGGAATATGTATCCGTAATCATTGTGTGCCGGGGTAAACATGTAGCCTTCAGGGTGTACCCACTGGGGAGCGGCCAATGTCAAGCGCGATGAACCTCGAAGCGGCTCAAACCTGCGAGAAAACTCTCAATATTGTTCCTCATAGGCCGTCGTCAGCGGGCGGTTCTACGCTTCATGACACGGGGGATTCGCATGGAAAGCGTGGGCATGTCGACCGCCATCAAGGCGGCGCCTACGCGTGTCCATGCAAACTGTACCGCAGGCAAAAGCGCTCATGAGCGCCTGGGCGAACAACAATGTTCCCGGATACTATAATATCGAGTGTATACAACGGAGGACACAAAATTGTAGCCAACGAGGAGCCCGCCAGGGCCAGTCTGCTTATAAAAAAACTTTATTCAAGTATGAACCGTTATTAATTTTGGTCTCCGGCCTATTATAAATATCTCAATGTGATATTCATCCTGTTTCTCCGCTGAATATTGCTGTCCAAATGTTCCCTTACCTTAAGACTAGAAGCTTCGTCAAGACCGAAGGCCTCCACTTCGTTTTATTTATACTCCTTTCTCAGGCTACGAGACTGGTTTTATTGTCAGCTGTGGACCTTCTTAGGAACTTGAATACGCTCCTTTGTGGTCCTGAATGCATTCTGCAATGGGAAGACATACAGCAGCTTTCTGTGGACTTGGCGACGCCGGTGATTTTTACCTGGGAGGAGGGAACTCCTCCCATACACTTGCGTCTTCCGCTCGTGGCCAGATCCTACTGGGTTGTAACGGGAGGTGCAGCCATTGAAATGGCCGGACAGTTGCCGTAGGCCAGTGTCTTGTGTGCTCGATCCCCTGGAATGGTCTTGTGCTCAGTTGACATCCTGTACAATACAAAAGACAAGGACTATACAATAACGTCTACTGGCCAATCAGCTTTATGCGCTGAGTTTATCCAAGCATGCACAAACGTAGGGTCGCTCCGTGATGGCATTTCTTCGACTGCAGCAACAACTTCGACAAGCATTAATATTCAGTGCTCATCTCATAAGATCTACGAGGACCGGATGCTGGATGCCCGAGAAGATCAGAATGAACGAGAGCCGTGACTTCGGGAAGGGGCTTCATGCGGCCATGAGGCTTATGTAGGCGTCTGTAATGAATTTATTTGAACAAGGGTACGAGAGAAATTCAGGCCTTGAAAGGGGTTCTTCTGTAATCCATTGTGAATTGCACAAAACATGTTATGCCTTGATCATGCATGATGCCTAATATTCTTTTTGCCAGAAAGGAGATGCCGCCACTTGAAAGCAAGACTCATTGAGGCCAAGTCGCACCATAAAATAAGCGCTCATGTTCAAGTGTAAACCAATTTTTCAATGCAAAGCCACGGGGGACACGAAGAACCAGCTGCAGCCCACAAGTCCAGTAGACTGTATTTTTTGCTTTCACTGTTTCTTGGTTGACATCTTCCTGAGTTGGAGATATGACTGTAGCGTAGCACGGGTTTCAGCTAGTCCTGTACAATTCTAGAAGCATACACACCCTAATAGTACTATATTCATGTCTACCATGAGTACTATCAACCTTGAATCAATACCTTTCCGGAACAATTTATCAAACATAGATGTCGAAAAGAGAATCAGAGCTCAAATCCGTGCAATCGCCAGGGGTCGCAATATCGCCGGCAGCACTTCCCATCTGAACGCACTGTCCGTTAAAGGCGGTAATAGAGCAACCGGAGGCCAACAGTCCTCCGGCTCCGACCGCAGTGGGATCGTTGCAAGTCGAGCAAGCAAATCCCCAGCCCTGGACACTGTTTACCGGTCAGTGGGATCGAGTCGGAATGTGCGAGCGAGAGAACTTACGGGTCGTCAGGAGTGGTGATCAGAGGAAGAACAGAGATCTGTCTGGTCGCGCCGGTCCAGGTTGCGTACAGGTCTAGAGCCGGGTCCGGGTTGTTAGCGACCCTGCCGAACAGTTTCAGAGCGTATAAACATAAAAAAGGATTCAGCAATTACTTTAGCAGGGAACCTCCGGTGAACGTCGTCGGATTCTCGGGAATGAACTCGGGAGAACTGGCTGTGAGCGCCTGGGAGATGACTGGTGCACCCGGCGTAACTGGGTTCGTGTACCCGAGCTCAAGCCCTGCATTGGCGATGCTGATCCCCACACCTGTGACGAAGGTCGGGTTGCATGTGGGAGCAGCGCCAGTGGGATTGGCAAGCCCGATGTTGGCGAGAACGAGAGAAGCGACGACGGAAACTACAGAGAGCATTGGTATGCAGATGGTTTGAGAGCCGATTGGTGAGATGGAGGAGTGGGATTGCACAGTTTATATAGTAGGCACCTCCAGGTTTTCCAAGTGGGCTTATGCAAAAGATCGGGGAGCAGGGTTGATTTATTTTGTCATGCGCGCTCGGCAACAGTAGTGATAACAAGTTTATGAAATTTGGATCTGTCTTTTACTCACTAGCTTCAGATCTCAACGTGTGGCCGTTAAAAAAATCATCGGGAGTCGTAGCACCACATACAATCAATGACCTTTTGGTACCCCTTCCAAATTCCAACACTGTAACGAACATCTGCCTAGTTTGTCCAAGTTTACCGACCTGCGCGTAATGGATCATCGCAGCCCAGGTTCATCATGCACTTGCAAACTTAGAGGCTGGCACCCATCTAGGTCCTTCCCCCAAGTCCTGTGGTGCTCGTTGAACATGTTCCACTGTCAAAGCATACGCCACAGTATTTTTAGGCCCTTCAGAATGTTTTGGACACCGGAACTGCCGGGTGCTTTGATGCTTACGGGCTGGCCGTGGACACTACATAGGTCACCACGCGGCCAAGACGATATACTGCTAGTAATTTACAACCATGTCGCTGTTGTGAAAGTCAGGTATGGTATATTTTAATTTCCTCAAAGTGCACTTCAAGTTGAACTACGGAACATCGGCACGGAAATCACACGCTCTCCGTGACGGGCCGCTGGGTGAACAGACGACAGTCTGGATTATTCCAACATGGAATGCTGTAATCATCAGGGCCCCAGGTTTATTCTACACTTGCCGACTGGGAGAATGGCATTCATCTATCTCCTTTACCCAATTAAAGGTCTACATCGCGCGAGGTATTTCAGTCCTTTTAAGTGAATGGCCCATTTTCGGGACACCGATCTAGTAAACATTCATTCCAATCTAGTACGAGTGCGGTATCTGTCGCATAAGCCTGGAACAATGTTTTTTGTAGCGTTTCATTGCCATTCACTGCGTTGAGGCCCTAAGTAATCACAGGTTTGGCTGCATTCACCTACGTTCGTCTGTGTTGCTCTACCACTGTTTAAGTGAAGCTGAATTTTAATCTTATTGAATTAGTGTACTGTACCATTTTGACCAAGTGTTCAGCCCATGTCACCCGTCACCATAAGTGTTCATTTTTGAGGTGTTCATTTCGCCATTTCACGTGGCAGAATTACCATATGGGGGCGGCCGGGCCGGATTTTTTAACAGATTTAGCCCCTAATTAGGCCTCGAATGTCGCCGTCACTGGGACCAAAGGTGCTCAGTTCGGAGGCCGGGGTCACCCGTCACTGAACACTCGGTCAAAATGGTACCATAGGGTTCAAGATCAGCTGGCTTGAAACCCCAAAATCTAGCTCACCTTTCAAGCTCTTTTTATTTTAATTCTATACTTTGCCTTTCATTTGCACCTCCACTGTGGCTAAATTTCGGTGTAGCGGACCGAATCCGGAAGCCAAACATGTCATAACTGCAGCAATCATAGCCAACTTCATCAAAATCTAAGCCGAAATTATTGCAAGTATATGCCGTTACAAGCCTACCAATGTAACCAGAAGCTCACAGATGCTTAGTCTACCCTGGATCTACCAAGGTAGACCCAGGTAGAAACAGCTTGGATAACGTAGACTGGGTTAAAGCCCAATTCGGCCGTCAGTGTTATGCTACCAAGAGAAATATCTACCTAGTTGCAATGCATTTGGTTACCGGACTCTTCCTCGAGCTTGGACCGGGAAATAACATTCGGGGACTTCCGGTTACTTATGCCACCTGATGAGGAGCTTAGTGTCGGATATGTCCTACAGAGAACCTTCAGTCGATGCTGGGAAATCTTCGGGAACTGGATCCTAAACAACCTCAGGATATCGCCGTCGATACTTGAATGTTGCTGGAATGAACACATTGTGGGAATTTCACAAGAGCACTGCGACGAGGGCTCTGTTGAATCTTGGCTGTGAGAAGCAAATATGTTGGCCTTTTTTCCAGTACTTATTCCAGCCCGTCGGGCACATCTGGCGACCTGCATTGAACTTTGTGCATTATGGCAAGAAGAAATGCAGGTGCTGCGCTAGCCGCTCATTGCACTCTCTCTTCTGGGGTTAGAGAATTTATCTTGGCTCGACAATGTGAATAGGTTGCAACTGGGGAGATACTACACAACATTGGTTCCTACTTTAGTCGTCCATTAGATAGTGGCAGAGAATGGAGGAGGCGAAGGTTCGGCTGATTCGTGAATAAGGCTTGAAGCCGATCTACTGGCGGAAATTGTAGAAGGAATAGTGTACCCTGTACCGTACCCCTTTTCCCATGGTATATACCTACGCGGCTGCCGCACAGTCCCGTAATCGGGCATGGCTATGCACAGGTCCACCTGGGTATTTGGAACTGAGACGGGAGTGTGGTTGGGATTAAACCATGATGGCGCGCCAACCTCAGACGATTGTGTTGAATTGCGTGGAGAGACGAAGGCGACGCGCAGCTGTGGCGTGTCGACTTGAATCGAACAATTCAAGAATGATGGAAGTGAATGTAGCTGGCGCCACGTACTGATCGTATTTCGGGACCGAATGAGGAAGAATGCTACAGCTGCAAGACCACCGCAAGCCAGGCCACCAACTGCCCCTCCGGCAATTGCCCCGACGTGTATTGGGTTGGATGAGGGAATATTACCAGGTGTGTTTGAAGATTCCAATGTAAGATGATATCTGGTTTGCAACAATCATGATTGTCCATCACCCAATCGGTTGAAAGAAATATATGTGAGTGCTCAAATCCATGGAATCTGTATCCGTAATCATTGTGTGCCGGGGCAAACATGTAGCCTTCAGGGTCTACCCACTGCGGAGCGGCCAATGTCAAGCACGATGAACCTCGAAGCCCACTTTGGTGAAGGCAAAGTGAACTAAATGAGGGGTGTGCGGCAAACGGGAGCATCCAAAAGTAAGCGGGAGGCTAAGGCGAACATAACGAGCCTCGGAAGTCCCGAATTGGTAAGGAACTCGTAGAGAACGAGACGATGGAAGTTGGCGCCGTTAAGCGGTCCACTTCCCACAACAATATTTAGCTGTCAAACATGGGGGTCCGAGGTTGTATTCCATCCCTCAATCACAAAGTGTGCCAGAAAGTAACTGGCTGGGTTGGTATGTCAAATGGCCCACTACCTAGGGGTGGCCCACTTCCCAGCGGGTTATAGTGGATTCAGACTAGATGTAAATGCGCAACGAGAGAATCGGCGTCCGCGAACATCGTGATTCATATCCAAATGCGAAGATGAGTGGTAGTAGTCCGTGGTGGCAAGTAAGTAAGCGACATTTACAGTAAATAAGTCGTAGGTACGTCTGCACAAAAGCGTTACATGAACAAGGGTATGGATAACAACATCAGATGATCCGCGAAATTTTAAAGAATTAGCAGAGCTGTGAAGCTCGTATCATACCGTAGTCCCGCGCGTCGAATAAAGTAAGTCGGCGTGTACCCCCAAAAAGTCCGAGAAGAAAGTCCGCCATAAAGCAAGAAGCGAGTCCGAGATAAATCAGCCAAGACGAAGTAAAATCACGCAGCCAACGTCCACAATGCTCCGCCCACTGCAGCCGCGGCCGCCGCGACCCACGCGCTGTGCACGCTGAGCGCCACTCCAGAGCCCTTCGGGTTGCTGGGGCCGGTGGTCGTCTGATGCGAGTCGGCGGTGAACACCGCGGCGGGGTTAGCGATGCACGACGAGGCAATCTCGGGCGCGCTCAGCGTAGGCGCGGCGCGGTTGATCGTCCCGTTGCCTGCAAAAGAGCAGGCCACCGGGTCGAGGCCGTGCCCCTCGTAGTGCAGACTCATTGCGTACGAAAGCTTGATCGCTGTGAACAAAAAAGGGATAGAGCAGTCAGTATTGGCATGAGGAGTTTTTATTCACACCACGATGAGACGCAGCGGGCGGGGGAAATGCGTAGGAGGACGTACTGGGCTCGCACATCGAGAGCTTACCGTACGTGCCGGAGGTCCCGTTCGCAGAGATGTCCGCGCAGTCGTGCCCATTCTGGGCGAGGTACCCACACGCCGCGCCCAGCAACTCGCCCACTGCTGCGTTGTAGTCGTGCTTCTGGGGGATGAAACGGCAGTGTAGTGCAGCTTGCAGACAATTGCACGCCGCCTCGTCCGGCGTCGCAGGGAGTACATTGCTGACACTCCAGGTGGGGCACGCGGGGTACTTCGACGCCGCCACGCTCCCCTGCTCGGGGCCGGTGACGAAGGTGACTTTGGCGTACTCCGCGGCGAGGTTGTTGAAGTCTTCCTTGGGCGTGACGGTGGTGTTGTCCTGGGAGAGATCGATCATGCCGAACTGGTGACCCGCGGAAGAGGCGGAGAAGTAGCCGAACGCGATGCCGCCGGACCAGATGTCTGTCATGGGCGAGCTAAGGAGGGTATATGTATGTCGGCGTGGTAATGCGAAATGAATATATAAAAGTCGTACTTGAACATTGTGCCAACCTCTGTCCAGGGCCGGACGCCCGGGTTGCAGTTCTCGCTCCCGTACTCCGAACTATGACCAATCGTCAATTAAATGAGATGAGGGAAGCTGAGAATGAGCAGACGCACAAATACGCCGCAACGGGGTAATCCTGGAATTCGCCGTTGAGTGTGTCGTACGTCCCGCTTCCAGCGTTGCCGCACCATGCGCTGTTGTACAGAATTAATGAGCGATGGTATTATTCTAGCAGCCGAGGGCCGTACTAGCTGTTCATCCCAAACAAGTCAATCGAGGTGTCACCGGAATTGGAATTGGTCGGGTCGCAGGAGAGGTAGTGCGCGACCGCGTCCCGGAAGTCGGACGGGCCGTCGATGGCGGCGTATCCAATGAGGCCGGTGAGCGACTTGGACGCGCTGGTTTTTTTATATGAATATCTCAACTGTCACGGGAGTATCGGACTCACAGATACGCCTTGATGTCCCTAGCAGCCGCCTTGATGAACGGGGCTGCGTTCTGTGCGGTTCTGGTTAGCACCTCGTTCCCAACGTTGTAGGCGAGGATGTTGTCGTATTTCGACAATACATCGATCGTGTTCGTGTACTGCGCAAAACATTACGGCGTGGAGGGAAGACAGGCGGAGGAGGGCCCACCTCGTCCCGAATATTGGTACTCCAGGCCGGGATGGTGGTATCGATTGACCCATTAATTGCTGGGAAGTGTCAGCGGCGTTTCGCAAAATCTGGAAGCGACTCACGCAGCGACAAATCCACGCTGAACGGCGACATAGGGTGAGCGATGAGACATAGGGGTAGGAGAACATGATGCACATAACGTATATGCCCGCTGCGCTCAAGGCGTTCATGCACGCATCGTGGTTGAGTGAAGACGTCACGCTACAGTGCAAACGGTGTCAGAAATTGGATTCCGCATGACCATTGAGGACTCGGACTTACCTATACGCGCGGATGACATTGACGCCAAGTTTCTGCAAGAATGGGAGATCCCGCGCGCATCCGGCGTCGTCCGCCAGGTTATCCACGTCTAAGTGTATCGCCTTTAGTCCTTTTCAACGGCACACTGCAAGAATATGAGACATACACGTCGAGGGCTGCCCAAGCGGATTGTCGGGGCCACGCTCGATCAGCACCAGGCCTGGACAAGTAGACGGTTCAGCACAGTAGAGGTCTCATTCCGAGAGAACAGACGTGCCTTCTTTCTGGTACGCCACACCCTTGATGAAAAACCGATTCCCATCCTCAGTGTACAGATATTTCCCTGTCCTCGAAACTTTCGGAAGGGCGCCGACCAGAGCTGTGAGGCCAAGAAGCGCAAGAGCCAGGAAGAACATGAGCCACGAGAGAAAGAGAGTGTGGCGCCGTGGGGGCGGCTGGCAGCCCAAGGTAAGGAAGCCAACGGCGATGTGAGACCGATATAACAGCCTCTGCAAGAGTGCCACTGCTTGCTGTGATCGTATCAAAAATAGAGCGGAAACACGGTACTTCGGCGCGTGACGATGTCCCGACTTTGGCGTTGATCCCATCATCTCCTCGCTTCTCTCACCACACGACAATCAAAGACAATCATCACCTTCATCCCTCACCGCCAGCGACGCTGCTCGATATCCATTGCCATATCACGACTGAGAGCCGTTGTATTCTCCGTTTGTGAGCCATTTCGGCGACCTCACTTTGTCTTTCCGCTTCTAAACTTGGGCTCGGTCCTCGCGCCTCGCTTCCGCAGCGGCGCAGCTGATAACGATCGACCGGCGCCATTTATAAATTATATGGCTGTCAAACGGAGCCGAGTAGCACAACGTTGATCCTGAATAGGCCAGAGAATCTACTGCAGTTCAACGTTCAACGTTCATCATCTGAATTTGCCGGGATCTCGTTTGAACTATTCAAACAGCGACGTTCTTCTAATATTCCATGGGACCACCGCAGTAATACATCCTCCTCCTCCTCCTCCTCCTCCATAAGATCCGCTCCGAAATTTGGCACTTGTAACCCAGACTCCTGACGGCCGCTTATATTTCATTTAGTGTGTCAGCGCTGGCCACTGACGCGAGATTGGCTCTGATGCTGACACGTCCCCTAATGAAGGATATTGCCTTTCTTTCTTTCTTTCTTTCTTTCTTTTCCACACAAGTCTAATTAGTTTTCTTTTGCGCACTAAGCCCTTGCCCCATGATCCAAGCGAGACTCTTTTGGCCTGCGCTTCTTCCCGTGCGTTCTCCCGCATCGATCCCACAGATGGTTATTTCATGCGGGTATGTATCCAAAACTCTCCTCAATATTATTAAACACGGTCTCAATCCACATCAGCGAACTGATCTCCTGTAGAATGTCTATCGTGTCTATGGGCCCACTCCCGACGCTTCTCCCGCTCAATAGATTGCACGATTCCGTGTCCGTCCGAAAATATAGAGCGGAGCGGATATATACCTGTACCAAAGCTCCCGCCCGTCCGCAGCCGTAATGTCTTCCTTTCCTTTGCACATAGCTAAAAAAACCCTTTCCCATGACCCAAGCAGCTGCACGCAAGCCCTTTGAAGGGAACCTCATACATCCGACAACTCTCACAGCTTACCTCTCAATTCGTATGGTTTCCCGTGCCAGTCGCATCTTCGTTTCGTTCCAGTGGTTTCCATGTCATTCCGCGTCTTCCCGCGATTAATGTGCGTTTATATTGAATGTCCTATACGAGATCGCAACTGATGTACGTGTCTAGCATCTATTATTCTCACGCCTGAAGTTCAGGCCGAAACCCCTCTCCTTAGCCTGTTACATGTAGTGGGCGTTTGTCCCCCGACTTGTCCGGGGTTCCTTTACTTTCTTTTTCTGGCGGGCCGAGGGGCCGATTATGCGGGATTCATATCCCACATTGGCACTGCACCGACGTTCTCTGACTGACATGGACGTGGGAGGATCGTTCCGCAAGTAAATTGTCGGTAGGCTGAATGGGGCCAGTCCGGCCCGGTGAGACGCGGACAAGAGCGCTGCTCCCTTGCCCAGCGAGTTACTCGCTACCAGAAATAGTATCCCGAAGCAGCTTGCAACATAATTAGGGTGTTTCTTGGGTGTTTCAGATATAAGTAGTTCTCGGGTGTGGCCCAACTTCGAGTGCCGTTGCTCTTGCTGGAGACTCCCGGAGAAAAGGTGTGCCTTAAGTCGGGCTCAGAGTTGGGCCCCAAGTTGGGCCCGAAACCCCGTAACTGAAACATCCTATTTTCGGCAATATGGTGTGGTCTACGAGTCCCGGAGCGAATGGGATCAAATGAATCATTGACCGGAGGATCTGGATCGCGGGAAAGAAGAGAAAAACTGGGACGAGTCGTCGGACAACCGCACATCAGTAGAAGTTTCAGGCTTCATTTTACGTTTCCAAGTGACTTTCATTGTCGGCTTGCTGCGAGCTTCAAGTCGTGGGACCAGAAAGCAACAAGGATGGAGGAGAGGAACAGTACCACTTATAACGGGGATGACACTGAGAGATGCAAACAAATCCGGTAAATCTCGTCAATGAAGAATGAAAAGCTATTTGGGAGGTTGATCACGAAACTTGATCGATGCGGGAGAAATCCACCAGGCCAAAAAAGAGTAAGGAGTCAGCTGTTGGCTGCGCGAAGGTCTCCCGCCTGGATCATGTGGCAGGAGTGGCGCCCAGTCTGCAGACACAAATCTTGGATGTTGAAGCCGGAGCCACAAATAAAGTTTAAGGAGCAGACCTCTTCCAAAGTTCGCTTTATCCTCCTAAAGACATATTACTTATGGTTCCTAGATATATCAATAAGAAAATGAAAATCATTTCGAGTGTGGAGGTGCTCTCCAGCACTCTTCGCTGAAAATTTGGCTGTGGTGTTTACAAGTGTTATTTGAGCCGTGCCTAGGCTCAAACCCAGCAGCAGACGACAGCACTGGACTTTGACAACAGTCGATCAAACGGTGATGGCGAAGCGGCTGGAGTATTCTAACCGGCAGTTAGTACGACCAAAAGTTGCCGTGGGTCAGTTGTTTTGACTTAAAAAAAAACTCGCGAAAGTGAAAATTCAAACACTTTGAATCAAAATTCTGAAGAGACAGTTATGTTCTAAATCATTCTACATGCGTGAGCAACTGATCTTAAAGTGCTATTTGGGCAAAAAGTGGGATGCGTCGTCTGAGGCATATGATAGATGCGACAACACCCGATATTGCCGGGCATTCCCGATGCGGAACGGTTTTCTCCGGTGGGTGTTATTTTTCCTTCAGTGCCCTCAGTTTTGGAGGTATTCTCATAAACGATAATAGAGTATTCTGGCGAAGGAATTCCGCGAATAATTGCCTCTTTAGAATTCCCATTGCAGCAGTTTGAATTTTCCCTTTTGCGGGATTTTTCGATGTCTATTATGCTACAAGTTCTTCAGGATGGAAAGCTTGACGGTGACCGGACGTTCCGCGCACAGCTAAGCGCAACCTTGCTTGATTGAAAAAAAAAAAAATGTACCGACACGATTCGCTGCATTAAAATCATCGTCCTCACAACTGGTATCATCGTCGCAGCCTTTACGTTGACCGCACTTATACTGCTCATGAAGGGCAATGCCGGTAAGGCCCTTTCCGGCCCATTCACATAATGCATCATGTTCGCGCTACCCAGGTTACAGCTTCGCTTTCTTTTCCCAAGGTCGAGCTTACACCCTCACAATCACTGCGTTGAGGCCCTATGTAGTCACAAGGTAGGCGACGTTGGTCTACCTTGGTCTACCGGGGGTAAACCAAGGTAGACCAACGTCGCCTACCCTGTGATTACGTAGGGCCTCAACGCAGTGAATTCTCGCCAATAGGTATTATTAGGGGGTGCTCAATTCTTAAACCGTGGTGTCGTGTCGTGGTTTTATTTGTCCGAAACAAATAGAACTCAAACTCCACCAGAACCGAACACCCATTTCTGGTTCTGTACAGAATTATTCCGGTCCTAAAAATCATGATCATTGTCCAAGTGACTCTACAGTGATATGTGAGTAAGTATAGGTGGCAAGAAAAAATTATAAGGTGTCAATAACTACGGTTTTGTTCCAAATTACACCAGTGCTAAATCCGCATATAGTCATAACAATTGAACCAAATGTATACATGACATGATAACGATTTATGAGATAGACTGCGACCCATTCGAGGGCAGTATGAGGCAAAACGAGCGGAACTGTTTGCGTTCACCTGGCGGAGTTTGAATTCTATTTGTTTCGGACTAATAAAGCCACAACGCGACGCCACGGTTTAAGAATTGAGCACCCCTAATTTGCGTTCTGTAACGACCCGGAGATCAAAAATATAACCCTGGGAAAACGACCCTGTCCATAAATTTCAATTTCCTGCCTAAATATCGCCTTGGATAGTGGATAGTCGCCGGCGCGCGTGCCTCTGTAGAAGTGCAATTTCGGATACTTAGGCTGGTGATTGAAACGTGGTAAAAAGAGGGTACACTGCCAACCAGACCGTCACTGGAGACCAGTGGAACGACACAATCTGGGTGATACAGATCAATCCAGTGGATTTCCACAGATCGGCAAACCACTGGAAAGCAGTGAAAGCGACAAGAAATGGGCAATGGAAATGCAGCAAAAGAGGCTCGAACTTGTGACTAAAAACAGTATCAAACGGGAAGCGTGTTATCCAACTGCGCCATAGGGTAATGTATTAATATGTTTGATTGAAGTGTCAGTATCAGTTGGATCACGGAGATATTAATGGATCGTCAGTTTGAGAAGGTTCCATGGCTGCAAAAATGAGCTGTAAAAATCTGGCAGCCAATGATGTCAGTTTTCATTTCCATTGGAATTTGCCTGAATTTACACCTTGCTTGGAGCCGCTCGGAGGTTTACTTGCCCTTGAGCGCCGTGAAACCACAATTGATCATGATCATTCTTCTAACAGATGCCATCAACCACGTGAAATGCGCCAGTGGATTTCCAGTGCAACTCCCACTGGAAATCCACCGGTTTGCCGATCTGTAGAATTCTACTGGAAAGAAAAAAAATCCTACAGATCAGACCTGTGCATTCCAGTGATTTCGTGTTCCACTGGTCTCCAGTGGAGGTCTGGTTGGCAGTGTACGATCGAGGGAGACTGGCTGATTCCGAATCAAAACCGAGCTGATTCCGAGCCTAAACAGGAAATCCTTGGATCAAATTTCCACATGGGCAAAAAAAGAAATTGATCCGTCTCACAGCAGTGTCAAGGGTTTCTGTAAACTTCTACTTCTGGTTTAAAAAAATTATGCACCTGATTTTTATGAAGCCTATGGTGTGCAGATTTTACCACCCTCAGAAGGCTTCTATAATATGATTTTGGGTTATTCGGATGTGCGACCATATTTGGCAGTTAATCACTCCATCAAGGCCAAAGCGATTGATATGACTGAGTTCTTGTCATGTTCACTCCGCGACCCTACAAACCAATTCAAAAAAGGTATTTTTACCCTCGTTGTACAACAGCGCACGCATGGATCTCCTCTGGACCTTCTGGTGGGTAGTGGATCGGTAATATTACAGGGCACGGTTCACTCATGAACGCCGGTTTCACAGCTTATCAACTTGCAATATCTGTTTCGTTTAGTTTCCGAGTTTCAGCAAGCCGGCCAAAAGCCGGCAACGTCGAACATACAAACGCGTCACGTGAACGGACATAATTTAACCGGCCGAGGATACGCGTCCCTCTGAGCTTCTTGCGTATTGAATAAATACCCACAACAGTCCCTGATTTCTCACCTTGCCACAGATTCGCAACCATGGGCCGTATGACTCTCCTTAGCTTTATCCGCGACCAACGCGAGAAGCGGCCCCCGGTCGAGCGAGTGGATCTCACTGGCAAAACTGTTGTCGTCGTTGGGGCCAATGCCGGCCTCGGATTCGAGGCAACGAAGCACTTCGCCACCATGAATCCTGGGCGGCTCATTCTTGCATGTCGTAGCCAGATCAAGGGACAGGAGGCTTTGGACAGTACGTCTCATATTCGAAAAGGGACAGAATTGGATCATACGTCGCATGCAGAACTGAAGACGGAAACCAAATATACCGGTGGAGAATTATGGCTGCTTGACTTGTCCGACTTTGCTTCAGTGCGGAAATTTGCGGACAAGTTTGAGCAGGACGGCGGCCGCTTGGATATTTTGCTCGAGAATGCGGGGACCTTAGCTGCGACGTACGAAGCTTCGAAAAACGGGATTGAGTGCGGGTAGGTTAAATATCCGCCTTTTTCACCCGCTACTCACGCATTACAACCAAAGTCTCCAAGTTAATTGTCTATCACTATCTCTTCTCGCCCTTCTGCTCCTTCCACGTATGCTGCAAACCGCGCGGGACCACTCCACATTGCCCCGGATTGTCCTCGTATCTAGCGGCCTTCATTATTGGGCCACTATTGATACGCACCTTCTCAAAAGCCCCAACCTTCTGGAAATGCTCGGTAGCAAGGAGTACTCCACCCCCAAGTACGCTCTCGAACACTTCCATGCCCATTATCTCAACTATCTCCGTAGGGTCATGGGTGATCGCTATCCTGTCACGAAGAGTGCGTCCTTTGCATATACCATTTACTCCGCAAATTTATTTATTTCAGTGATCAATGTTTTCTTCATCCGAGCTCTCAACGAGCGTCTGGGCGCCTCAGCCCCGATCGTCGTAAATTGTGTCGACCCAGGGTACTGCTACTCGAACTTCCGCAAAACTATGCCCGGTATCATGGCGATAGTGGACTCCCTCATGGAGAAAGCCATCGCCCTCCCCACGGAAGTAGGCAGCCGCCAGCTTGTCTGGGCTGCGCTGGGCGAGCAGGAGCATCCGGAGAAACTGCGCGGCGAGTTTATCTCTGTTGGGCGAGTCGAGGAGGTTAGCGATTATATTCTCAGTGCGGAAGGTGTGAAGATCCAGAATCGGCTATGGGTACGCTGTTCATATTTCTGGGAACCGGAGGAGCGTCTGACCTGTATTTTCTTTCAGGAAGAGTTGATTGAGATGTTAGGAAAATTGGATCCGAGAGTCAATTCAACTATAAATGAATGCCTTGCACGAGGTTGAGTTGGATATATTAATTTTGCCGCTTTAATTTTATTGATTTAACTTCACTCATCAAGAACCATGAATATTCGATTCCTGCGGCACCTTGCTCAAAAAGAAAAGTTTCAGGCTGCCTGACGAGGTGAAATTCAAATTCGGCGAGATATCAGAATTGCGTATGCACAGACGGTATATACCATCTTCAAGCGCCATTGCCGTCACAAGCAAACCTGTTTACCGACGACGAGAATACAGGTTGGGAAGCTCCCCAATATCGCTGGCAGTCCCAACATTGCAGCATTGTTCGTTGATAGTCTGGCCTGCGCAGGTCCAAGCCTTCAGTCTTAGACTTGATTTACTTACGAGATAAAAAACACGCCTTTGGAATCATACAAGCAGTTGTCGTCCCCGAAGATGATGTCTCCGTACGTGGCGGGCCAGGCAACCTCGAGTTTGGACCCGGGGAAATTGACTGAATTCTTGTTGTTCCCGTCGAACCGCGCAAAAATGGTCGCGCTGCCGCTCGAGACTTCCACGACTTTAGGTTGGCAGACGGATGCGCCCTGGACGGTGATGCAGCCGTGATCACTGATTGACGTGCTGTAGTATGAATTAAGTCCTTCATTCCCGCAGGAGGAGTGAACTAGGAGAGACGTACGACTTTGGTGGACGTGGACCATCCAACGGGATGAAATGCCGAAAGAGATCACGGTAGAAGCTCAGAATCAGAGTGTTAGGGTTAAAGTGATTTATGTTTAAGAGGAAGTTGCTGTCGATGTAGTGAGTATGAGGGCCCTTTTATACTCCACTGCCATTATTGTGCGATGGGGAAATTAATAGATCGGGTCGAAGTGCTGAGCCGCGGCGGCCTCCCGAGCTTTGAAGGCGGGGGATCTATTTGGGGGATGAACACCACGTACCCGCAGTACCTATCGATCGCCTTTGGGAAACAGTCCAGGCAGTGGCCTTAAATTCCGCACCCCGAAACGAACTTCGGGCGGGCAATACCGTCGTGGACATATACGCTCTCTTGGAACAGCGAATGTCGGTCTTCCGATGTCAATTCTATTTTTACCGAGAATATCCACGGCATGGTATTGGCCCCGTAGAATTATGCGGACGAAGAGAAAATCAAGAAAATTCGGGTTCATGACTTGAAGGAGCAGCGGAGAGATGGATTCTGTTCATCTCTTCTTCACTGCAGAAATTCCATATCCTCTGGAACTAAACATCTGAGTCCCCGTTATCCCCGCTCAATGCTACTGTTGGAGTCCGTCCTGTGTGCCAGCAGGAGAATAGACGACGCTCAGTAGATAATTGGTGGCCGCGGTTCCGACATGGATTTACATTCCGCGGTTCATTAAATTCTGCATAACAGTGAGGAGAGCAGGGGGGACGTCCATAACATGGTACGAACCGAAGGTGGCCAGGGCGGCCAACTCATCGCGATTCCAGGGCGCTGAGAAGCGCCTTGTCCACTATATCCAACCATGATTGTGCCAACATGAGGAGGGCAGAAACACCAAGTGTATCTCCCTCGTACGGTCCAACGTTCGAACGAAAGCCTGAAAGAAAGCCCCTCCCCGGCGCGCGACAGATCAAGGGATTTGAGGTCCGAGGTAATCATTAGTAAGGGAAGTCAGCGAGACTGGGGAATCAAGGCGGATAGAGAATATGTTCCGAGATATGGGCTAAAGAGGAAGTACGGCGGCTTCGCCCATGTGGTCGGCATGGGTGAGTTAAAAGTGACGAAGGGAGAGAAGCGAGAGAAATCGGAGGATATTGCCACCAACCCCCCAAAACGCCAGCGAGTTCAGACTCAGGTGAAGCAGCGGTGATTCGGTGACATCCCCACGACTATTATCCTCGAAAGGAGCAAAAAACCGAAAGTTTAGAAGGGACGGGGCCGCCGGTGATATCTGCCGCGGCGAGTTTGGCTAGCTTCGCGGCGTCTTTTCACTAGGATATGAGTCGTCGGTGCCCACTTTCAGGCTCTTCTCTGCGTTCCTCAAATTCCAGCAAGAGGGTTCGCTGGAGGCGTCCAGTTTTAGAAGCTCGTCTCGTAGGTGGTCAAGCATCATGGCGCCGTGGGGGAAAAGTAAACGGGGTCACTGTACCTTTATTTGTGTCTGCGGAACAGCTCTATCCCGTTCTCAGACAAAGTGTAGACGCAAATCCCATCAGTAGATCACAAACCCACAGGGTATATTTATTGGGTTAGGCGGAATAGATAGGGGGAGCATCTATATCTCCGTGAGATACCGGGCGCGATGGCCCACTGAGGCGACCCTTCTCTCCCGTTCTACATCTTGGCGCTAGTGGCGTTGGCGTAGACAATGGCCCCGGTGTCGTACCCGTGGGCGATGTCCCCGTTAGCGTAGTCAATGCGCTAGTACCAGAAGCCGGCACCCCACCTGCAGCAGTGAGCGCCCAGGGATCAAACTCGGGGGTCGCGACATATCCCGTACTCTGGCTGGGTTGGGACGATGCCGAGGGGAAGCCGTAGTCGTGGCTCAGGGCCAACGGCGTAGATCGCGCGTCGAATATTGGTGCGGAAGCCACAGTCGGCGGTGGAGGGAATGGTGTGGTATATTGCAACATGTCGGCTACGATCCGAGTATTAGAATAGCGATGAAGACAGCGGAAATTATGACATACCACCGACAACGTCCACTTGAGCACGCCGTCGCCTTCTGCAAATAAGAAAAATTGCCGCAACGAGAACGACGCCGAAAACTAAGCCGCCGATAACGGCTCCGGCGATTATCCCGCCTGAAGGGGATTTGGATGGAGAGGGAGTAGTTGTCGCATTCGAAGACGAGGATGAAGTTGAAGAGAGGGGAGATGTTGAAGCGGGCAGGGCGCTATTAGATGCAGGAGGTGTGTGGGGAATGACAAGCAGGTAGTCAATCCACACGGTGTTGCTATTTTCAGCAGTAACGACGAGGGTGTGGCTCCCCTCTGACAGATCCTTCGACTTGAATATGCGATTGTTCGTCGTTACAGACTCGGGCTGAAAATCGGGAATAAAAATAACTGGAGGGTCGTTGTCAACGACGATGGATGCCTTCAGCATCTCTGCGATGGTCCCGTTGTTTATTCTGTTGGTTGCCGGTAAGTTCTTCGTTTTCACGCGGCTTCGTCCACTCACCCTCCGTAAAAAGAGATAGATCTTCCTGTGTGAGGGGTGTCAGTTCTCCAGCCTTCGGAGAAAAACAAGGTGGAGCTCGCCCTCAAACTTGAACGAAAATTTATCTCCCGCGGATGTACTTCCCTGCGATGTGTGTTGAAAGTCGGGTTCTGAGCCAAAAGGCCGCCAAGATGGAGTGTACGTGATTCGCGGGTCTCGATCGTCGATGAAATACGCGTTCACTGCGGCAGATGTCGTGGTGTACATCAGGTAATCGAGGAAGATGACGCTGTGCGACTGGGCTGTAGCCTGCGTGATCGTCAGTGTATGGGAGCCGCTGGCCATCGTGGGGGATGTCCAAATGGCTTCGTGGTGAACGTCTGCAGTTAGCCCCACGGGCTCGTATTCGCCGACTTTGGAGCCATCAATGGCAAAATCCCAGCTGGTCTGCGGAGGGTCCCATGCGGCAATCGTTCCGTACACAGTGATTGAGGTGCCTAATCGTATTAGATAAAGGTTGTGAAACAAAGGCTATGGGGCATGCGAACCAATGAATGTAAACGACACGGTGGACCCGGGAGTCGTCGAATATCTCGTAGTGCCGTTAAACTCCTGCGGGGCGCCCCCATCTTGCCAGCCGTCGCTATATCGTAGACTTGCATCTCGTTCATCTACGATGGCAACGTTGCTGGACATGTCGCGCTGGAGTGAGGAGGCTGAAGACTGAAGCAGACGGGTGCCTGAAAAATCTCCAGCTGAAAGTTCTTGAATCGGATCACGGCGCTGTCACCAGATTCTCAATTTAAAAACAGTCACAATTCCCACGCTACAGTTCCTGCAACTTTGATGACAGCGGCGCGGTCTCAGTCTGTTGTTGACGCTGGATCAGAAAAAAAGGCAAAATGCACGTTGAGGATTCAGTACATGGATTGCGCGGCCCCCATGATATCAAACCGCGCACAGAACTGGTGGACATCGCATGAGCCACGGTGATTGCAATTGATGATACGGGGCAGTTAAGCAAAAATGCCGGGGTTGAATGTCTGGCTTCATTTTGCGTCAAAAGTAGAAACCCAGCCATGTATGAGGATCTAGATCTGAGAGCATAAGCAGCGGAAAGACCACTCAAGAGAATGAAATCGTGGCAGAAAATCATCGAGCCCAGTACATTGTCAACGCAGTGGAGTCTCGACAATGAGCATGAATGCCATGACAACGGGAAGGAATTTCCTAAGAAAGGCAAAGAGTTTTGGTTACGTTCGTTTGCCTCTCCGGGCCGGTCAAGCCGCGGAAGTGTGGTGCGCCACTGCGTAAATGTTGAAGGAAGCTTTTGTGACAGATGGAGATGCATCATGCATATATCACAGATTGATCCACAAGTTGAATACGACGGATTGACCCCGGAATTCATTCGCGTTCCTTCGTGCCACTGGTTGAACAAAAAACAGGATAGACACTCCGGTAGCTCTTCTTTTGAGAACCCTATGAACAAATACGGAAAAGCGCTGCGGTACAAATAGTTCTGATCATCCTCACGCCGCCGCACGCAAGCCATGCATGAGCGTTGATCATCGCAGTAACCATTGGGCGATCGTGCGCGTGTAAAAAACGTGTGAAAGTGGCCTCCTTAAGTGCTATCTGACCGCATTCCGGGAACCAACTTCTGACACCAGGATCTGGGAATGGCCACAGACGTGGGGCTGGGAAAATAAATTAAGGGTTGCTTCACGAAGTTTTTTCTATTAATGCGGAGCCGCAAACCGAATTTGGGATGATTTGGGATGATAAAGACATCCAGCAGCAACATGCTAAGCGGGATCATCGACACAGGTATAACAGCTACTTATTTTCGTTGCCTTCCAGTGACGTGATGGCCGGTTGCCGTGCGTGAGGCGATGCGACAGCCAGATGCTCCCATCTTCATCTGAAGGCCCTACAAGTAATGCTGATCACAGGGATTCGAGAGCTATCCTTCATTCACCCCGCCCTGATTCAAATCCTCGATAACGGCGCGATATACATATACATGTCTGGCATCAACCTTGCGATTGTAGACGAGCGGGATCCTCTGGTGCAGTACAGGGGTGTCTGGAATAATGCCGGTGGAAGTAAAGAGTTTAAGGGTACGACTAGATGGTCCTCCAGTGCAGGGTCCACCGCGTCATTTACGTTCACTGGTGCGCAATATTATGGATTTTTAAAACCAGCTGAAAAAGGAAATAGGTACCTCAATTACCGTGTATGGAACTGTTGCCCCCAATAATTTAACGCTGGCCAGTGTGCACTTTGCGATAGATGGTGCAAAAGCGGGGAAATATATCCCTGTGAATCTGACTTCCGTCATCTACCACGAAGCGCTTTGGATGTCCCCCACTTTGGCGAGTGGGTCTCATGTTCTCGAGATCACACAGTCGTCGGCGCAGTCTTCTCCCGTGATTTACCTCGACTATCTAATGTACACCACTTCATCTGCCGCGGTGAACGAGTACTTCATCGATGATCGCGACTCGCGCCTAACATACTCTCCTCCGTGGCGCGACGGGGGATCGGAAGCTGAGGTCCAGCACACAACACGAGGCAGTACTGCTGCGGGAGATAAGCTTTCTTTCACATTCAAGGGTAAGTAATTCTGGTTGCTGTAGAATGCTTCTAAAATTGCCTTGCAGGAAATTCCATAGCGCTGTACGGAACCGTCGACGCCAGAAATTCCACACAGATGATGAAGGCATCCATCGCAATTGACGGGGGTCCACCGTTTATTTATGTGCCGACCGATAAACCCGCGACTGTCACGACCAACCAGCTCTTCTTCACTTCGAGCGGCCTATCATCAGAGGGGAACCACACCCTTGTTGTTACGGCCGAAAATGAAAATCCTGTCTGGATCGATTATCTCCTTGTTTCCCCCAGTCAGGTGGAAACAAAGACAAGTTCGCCCTTTGCACCCAGTAGCATCATGCAGGCCGAACCCTTCACCCTTCCCTCTATTCTTCCTCTATCTTCAAATACACCTAGTAATATTCCCACATTCAACCCAATACACGGCGGGGAAATTGCCGGAGCAGCGGTTGGTGGCCTGGCTTGCGGTGGCCTTGCAGCTGTAGCATTCTTCCTCATTTGCCGGCGACACCGGCGCTCCCGAAAAACGATCAGTACGTGACGCCAGCTACATTCACTTCCCTCATTCCTGAATTGTTGTATTCAAGTCGATATGTCGCAGCCGCGCGTCGCCTTCATCTCTCCACGCAATTCAACACAATCGTCTGACATTGGCGCGCCATCATGTTTTAATCCCAACCACACCCCCGTCTCAGTTCCAAATACCCAGGTGGACCCGTGGATAGCCCTGCCGGATGACAGGACTGTGCGGCATCCGCGTAGGTATATACCATCGGAAAAGGGGTACGGTAGAGGGTACGCTATTCCTTCCACAATTTCCGCCAGGTAGATCGGCTTCAAGCCCTATTCACGAATCGGCCGAATCTTCGCCTCCTCCATTCTCTGCCACTATCTAATGGACGATTAAAGTAGCAACCAATGTCGTGTAGTATCTCCCAAGTTACAACCTATTCACATTGTCGAGCCAAGATAAATTCTATAACCCCAGAACAGAGAGGGTAATGAGCGGTTAGCGCAGCGCCTGCATCTCTTCTGTCCACAATGCACAAAGTTCAATGCGGGTCGCCAGATGTGCCTGACCGGCTGGAATAAGTACTGGAAAAAAGGCCAACATATTTGCTTCCCACAGCACCTGGATTACAATCATGGAATGATTCAGCCAAGATTCAACAGAGCCCTCGTCGCAGTGCTCTTGTTAGTCTCGATCCAGACTATGCTCTCATAAATTTTTGACAAGGTGTTAGTTCCAGCAACAGTTGAGTATCGACGGTGACATCCTGAGGTCGTTTAGGATCGAGTTCCCGAAGATTTCCCAACATCGACTGAAGGTTTCTCTCGAGACTTCACTAAGTTAAGGGTAAGATTTAACTTAGCCTTACAAAACTTCCTTTACTTTACTTATGGCAGGGCAAGTACTTTTATCAAGTAAAGTACTTTTATCAAGTAAAGTAATGGGAAAGCACCAGTTAAGTACGGCAAAGTAGATGCAAGTAGAGTGGAATGCAGTTGAATTAAGGGTCCAAGGACCAATCTAAGCCGTGGAATGTTACATGCATGTCTTGCCGAGAGATTTCGCCACCAATTGGGGCTTTAATAGTAACCTATACAGGTCCTTGGTACACATAATCAATAAAATGGGCTAGGTAAGCCAGAATGCGGTCAAATACCGGACATATTTCGTGGGACAGCCCCATGATTTTCATGATTTTCTGATATTTTTCAAACAGCACACAGGCTGAGAACATCTCGGAGTGCGAGTCTTTGATCCAAGATTCAACTGCTGTTCACGGACTATAAAAAAACCCACATTCTTATTGACCACAACAGTTTTGACGGACGGTCTGAACCTTCACGCACTTTCCCGTTTACGGAACTGAACCAGATGCGATTCCAAACTTCAACGCAAACTTCATGCCGCTAAATTTGGTGTCTCAAATCTCCTTTGGCCCATGCAAATTAAACTCGATATGTACCCGGGCCCACTTTTAGGAATACATAACACGAGACACAATTTTATATCTGCCCACAACAATAAATCCAAGCATTGGAGCAGCCTTTCAACTATAGCAAGTGCACTCTATCAATTGGAGGAGTCCCTGAGGAGTGAATATTTTCGGTAGGTTACCTGCCCCGTGCAAGCGGCTGAGGTGGTTCAAGTTTGATTGCATGACTTCGGCAGCCAAGTTACACACAGTAAAAATCATTAATTTGTTAAGAGAGTGGACCCGAGATTTAACTGGGATACCGTAATCATGTCTCGATTTCAGTATCCAGACCGCTGCAGATCTGCGTTTTTGGTGAAGCAGAAGGACCTCAGCCACAATATTGAGCCGGATATTGGTCAGAAAGTCGGCGCATCCCAGCGCTTCAGACTAGCAAGTATTGGAAAATGACTGGTGAAGTATAGTTAGATAAAGTTAAGCTAAACAAAGGAGAACGTAGAAAAGTAAAGTTCGGGAGTAAAGCCGCTCGAAGGAAAGCCGCGCAAAGGGCAAAGTCAGACACTGCATGTTGAACTAAAATTATGCAATAAATTTGATTCCTACTGCCGGTGAAAAAAAATGTGTACTCTTCCCAATGCATTATGGTGGAGGTAAAGCCCCTGGGAGCATGATTTTGAAGCTGGTGTGGCCGTCAGAACATTATACGCACTTGTGTAGGGTATCACAACCCTAGGAAGCAAACTTCAATGAACCGTGCAAGTACAAGTTAAAATGTCCACGCGTGGGAAAAGTAAAGTAAAGTCCCGTAAAGTGCGACCCGGTTAAAATGGCATGTAGGTAAAGTTCCAAGTAAGGTAAACAAGTTCCTGTATTCACTCTCATTTCTCTCGAGTACATATCCGGCATTAAGCTGCCCATCCAGGTGGCATGAGTAACCGGAAGTCCCCCAATATTATTTACTTGGTTCAAGCTCGGGGAAGAGTCCCGTAACTAAATACATTGCAGATATGGAGATATTTCTCTTATAGTATGATGGCTGAATTGGGCTTTAACCCAGTCTACGTTATCCAAGCTGTGTCTACCTGGGGCTACCTTAGTAGACCCAGGGTAGACCCAGGTACACTCAGTTGGAGAAGTATCTGTGAACTTCTGGCTACATTGGTAAGCTTGTAACGGCATACTTGCAATAATTTCGGCTTAGATTCTGATGAAGTTGGCCATGATTGCTGCAGTTATAACATGTTTGGCTCCCGCATTCGGTGCGCTAGCCGCACTCACACCTAAGATTGCCAAATTCAGGTACAGCGGAGGTGCAAATTGAAAGGGAAAGTATAGAATTAAAATAAAAAGAGGCTGAAAGGTGAGCTAGATTTTGGGGTTTCAAGCCAACTGATCTTGAACCCTAAACTAATTGAATAAGATTAAAATTCAGCTTCATTCAAACACCGGTCTTCAGATTACAATAAACCCCATCTGAACTGAATCCTAAACTACTTGTATCATTTCTCATCCAAACTTTACCAAAAAGCAAAGATTAAGATCTAATTTCAGCTCAGCATAGTGCAACCTGAAATTAGAGCTGAACCTCAGATTTTCAGTAGGGGTGAAATGAAAAATGATACCGTGAGCTCAGTTTTCAGGTTCGGCTGGAGTTTAATGTAGTCTGAAGACCGGTGTTTAAGTAAAGCTGAAATTCAATCTTTTTCCGCTCAGTTAGATTGAAGTATCAGTTGAATCGAAACCACGGGATTATGTTGGACTTTCAACTCCATTTTAGTTCATTCCGATATTTTGCCTTCCAAACAGCACCTCCGCTTTGCCTAAATTGGGAAATCTTAGGTGTGACTTGGGCCACCATTTCAGAAACGTTCTGCTCGCACCACGACTGTCATTGTCAATAGAGACTGTCAGTACCGAGTGAGACGAGCCGTGTCTACATGTGTGTATATAGGGTCCACCAATGTAGGGGCCCCTGTGACTACAATGACAAGATTAGCTTACACGGGCGTGGTCCCATAAATAGGTCGATCTCAAGTACACAACCCTTGTGCACCGAGGTAGCCAAGGGGTAGAACAACGCAGATGAACGTAGGCGAACACAGCCAAACCTGTGACTACTTAGGGCCTCAACACGGTGAATGGCGATGAAACGCTACGAACAATATTGTTCAGGGCTTATGCGACAGACACGGCGCGCTCGTACTAAATTGGAATGAATGTTTACTAGAGCATGTTTTCGGTGTCCTGAAAATTGGCCATTCAACTAAAAGGACTGAAATACTCCGCGCGATGCAGACCTTCAATTGTGTAAAGGAGATAGATCAATGCCATTCTCCCAGTCGGCAAGTGTAGAATAAACCTGGGGCCCTGATCATTACAGCATTCCATGTTGGAATAATCCAGACTGTCGTCTGTTCACCTAGCGGCCCGTCACGGAGAGCGTGTGAAATCCGTGCTGATGTTCCGTAGTTCAGCTTGAAGTGCACCTTGAGGAAATTAAAAGCATACCATACCTAACTTTCACAACAGCGACATGGTGGTAAATTAATAGCAGTATATCGTCTTGGCCGCTTCGTTACCTATGTAGTGTCCACGGCCAGCCGTAAGCATCAAAGCACCCGTTCCGGTGTCCAAAAAATTCTGTAAAGGCCTAAAAATACTGTGGCGTACGCCTTGACAGTGGAACATGTTCAACAGGCACCACAAGACTTGGGGGAAGGACCTAGATGGGTTCCAGCCTCTAAGTTTGCAAGTGCATGATGAACCTGGGCTGCGATGATCCATTGCGCGCAGGTCGATAAGCTTGGACAAGCTCGGCAGATGTTCGTTACAGTGTTGGAATTTTGAAGGGGTACCAAAAGGCCATTGATTGTCTTTGCTGCTACGACTCCCAATACTTTTGTTAACGGCCATACGTTGAGATCTGGAGCTAGTGAGTAAAAGACAAATCCAAATTTCATAAACTTGTTATGGTTACTATTGCCGAGCGCGCATGACAAAATAAATCAACCCTGCTCCCCGATCTTTTGCATAAGCCCACTTGGAAAACCTGGAGGTGCCTACTATATAAACTGTGCAATCCCACTCCTCCATCGCACCAATCAGCTCTCAAAGCATCTGCATACCAATGCTCTCTGTAATTTCCGTCGTCGCTTCTCTCGTTCTCGCCAGCATCGGGCTTGCCAGCCCCACTGGCGCTGCTCCCACATGCAACCCGACCTTCGTCACAGGTGTGGGGATCAGCATCGCCAATGCAGGGCTTGAGCTCGGGTACACGAACCCAGTTACGCCGGGTGCACCGGTCATCTCCCAGGCGCTCACAGCCAGTTCTCCCGAGTTCATTCCCGAGAACCCGACGACGTTCACCGGAGGTGCCCTGCTAAAGTAATTGCTGAATCCTTTCTTATCTTTATACGCTCTGAAACTGTTTGGCAGGGTCGCTAACAACCCGGACCCGGCTCTAGACTTGTACGCAACCTGGACCAGCGAGACCACACAGATCTCTGTTCTTCCTCTGATCACCGTCCCTGACGACCCGTAAGCTCTCTCGCTCGCAAATTCCGACTCGATCCCATTGACCGGTAAACAGTGTCCAGGGCTGGGGATTTGCTTGCTCGACTTGCAACGATCCCACTGCGGTCGGAGCCGGAGGACTGTTGGCCTCTGGATGCTCTATTACTGCCTTTAACGGACAGTGCGTTCAGATTGGAAGTGCTGCCGGCGATATTGCGACCCCTGGCGATTGCACGGATTTGAGCTCTGATTCTCTTTTCGACATCTATGTTTGATAAATTGTTCCGGAAAGGTATTGATTGAAGGTTGATAGTACTCATGGTAGACATGAATATAGTGCTATTAGGGTGTGTATGCTTCTAGAATTGTACAGGACTAGCTGAACCCGGCCACGCTACGGGCATATCTCCAGAAGATGTCAACTAAAAAAACAGTGAACGCAAAAAATACGGTCTACTGGACTTGTGGGCTGCGGTTGGTTGCTCGTGTCCCCCGTGGCTTTGCGCTGAAAAATTGGTTTACACTTGAATATGAGCGCTTATTTTATGGTCCGAGTTGGCCTCAATGAGTCTTGCATTCAAGTTGCCGCATCTACTTTCGGGCAAAAAGAATATTAGGCATCATGCTTGATCAAGGAATCACATGTTTTGTGCAATTCACAATGGATTATGGAAGAACCCCTTTCAAGGCCTGAATTTCTCTCGTGCCCTTGTTCAAATAAATTCATTACAGACGCCTACATAAGCCTCATGGCCGCATGAAGTCCCTTCCCAAAGTCGCGGTTCTCGTTCATTCTGATCTTCTCGGGCATCCAGGATCCGGTCCTCATAGATCTTATGGGATGAGCACTGAATATTGAATGCTTGTCGAAGTTGTTGCTGCAATCGAAGAAATGCCATCACAGAGCGACCCTATGTTTGTGCATGCTTGGATAAACTAAGCGCATAGAGCTGATTGGCCAGTAGACGTAATTTGTCTTTTGTATGGTACAGGATGTCAGCTGAGTACAACACCATTCCAGGGGATCGAGCACATAAGACACTGGTTTCTGGTGGCTGGTCGGCCATTTGAATGGGGGCACTTCCGGCTACAACCCAGTAGGATCTGGCCATGAGCGGAAGACGCAAGTGTATGGGAAGTGTTCCCTCCTCCCAGGTAAAAATCACTGGTGTCCACTGGTCCACAGAATGCTGCTGTATGTCTTCCCATTGCAGAGTGCATTCAGGACCACAAAGCAGTGTGTTCAACTTCCTAAGAAGGTCTATAGCTGACAATAAAACCAGTCTCGTGGCCTGAGAAGGGAGTATAAATGAAACGAAGTGGAGGCCTTGAGTCTTAAGGTAAGGAAACATTTGGACAGCAATATTCAGCGGAGAAACAGGATGAATATCACATTGAGATATTTATAATAGGCCAGAGACCAAAATTAATAGCGGTTCATAACCTTTTTATAAGTAGACTGTTTGGGCTCCTCGTTGGCTACGATTTTGTGTCCTGGCCTGCAACGCAGAGTCGTTGGAGCCCTCTGTTGTATACATCTTGATATTGTAGTATCCGGGAACATTGTGGTTCGCCCAGGCGCTCATGAGTTTGCCTGCGGGACTCCTGCAGGTTGTGGGTCATGACCAGATCGCGTTCAACATGGTCTGGCGCGGAAATGGTCCGGGATCACCGCGTGATCAAGATCAGACCCAGAGGGCAGTCCGGGTAGATGCAGGATGCAGGTCCGAGTCCCGTCGAATCTCGATGATCCGGGAAGCATTTAATGAAGTTCTAGAAATCTATCTTATAATTACGAGTTCAAATGCTTCCATTGCTTGTTGAATATATTGAATTGAACATGAGGTTTTACATTTCTTGGATAAATGCCGACAATATTCAAGTTCATTTCGGTGACTTGCGGTATATAGTAGTGTCAAACCCTTCCCATCTATTGTGAACAAATGCTCTAAACCCTCATGCAGACATTCAGTTATCCATTTCGAGGCTTTTTGAGCCCCTATCACAAAATGAGGTTGACCTGAGATTGAAAAAATGAAGCCCTTGACATCCGAAAGCCAAATTGCCGAGGGACTCGACAGCGATCTGGCCGAGATGGCGGGCGAGGAAAACATACATGAGCCCCAGGAGAATTCTGGGAAACGGTTCAGAAAGCCAACGATTCGATATCAGGGATTCTGGCAGCATAAAGATGATGAAGACAAATGGGGGGAAAATTATTCTTAATTTTTATATAAATTGCTATTTTTCGGGTGCCGTGGCTTCGGAATCTAATTGTACTCTTTTGGGGTGTTCAGACACATTTTCTGAGTCATTTTCGCGAACCGTGGGACCAATTCGAACACTGGGTGCGTGATGCGTGACATTCGAATTGATTGAAAAAAAGACAGTATAATCAAGTAATTTTTTCAGCTATAGAGCTGTTCCTGACTCTTTTGAAATACGGTAAAAAGGTTTTTTTTCGGCTCGACTGGGACCCTCACCCTATATCCAAACTTGGCTTGTGGGCCACTGCTTCGCATGGCAGTACGAGTCCGCCCTTTTTGTAATATTATTATTGAATACCATGTCTCGAGCTTGAATTTACAAATAAATATTGATTACGATCTACCTCAAATCACCTGTCCATATAAAGCTGCGCATACTGTCTCCTCTGGCATCTGACCTGTCTGCAGGAGGGAGTGGATCTTGAAAGTCTCGGACTTGACCATTAGGTCTGCAGTGACGGCCTGTTGAAATTCCATGGTGGACGGTGGTACCACATCAAACTGTTCTTGCTCCTGTCGAACACTACAGCTGTGAAGTGAGTCGCGGCCCATAATGGTACCGGGTGAATGATAAATCAAACTGCGCATTTGCCATCTGGTTTCACCCATAGCAGAAGAAAAAATTAGTTGCGCATCCAAGCGAAGATTATTGAAGCCGGAATTAATTATCCAAATGAAAGTACTTGCCAAGTACTTTCATCCTACTTGGTGAATTGTGGTTGAACACCTCAGTTTGAACCATCTGCACACCGCGGACATGATGGCGTTGTTAGCTTGCTGAATTGGTTTTCAACTGAAAGAACATTGGTATGCGAAGAGTGCGTGAAAGTTTGGGAATTGGGAGAGCCGGCGTGATGCACGGCGGCAAGCTCACGGCACAGATCGGAGGTTGAAATATCGATCGGCGGCTGACAGGAGCCACCTTGTCTCGCGTTCCTTATTCCCCAATATATCCCTCTTTCTCTTGTCCTCTTATTCTTAACTTATGAATGCCTAGTTTTTTTTCGAGGACATTTATCTAGTATGATCATGATGTACACATACATAGGGCTTGATCGCCCGCTGCGCCGTATCGTTCAACCTGGTGTATGTCTTGGAGTCTCTCCTCCTGATAATAAATCATAAATATATTCAGACATTCAGTCGTTTAAGCCGCTGACTTGGGGGCAATATCCTCCAAGAATGCATGCACAGTAAATATTTTGGCTACCACGTGGGTTGCACTTTGATGGTGGCACTGCCTAATTCGTACGATCACACAATGCCGCTGTGCTTCGATCGCGCCGGCTCTCCCAATTCCCAAATGCTCTCCATCCGTGAACCGCACCGTCGACGATTTAAAAACCAAGTTCAAATTGTTTCAAGCGGCACTCATCACATTTGATACTTAAACTGTGGGTTAAACAGAGGGGCCGTCGGAGTTTTAAATTACGAGTCCTAATATCTTTTAGGATTCGTTCTTGTTTGGTTCTTGTCGAGTGTTTTTTGATTGTAGCTAGAGCTCTGACTGACATGTTCCTTCCGAGGTTCGGCCGTTATTTCAATTTTATGTAAGGCCCTGTAAGTTAGGCCTGTTTGCAAACCGGTTTATAAACAGCTGAGGGATTCGCACATACTACGGAGGGGTTCCCGATTACATCAAAGTAGGAGATCATCAGTATGTCGAACGGCGCCTGGCTGCCATGTGGATATATATGATGCTCTTGGCATGGTATGTGAACATGCCTTTGCGATGGTTATGGCAGGCCGCTGACCTGCTGGGTCTAGGTCTTCTGCGACCAACTGTGCACGAATATATGACATGGCGTTGTCACAGAAACAAGGCAGTAATATTGAAGCTGGTGGATGGCAATTCGGCACGCTCCTCACTACTGACCACGTTTGGGATGCCTTTGTTATCCTCACACTCCTGGACTTGAATAAACAGAACAATACTCGACTCGAGGTTCCCCACACCGGTGAACAAAAAAATAGATTCACTGTGGCGATGGAGGAGCACAATTTATATGTAATTCAAACTGGACAGGACAAGGCTGGACACTTCTGTAACAAATGCATGCGGACTTGGGAGGAGCCCGATGGAACCATACGTGCGCCTAGAATATTGAATCTTTCCCTTGTACTTACATTTGACATTTCTTTTCACAGGCAAATGTCAAGTCATCGTCTCCGACGGCATTAATATGGGCTTCCCTTGTTGCGGATCCTTCCGATGTACCAATCCTCTTGCCAACAACCGACACCGTTTTTGCACGGAACACTTCGGGCTTCACGGAGTATGTGCCGTTGATGGGTGCGATAATCTCGTTGCCCTCGATAAAAGACTTGTACTCTCCCCGAACACACAAAAATGGAGCAGCTGCACTACGAACGCGGAAAAGCGGCCTTCACCCTCAAAGAACGGCTACAGAAACATCGGATTTCTCATCCCCAGAGTACACTCGTTCGGGAACCACAGGACAGTGTGGATCCCCATGCAGCGACGGAGGACGACCTGGCGGAGGATGATGTCGATCAGGATGACATCGAGTCGTTTGAGGTCAATGATTTGGGTGGCGTTTACCTCCATGCTGAGAAACATCTGGGATCCATTGGTGCTGTCGATGCTCCAGAGGATACTGAGTGCGAGGCGAAGAAATCCGATAGCGGCAACAGAAAGCTCAAGGCTCAGTTTGGGCGACACTGCACTCACAATCAGCAAACATTGTGCCGACCCTGCGGTGTATTCCATGCTCACGCCACGATGTACGGGGCTGAAGCTGTTTCCAATGTGCTCGTAAATCCTTTTCTTAATTATTCTACCCTGCATTCTCATTCAGTTTCCGCAGCTCTTCGTACAGGCTGCCTTTACACCCTTTGCAGCACACAAGCCCGAGCACCTTGTCTATGACACAAACTGCGATGCGAAACAACAAGTCAATACAAACCCGCAGCAGTGGTCATGGTTTGCGGACATGGGGATGTGTGTCGACATCTGGCACTTCCTCAATAAACACGCAGTTTCACATCGGTTCTGCCAGGAACATTGTAACCCCGCCAACTTCCCCAAATTGATGGGCCCGGACGGAAAATGGTTCTTCAATACGTCCATTGCTGAACAAACAAATGTTTGGCTTGGGGGTTACCTTTCAATGTGTCGGGAGATGCTGCCCGTGAAGTACAACTTCTTCCTTGACGAGATGATTCGTCTAAGGAATGAGATTGTTGTCACTAAACTCAAGGCCGAAGGCGTTGATCCACGCCGCGCTCCTCCATGTACTGCATAGATTACACATTGTAATACATTTCTTTATTCTCTACTATACGCCACAGTACAATTCAATAGCTAAACAAATCTATGCAGTAATTAAAATCATTTGCGCCCAGATCAATATATAAAAGAATAAATAGTCTCCTACTTGAGCGGAACCTCCCGCTGGAATTCACTCCATAATCCTTCAGCTGTACGTCCAGCAGCGAGGGCCTTGGTGCGCAATGCCTCAGATGAGATCGTCCACTGACGACGTTGATCACGATAGGTTTGTGCCACGTACGGCGACTCTGATCCAAAGACGTGGCGGAAGCGTGCGGCGAGAGAGAGGTGGCCCAGTTCATGCCCCTCCATTTGCAGAAAGCCCTCCGCCATGTCCACTGTGTACATGCCCCGTGGCCAACGCAAGGCTGGTGCCGAAGATTCTAGAGGTATTGTCGGGGTTGTGCTAGGTGTAGAAGACCTGGAGAATAACAAGGACGGTGTGGTGGAGGAGCGCGAGGACGAGCTGGATGGTGGTGGTGATTCAAGTATAATGGGTCCATGGCTGTTCCCTCGGTTATAATTGGGGGTAGGATGGGGCGACGCAGGATGACGGCTTCGGGTTTAGGCCTGGGCTCCTTGTAAGGCACAATCTCCACATCCGAGTCGTCATCGGCGAAGATCCGGGGATTTCTGCGCTTCACGGCCCTGAGTTTCTGGCGAACGGCATCGCGCTCGGCAGGGAGATTGTGCCGTATGTTCTGAGGGCCGGGGAGGTTGGTGAACGTGTCAATAAGCTCTTTCTCAATTCCCAAACTTTCACAATTATCGAGGCAGGTTTTCAGATGACGTCGCTCGTTGGCGTTGGTTGCGTTTGGCACGTGTCATGAGGATGATAACACGGTCAAACTTCACCAACTTGTGACACAACAAACCCACGTGTCGATTTTGTCTCCTACCACCAACCCAACACCAACCTCAAAAGCCAGATTGCTCGCTCCGCATGAGACTCGCCGTTTAGATCTTTCCAGGAGGCTGAGACTATAATACCCTGGATAAATCCACACCGCCCCTTACACCACGCCGAACCTGGTACTTCTCACTGTTGCTGTCCTTTCTGTTCATTGGCGTCTGGCTCGCCGCGCAGCGCAAGAAAGTGAAGAGTACTTTTGGGGGATTTGCCGTCCATTTTCTGATGTCTTTCAGAGATCTCATATATCCCCGGAAGGTTTACCCCGCGCAGTGTTCACTCGGTACTGATCGTCTCAATATTGATTCATCGGGATCTCGTAATGGACCGGGAATGCCTCTGGCCCCTGCCGAGGTCTCCATTCGGCGGTTCCGCTACGCTCACTCAATTATATGCCTCTCAATTATATACCGTCTTTTCTTGGAAATCTGACTTCGAATCTGGCCCGACTCTGGCGGCACTTTAACCTCTGCTTTTGGTCTCGGCTTATTCTCGGAATTCCTGGAACAACAGTGCATTTCGTGGCCCTCGATCCCACCGGGGTTTGATTCAGACGATTGTCATTATTTTTTCTGCTGACTGTTCCTTTTCAGTGGTTGTTTAGTGTTCCGGTTGCGCGTGAGACCGGTGCTTCAGTTGCTTGTCTACTGGTGGGCTCTGGCCACGCCGGTAATAAACCTCGAGTAGTAGCGAAGAACAGCGTCCTCTGGTTATTTATGACGCGCAGCGAGACCCGGGAACCCAGGAGGACTTTTAATACCGCTTCAGAATGGTCTGGCCATACTTGGATCACGTTACAAATTAAATACTGACTTCTTGACTCTTAAGTACCCCGACCCCAAACGCTCCCGACGCCCCAAAATTACTCTAGTACGTGGGGCCAGAAATGCTAGAACGGCATTCGTGGACTCCGTTATGCCCTCTTCTCCTTGCGCAGTTTCCGTTCCCCATATCGATAGGACTGGAATGTTTTTTTTTCTTAGGCACGGCGTCATTTATTGCGCACAACAATATTTGATTCCCAGAGGACGTCTTTAGTACTGTCATTTCCTTGCCGCTTCAGCGCCCAGGAACAGTAGCACTGCGTCGCGTCAAGCGTCACATCACATAACCGATGTGTATCTATTTAGTTTTGTACGTGCCTAAACCTGAAACCCTTCACTTTATGCTAAATTTAAGCGCGGTTGGCGTGGAATCAGGGGTTGCCGTTCCGGCAAATGTTGAACTTAACAGACGATCATCTCGAGATCCCGTAATCCCGTACATTTTGGCTGTCAACCTCGATGTCGGGATAGACGTCGGACCTGAGAATGCACTTTTCCCCGCCCGAACTTGCGCAGCACAGGATTTGCTATAAAAGAGCGGCTCTTCGATTGGTGCTATCTGTACCTAACAATGCACTTTGTTCGTTCACTCCTTGCCCTCGCCGTTCTGGCCGCCAGTGCCCACGCGGCCCCAAGCCCAAGCACCAGCCTTACAAAGAGGTGTCAGTAGGCCCACATTCATTAGTGAATATTCTAGTGATTACATTTGTCCATAGGGTGTGGATTCCCGAGCAGCTGCCACTGCAAGCCGGATTACAAAACCGGGTGCGAGCTGCAATATGACGAGTGCGGAAAGCAGTTCTATTGGCCGGCACAGTGCAAGGGATGCGCCCCGTGTTTGGAGCTTTGCGTCGACTGTAAGCCCTTCTATTGTCCACCCCAATTCGTGGCTGACTCTGTATTTCCAGTCCTTTGTGACCCTCGAAGTTCCCCAGTGAGCGCACGAACGGGCATCGAAGGGCCGTCCCATGGATGACGAAAAGTTGAGAAATAAACTACAGAATCAGTTATTTAGCATTGAGCTTTGCGCGCACGTCTTCTTGTACTATCCCCCCTCTATTATCTGAATGCTAAAGTGAATTGTACCTTGTGCCGGTTGATATGAGTGTGCAGAAGTCGTCTGTTCGACTCAGACCCGAGCCGTTCGAGAAATCCAAGTTTTTGACTTCGAGCTTGTCCCCTCGATCTAAAATAAACGTGGACGCTGAACCAAATAGCGGGCCCAATACACAACGTATATACCCAGGCACAGAAAAAAAGCATTGAGGCTCGGAGGTGCAATGGTGTGCAGTTGTAATGATGTCCTGCAGCCAATACCTATGGAGAAGTCGTCTGTTCGAATCAGACCTGGGCCTTGAGAGGATGGAGTTGTTCTTTTTCTTCCTATAATGCTTTTATTACCGTCAGAACCTCGCGTTTTAGACGCTCCTTGCGAAATGTATTCATGTATGGGATGTACGGGGTGAGGAAGTAAACTGGAAATAATTTCTGAGATCATTCGACTGCTAGTCCCTTCCTATACATCGTAGATATAGGAAGAATCGTGGGCCAAAATATATTCAATACCCCGAAAATGGGGAAGAATGGAGAAAGGCTCGGAGGTGCAGTGGTGCACATCTGCATTCCATCAGACGTGTCGCTGTCTTGCAGGAGGTCGTCTGTTCGAATCAGACTCGAGCTATAAGGTATGTCCAGGTGAAACCTTTTTATTACTAGACTACGGGTTTGAGACGAACGGCGAAATATCTTGGGATGGAATGCATGAGTTGGAAGAAGTACACCCTTTGCCTGGACGATGTTCGCGCATGAAGATAAAATTCGGCTCCGCCGCGTAAAATACCCCAATTTTTTTGGAATAAGTTTATCCAAGACAAGAACAGAAGAGAATCAGTAAGGCTCGGAGGCGCAATGGGGCGCACCTGCATTCTATAAAAAGTCGAAAAGCTTTCCCTTGCAGGAGGTCGTCTGTTCAAATCAAACACGAGCTATCCTTCATATCTTCTTGAGGTTTTTTTTTGTTTAGCCCTCCAGTCGGGTGAATAGAGTTCCAACCAAGTAGATGAGGGCGGACTGAGCCGGCGATTTATGCCGCCCATATAAACACAAGTTCAGAGTCAGAGTGATGGCAGAAAAAAAAATTCTATCCACAGGAAGGTCTTGAATATACCCAAGAACAGAAAAAAGCAATAAAGGCTCGGAGGCGTGTCGGTGCGCACCTGCATTCCATAATAGAGAGGCAACGAGGAGTCGTCTTGCAGGAGGTCGTCTGTTCGACTCAGACCCGAGTCATGCTCCGATAAGGATTTTTTTTTGTTCCTAGACCGGCGCCCCAGGATTGAGACAGAGATATCCTGGGATGGGAAGGATGAAGAGGATGTGTAGATTTTAATTGCATGAAGAAGACGAGTATATTCGAATTAACCTTTTTACCAGGACGATGTGTCCGCATGAAGATAAGATAATATTCAGGTCCGCGCAAAATAGATTGAAGGCAGCCCCCAGAGATCTTGAGGATACCCAAGAACAGGAAAAAGTAGCAAAGGCTCGGAGGCACATCGGTGCGCAGCTGTATTCCATAGACGAGGTAAAATGGAAGTCGTCTTGCAGGAGGTCGTCTGTTCGAATCAGACCCGAGTCATACACTTTGGGACAGGTTCTTTTTTTTGTTCCTAGACTACGCCCCAGGATTGAGACTGAGAAATCCTGAGATGGGATGCATGAAGAGGATGTGTAGATCCGAATTGCATGCAGAAGACGAATTAACCTTGTACCAGGATGATGTGTCCGTATGAAGATATCAATATTCGGGTCTCCGCGCAAAAATGATTGAAGGCAGCCCCCAGAGAGCTTGAATATACCCAAGGACAGGAAAAAGCAGTAAGGCTCGGAGGCGCAGCGGCGCGCACCTGCATTCCGTAGAGCCAGCCCAAGGTTGCCTTGCAGGAGGTCGTCTGTTCGAATCAGACCCGAGCCATGCGCAGGAAGCGTTTTTTTGTTCCAAGACCACTGGTTCGAGACTCACGGCGAAATATCTTGGCGATTCAAGTTTAGGTATTGCCTGCGTGATGGCGAAATCTCTGGTCCCTCACGCCTCGCATAAGGAAAAAGCGGGCCCCCAAAAAATCGTGAATATACCCACGAACAGAAAACATGCAATAAGGCTCGGAGGCGCAGCGGCGCGCACCCGCATTCCGTATGTAAACCCCAGGGTTGTCTTGCAGGAGGTCGTCTGTTCGAATCAGACCCGAGCCATGCAGGAGAAGTTTTTTTGTTTCAAGGCCACTGGTTGCAGACTCATGGGTAAGATATCTTGGCAATTCAAGCTCAGACTATTGCCTGCGTGATGGCGAAATTTCTGGTCCCTCACGCCTCGCGTAAGGAAAAAGCGGGCCAAAAAATTGTGAATATAACCAAGAACAGTAAACATGCAATAAGGCTCGGAGGCGCAGCGGTGCGCACCTGCATTCCGTAGAGGCAGTCCAAGGTTGTCCTGCAGGAGGTCGTCTGTTCGTCTCAGACTCGAGTCATTCACAAATGACCTGTGTGCTTTTTATCTTTTGCTTGTCGAAGCAGTCGAACGGTGAGCAGGGAAATGGATTATATGTTACTCTGAGATCACATTCTCAGTGCTCACTACACTAAGATTATTTCACCGTGACAGACAGAGACATTTATCTGAGAATATGCGGATAGTTGCGAATTGCACTGCGGGCGAGCCTATGCTCCAATCCCCCCCACCCCCAAAAAGTGGTAGAACTAAATTGCAGTTAGTGTTGGCCGGGTCGGGCTATAATAAATCGCCTCTTAATGTAATGTCGACGTTGCTTAGTCCGCGTCAAAATATCGGACCATTCCGTGCTAGTTGTTTAGCCTCGACCAAGACACTGGGGATGCCGGGAAATCAGGGGGACGTTTTTTGTAAGTCTTGAATGAAGTTTAAATCAGAATGACGGACAAGAATTTCACGGCGCAGGATATGCGCACAAACCCGGCCCGGGTCTCGGGTCGCTCAAAATCCTGAGCCCGACCCCTGAGCCCCACCCCTGAGCCCTACCTGAAGTCGGGCTCGGGTTGGGCCCGGGTCGAGCCCAAAAGCCCGGGCTTGGGTCGGGCTTTGGCTTGAGCCCGCTGAGCCCGGCAGAACACTAATTGCAGTAAGTAGAACATCCTCTGTTGAAGCGACGAGAAGAGCTACTTCAAAGAACCACTGGTCTCAGGAGGTTGAAAGCTCACAGTCTTTTTTTTTTTTATGTGTATGTAACACAAATAGCTGCTATGGATTTCAGGCCGCATCCTGTTTAATTTCAACGTTCCCCATCGGCGCTTCCCGGCATACCAGGCACATCGGGCCGATTGTGTCCGCTGTCACGCGCTGTTGAAAGAGCGCTAAAGTTAGGCTAAAGTCGTATGATTTCATATCGCCGGAGAAGCCAGCGAGCTACTTCTCGCCACACGCTACGTCAGCCTGCGACCGACCCCCATGCACACCCTCCCCAGCCTCCCCGAGTCCCTCTCCACTGGGGCCGCACCCATTCCTCTCGTCTGTGGCGCCCAAATACCAGACATCCATCAATCGTACGATGGCGCCTCCCGGCCCTGGAGCGTGCAGATTCTGCCGCTGCCCCTCGACCCTCCGCCCACGCCACGATACCAACCAAGCAGGTACACCCCAAAATCGAACGGCTGTGGGACGCCACTGCATAGCGGGGCGGTCTCGTCACGGCTGTGGCGCGGCCCGCGCGCAGGCGTCGCGCAGTGCGTGATACCGCTCGAGGACTGCTACTTTACGCCCGCGATGCGCAACGAGCTGCAGCTGGGCTGGAAGAGCGGATGCGGGTGCGGACGAGAGGGCGTTGGGTGCGCTGTGTGGTGCGTGTTTAATTGCTCCAATTAGTCTGAATTCCTGTATTGATTAATTAACCCTCAGCGGAAATCCTCTCGGGAGCGTGTTTGTGCTGTGCGAGAGACACACGCTCGTGCCCCCCGCGGCCGCGGCGCTCCACGGCGGGCAGTACGCGTACATCTTCCTCCCTTCCGCCGTCACACCTGTGCCCGCCGCTTCGAACCACATAACGTCAAAGCCCATGGCGGTAACGACGTCCACAGCCCCCATTCCCGCGGAGCGCCTTCGCCGTTCTGCGCGCCACTTCTTCGGCGCCCCCATGCCGCTGCAGGTCTCCCAACCAGCTGCATTCTCGCAGCCCGTCTCGCCGCCAGCCGCCACCGCCCGGCCACCGACTCGCGTCTACCCCTCGCCCAGCGTCGCGCGGATATCCCACACCCCAGGCTCCCGGGAATCGCACTCTGCGCCGAACATCCCACGCGACACGCCCCGATCTCACGCGGACGCACCACCCCCTCGCTCCTATGTGGTAGACCCGCATCGCTCCTATGCGGCCGAATCTCCCGCGACGGGCGAAACGCAGCGCGCACGCGCGGAGGAGCCACCCCGCTCCTCCGTAGAAGAAGATCACACCACAGACGCAGGGCACAGCTTCCACGCCGACGATCGGGACGCGTTCTACGACCAGGAGGACGACGAGTCCGTATATCCCGCCGCCGACAGCGGGAGCGCGTTCCTGCGCGCGCACCTGGCCGTGTGGGATGCGCGGGCCTGAGTCTCTGCGGCGTCGCCCTGCGATGTGGGATGCGTGTTTGGCTTGAGTCCCCATCTCAGTTTCTTTGTCTTCCGTTCCTTGGGTTTCTTCTCCACACGACCGTTCCCTGGGTTTCGCTACACATTCTCCCTGAGCTTCGCTTCACGCATATTCCTCTCGCTGGACGCACACCTCCATGCTTCCACCCTGTTGTACCTGTATCTCCCCGTCGTTCCTCGTTCAAAATTCCACATCAGCATTGTACCTACCATTCAACACCCTGTTGTACTTTCATCCTGTTGTACTCCTCCCTTGTTGTACTCATACCTTGTACTTTCATCCTGTACTGCCATCTTGTACCAACTGACTGCTGTACGACACAAAATACGAACATACATACCTTCCTGTCGTGCCACGGCACCTGCACACACGCCTGTACCCGTACTCTCTCAAATGACGAATCTCATTCCGCGCGTTGTACTACGTCCCCCGAAATAAAATAAAATAAAATCTTCCAATTCCCCGAAAAATCTTTTTTTACAAAAAAAAAAAAGCAATGGCACAATGGCATGGCTCGGGTCTGAGTCGAACAGACGACCTCCTGCATTTAAGTCGCACCGGAACAAGTACTGAATGCAAGCGCGCACCTCTGCGCCTCCGAGCCTTTATTCCTCAATTATGTTCCTGGATATGTGCCCTTGGCTTACGGGAGGAGTCAAAAATTACAACTTGAACCGAACATGGCACGGGTCTGAGTCGAACAGACGACTTCCTGTAGGTAGGTCATGATATACCATGCACTGAATGCAAGTGCGCGCCACTGCCTTTAATTCTTTACTGTTTCCCTTATTTTATCCCAGTCTTTTTCGAGTTGAAGCGTTGACGAAAAATGTTCTAGAGACCATTCATATGACTCGTGTCTGAGTCGAACAGATGATGTCCTGCATGTACTGAACATGAATATATATTATAACATAATGCAGGTGCGCACCACTGCGCCTCCGAGCCTTTATTCCTCTCTCAATTTCGTTGATATACCCTTATGCTTGAAGCACAGGAGGAGTAAAAAAAGACGCGAAACTCCGTCATGGCTCGGGTCTGAGTCGAACAGACTACTTCGTGCATTTCCTTATTTTAGGCCAGGCATAGTATTTTCTGAGTTGAAGCGTTGGGGAAAAAAAAAGTTTCTAGATCCTCAGCCATGGCTCGGGCCTGAGTCGAACAGACGACTTCCTGCAGGAATGTTATATACCATGGACTGAATGCAGATGCGCACCACTGCGTCTCCGAGCCTTTATTCCTTTATTGTGTTCCTGACTATACCTATGCCCTTGGCGCACGAGAAGAATCGAAGATTTTCAGACGAAGTCTCCACTACTCGGGGCTCTTAAGGCTAAGTCGAACAGACGACCTCCTGCTTTCTAAATGACGCGATATAACATCAAGTGAATGTAGGCACACACCATTGCGCCCACAAGCCTTTCTGACTCTGATGGGTTCTTGGATATATTCGACGAGTACCCCTGCATCGTTACTGTTCAAACATTGTCATCTCCAACAACAGAGTTTCGTCGTCTCAGAGGATGCTGTTTGAATGGTGGTAGTGCCAGTGCCAGTTTGAACACTGTTTCAACACTGTTGTTCAAATAGTCTCACCGGGGCGAATTCTTCCTTACGTGCTGCTAGTCTCCGATGTTCAAACAGTATTCAAACACTGTTCAAACACCAATGACATCGGCTTCGTCACAGATTTTTTTTTAAAATTGCTCCATGTCGATGAACCTTGTTCAAACACCAGTGACATCAGCATCCTCGTAGAATTAAAAGAAATTGCCCTGTGTCTATGAACCTTGTTCGAGCGTTTTTGAACACCAATGTCCAAACAACAATGACTCGTAGAATCATGCATTTCTGTGGTGTGCCTGATCAATTTTTGTGAACCGTATATGAACAGTTTTTGAACACTGCTTGAACATTTTCTCAAAAAGAAATTAATCAAGAATTTATCCTGTTGCAACAAATCAATGCAGTCAAAACATTGCGTAGATTTCTATCTATAACTGTCCTTGATCTCTATACCTGTAGACCAATCCACCGTTTGCTGGGGTCGCTCAGCCCGCATATGATTTGCCAGTGATGTGCCATGTTCTACCCACCTTGATAAATGCTGTTCTGCACTCCTCCACCATTCGGGAGAACATGGACACTTTCTCCATCGCATATGCGAGGGCATCATGGCTGCCCTTCACGTCAGTAGCTAAGCAAGTCCAAACCTCGTTCATGCACGTAAATCCACACGTTGCATTTCGAAATTCCTGAGCCAAAATTTCAACTTCCTCCTGGAAGTGTTGTATGTCCGCAGGGGCACGGGACTATTTTCCTCGGCTGGCTGAGAAACATTCGAGTCAGTACAATGAGATATGATTCCACATACTACTCACTGTCTTCTGCGAACTCAGCACGCTCTGCATCAGTCAAGTCCTCTGCACAGGTGATTGTCCAGATCCAACCCTCAGTTCGGTCGCCATTATTGAGAGCATTCGGAGTATTGACATCCTTGTAATAAGTGTCGTCGTCGCCCTTAAGCTCATGGAATCCAGGATCGGCAGCAGAACGACCAAGTGCCATCATTGCCAGACAAGTGTGTCGATATTTGGCAATATGTCCAACTATTTTCATGTCAGCTTCCATTATCTTGGTGACTTGGGGTAAAGGGCTGTTGCTACTCCCGGCAGGTACGAGTACTTATGAGTGTAAATGGACAACTATAAATATGATCAATAAGACACTAATGTAGGCTGATTGTAAATAAGAGAAAATTGTGTATTCAAGCGATGCGTGGTAGTCAATTAAAAAATGGCATGACATGCGTGTTAGAGCACGAGCGGCTGGGCTAAGCCCACTCGGCGAGAGCGACTTAATAGGGAGAGCGCCTAGGTCGAGTTATGAGGGAAAACCGATGTATTCGAGGTTCTTCTCGATAGGGAATCCTATCGAGAGGCGCTACTACTTATACAAGATGGGCGGGCCGTAAATACTAAGGTACTATGAGTAATCGGTAACTAACCGAGGCCGTTTAACCGACCACGGGCCCGATGACTACTAATGTATCTCGTAGTTCTACCGCTATCGTCCATGGGTCTCGGTATAATAATATCCATATTAGTAATGGTCCGATACAATCGCGTGAGGGAAAAGAACATATCGCCGAGCTCTGATTCCACCTTCAACAATGCGTAGTTCCTTCGGACATGATATTTATACAGGCATCAACTGAAATAAACACCCCAAAAAAAAGAGAAATCAGTAGGAGCTCAAATCGACGGCCCAGCCAATACCGAAATACATTATGTGATCCATCACTCGCTCCCATTTGCAGAAAGAACAGGTCACTAATTTAAAGCTGTCGTGCCAACCCATATTATGAGTTACACCGGGATTGAAAATGGACTAGAGTTTGAAAATGCACTCGCTTCATCTCAATTTTACTGTTATTCCACTAATTTTTCGCGGGACATACTCCGACAAATATTCCACATTAGACCAGCAGAAAAAATAAAGAGATTCCGTTCAGAATTGAGTGAGCATCAGGCCCAGGGGCAAATTAGGCCTGATTCACTCATTCAAATCCTTGCGTTCAGTACTGTCCGCTAAAGCGTTTCACTTCAACTTTCACAGGAACACTTTAGTGGCTTACAAAACGATGTTAACCCACAAAATGTGGCGATAACTCGTGCGGGGCGTGGTATATATGCTCAGAAAGCGGTTGAGTCACGCATTGTCACACCTGCCATAAAAGGTCACGCTTGTGGTGAAGGTACCGTCTCCTGGACGCCCCGCACAAGCTTTCGCTCCGGTCCTTGTGGTAACATCGTTTTTTAAGCCATAAGAGTGTGCTTGTAAAATACGAAATGGAACAGTTCAGTGAACAGTACTGAACGCGAAATTTTGAGTCACACAATCAGAATCTGACATCTTTTGCTGGGGCCCTGATGCGCACTCCTTTCTGGTCGGAATTGCTTCTTTTTTTTTGCTACTCAAATGTATTCTATACCCTGGAGTATGTTCCGCGAAAAATTCAGGGAATCAAAGAAAATCCGAGATGAAGCGAGCACATTTTCAAACTCCGGTCGATCTTCAATCCCGGTGTAACCCATAGTACTATCAAGCAGTTTGTTCCATAAGTGGCTGTAGGTACTGTCGTCAAGTATGAGCAAGAGGGGATATTTCTGAATCAGATTGATGTACATAGGTGCGAGGGTTGGCGATGGTATCAGACACTGGAACCAGCCGTTAGAGAAAAAGAGCAGCACAGAAGGGAGGCAAGTAAAGGACTCGGATGCATTTAACGAAAGGGCGACCAGCAGCAGTCCTAACTGCCAAGACGAACGAATAATGGTATGACTGCCAGTGTGTATCTACATCTCCGGGACCAAACAAGATGCAGCCTCTGCTGCCATGCAAGGCCAAACACTGCCCTCTTTTTACCGCTATATTGCCACTAGATCACAACTACGTATATTAGGTATTGGTGCCGTTCCACCAGTGCTTTTTCTTGAGAAAGAACAATATGAATCTTGGCTGCACCACAGTTGAGCTCCAGTGCACATGGGAAACGAATTGTCGGCAAGGACAGTCAATGGTAGACTCGTAACCAGTCTGTAAACGTAAACACCGAAAGCGCTTGCCGCATTTTTTCGGAATTTGTTTACAGACTGGTTACGAGTCTAAGTCAATAGACAGTGGACCCTACTTATTCCTTTTTTTCTCCCATCAAGTCCGAAAGGTGCAGAAAAATGTCGACGGATAATTCCGAAAGCAAAAAACTTTTTGTCCAATTAGGAGTTGTCCCCGAGTAGGGGGTTTTTCCCCAAGTGACAATAACAAGTACAACGCCCAGCCACTAATTTCACTAGAAAAAGATGAAACATTTTTTAACACTGCCACTAAATGTATCAAGCATTGCCACTAATTAGTCCCTCAATGAAATCGGTCTCTAATGAAAAAGTGATCAAATTTTGGTGCTCTCGAGTTTTGAAAGGGACGATCCCTATTACATAAGTACACGTAACTGCTCGGGCAGTCCGAGCAACCTGACAACAAAATTTTTCTTGTCATTTTTATGACTCCGCAGCGCCTGGCTGTGTTTGATACGATCGTGCAAGGATTCAAACACATGGTGCACCTCTCCTTCCCACAGTTTACACTCTAGATCTGCCAGGTCAGTGAGGCAATACTTGAGCCGCTGTTCCGAAGTGAAATCAGAAGGTAAATAGAGATTTTCTTGCTCTGGCGCGCAATATGGTCAAGCCAGCACCAATGTCATGACAGCTGGAGGCATTATCTCCTCCTGAAGGCCGCACCAGAATTTAATGTCAACACTCAGCCGATGTCCCTGCAGTTCGGAGAGTGTCATTGGATTTCACAGCAGCAACAATTGAACCCTGAAGTTGATTTAGTAGATGAGCATGACCAAGATATGTTACACTGGAAACATACTGGTTGGACTCAAGTCTCATACCCATATTGATGAACAGGGAAGTAGGTGTGTCCGTGCGCTCATCTGCAATCGATTCTCGAGCAAGCCCCCGCGGCAAAAGGTTGCCACCCGTCGCCATCACCATCCCCGAAGCCAGTGCCGCCTCCCAAGACGCCGGAGACTCTTCCTCCACCGTCACCACTGACACACACCCAAAATATACTTTGGTGCAGTGAAAAAGAAAAAGAAAAACACAGAATGAAAGTTTGAATGCTAAAATTCCGAGATTATAAGATGCCTAAACACAATAATAAATGGATTCTGGGATCGCACTCACATGTAACTGGAAGGTAGCATGTTCTCCTTACCCTGAGTCTAATGCGTACCGTATAGTACACTGTATCCCAGCGTGCGTGGAGAATATAGATTCTCCCACCAGCGGATGGCGGACATCTCATGGGAAGTGACTTGAGTGCCTACATGCAAAACTTCTGCGGCAAGTTCATAAAGGATGCCATCCGCTTTAAGACCGAGGTGGGGCTCTTCGGTCAGTGCTACTTATCTCAACCTGACAATGCACTTCGCTCGTTCACTCCTTGCCCTTGCCGTTCTCGCCATCAGTGGCCACGCGGCTCCAAGCTCGAGTACCAGCCTCACAAAGTGATGTCAGTATGCCCATATTCATTGTGAATATTGTAGTGCTTATATTTGTCCATAGGGTGTGGGTTCTCGAGCAGCTGCCACTGCAAGCCGGATTACGAGACCGGGTGTGAACTGCAATATATTATTATTATTAGTTCCATTAGAGTGCGCGCGGGCCCCTGGGGGCCCATGTAGCACTGTACCTATTACAATGATTTATCTATATCTAGGGGGGGTGGAGGGAATGCATTGAGGGAGTGGGGAGGAGGAAAGTGGTAGTCGCTATGAGCAGGTGGGTGTCTGATATTTTATGGGATCATGGCAATATATTGTCCATAGCAAGTAGTATTGAAAAGAAAAGAAAAGAAAAGGAAGTACAACACGGGCGCGGCACTAAAGTGCGTAGCATGGGGAGCAGCCGGTGTCGTGTGCGAAGTCGAGAACGGGCTTTGGGTCGGTCTTCGATGAGAGCAGGAGTTCAACGTTAGGCGGGCTGTGCCGACGCATTGGACGAGGCAGAGGCAGTGGCAGTGGTGTGCAGGGCAGGAGATGAGAAGGTGGGCGACTGCCTCTGGCACGAAGCACAGGGCGCAGTTCCCGGATGGGGAGAGGTGAACTCGGTGAAGGTGAGCATTGAGCCCGATGTGGCCGGTGTGGAGCTGAGTGAGGACGCTGTACTGTGTGCCGGTGCGCCCATCGTACATGCCCGAGATGGTTTTGGAGGTGGTGACGTTGTCGAAGAGGGAGAGGCGCCGGTATCGAGGGGATAGTGACCATTCCTCGTGCCAACACCGGACGGAGGCTTTCCCGACTGTCAATCGCCGCCGCTCTGCTGATGGGAGCGGGTTGTCGAAGAGCGTGATGCGGGATGAAAGCGGGGAGGAGGAGCCTTGGGCCGCTTCCCTTGCGCAGGTGTCCGCTTTCTTGTTGCAAGCTATCCCAATGTGTGTGGGCACCCAGTGAAAGCGAATTTTGAGGGTGGAACGAGCGTGGAGCAGGCAGCGATGGAGCTTGTGGAATGCAACAAGTAGATGTTGGCCGGGCTGCGGTTTGGGGGATGCGAGGGTGGTAATGGCGGGCTGGCAATCGGTGAAGACGTGGACATCCGTTAGCCGTGGGGTTGCCTGGATGATGTCCAGGGTCAGTATAGCTCCCGTCACCTCCGACTTGAACACCGTATGTTCCTCTCCTGCTCTCAGATTCATCCTCCTCGTTGCACCCAATACTCCGCCCCTCGTCGCCACTGCCGCCGCGCTGACACCCCCCTCATACCCCGATCCGTCGGTGAACACGCACACCCCCCCTCTGCTCACGATTCTGTCCATCTCCTCTCATGCGTGGTCCTTCGTCGGGGCGATCTTCGCCGTGAGTGAGCCCGATGGTGCTGGTTCGAACTGCAGTATGATGAGTGCGGAAAGCAGTTCTGTTAGATGCCACAGTGCCACAAGGGATGTGTTCCGCTTTTGGAACATTGCGTCGACTGTAAGCCCGTCTATTGCTCGCCCCATTTCATGGCTGACTCTGTATTTCCAGTCCTTTGCGACCCTGAAGCTCCCCAGTGAGTGCATGAACAGGCATCAAGAGGCCGTCCCATGGATGACGGAAAATTGAGAAATAAACTACAGAATCAATTATTGATCGTTGAGCTTGGGGCGCATTGTACTATCCCTCCTCTATTATCCGAATGCTAAAAGTGAATCATACCTTGTGCTGGCCGATATTGGTATGCAGACGTCGTCTGTTTGACTCAGCCCTGAGCCGTTCGAGAAATCCAAGTTTTTTAGTTCGAGTTTGTTCCCTCGATCTGAAATGAATGTGAGTGCTGAAAGTGAGATGCTGAACCAAATAGCGGGCCCAATACACAACGAATATACTCAGGCACAGGACAAATTCATTGAGGCTAGGAGGTGCTGACATCACCCAACTATGTATGGGAAGAATCATGTTCCCTTGGCTGGGGGCATTTGACAAATTTAATCGTCACTGGTGGAATCTCGTCGTGGGTGGCCACTGTTTGCGATCACACAGGCCTGTTCATTGCTCACCTGCCCTTGAATATTGGTATAATCCTTGCAATGCAATTCTGGCTGCCGGAACCTCCTCCAACTGCTCGTTGTAGTGGCATTGCCATTGGTAGAACTAGGCATCCATTCTCCCTCAATACTGGTTTGTGACGGGATGACTCATTGAGCGAGATGTTAACTGACAAAAAGGGATAATGTATTTTGTTCCAATCTCTTTTGCAAGTCATCGTGAAACACATTCGTTTCTCTCAGCACAATTTTGAGTCCTCCACCATAGTACCTGCAATTATAATAACCACAATTCTCGGTCCTTACGTTGCTGATTCCGACACACTCGGATTCACTTCGCAATGTCTTCCTGCTTAAATCAGACTGCTTCTCAAAAGAGCCATAGCTTTGAGCATGAACACATATTCAAGTTGTGGTTTGGCAATGAGACATTTATTAGGAGGCTAAGGCATTGTCTCCTCTTGGTGAGCCAACCACTTGGATGGCAGATATGCATTAGTGTTCTGGTGCTCAGCCACTGTCCTCTCGAGGGATGTACTGGTGTTGTGCTCATTTAGCAGCCTCACGATCTCAGGGTGACCGCACTCCAATGCGAGTTGCAGCGCAGTCCTGCCATATTCGGTGGCCAGGTCAACAGATGTGGTATGCTCAATGAGCAGCCTTGCAATCTCGAGGTGACCGTTCCTCGATGCGAGATGCAGCGCAGTCAAGCCATCTTTGGTGGCCAGGTCAACAGATGCATTGTGCTCAATGAGCAGCCTCGCGATCTCGAGGTGACCGTTCTCCGATGCGAGATGCAGCGCAATCTTGCCATCTTCTGCGGCCAGGTCAACAGATGTGTTGTGCTCAATGAGCAGCCTCATGATCTCGAGCTGACCGTACTCCGATGCGAGATGCAGCGCAGTCTTGCCATCTTTTGCGGCCAGGTCAACAGATGCGTTGTGCTCAATGAGCAGCCTCGCGATCTCGAGGTGACCGTACACCGATGCGAGTTGCAGCGCAGTCCTGCCATATTCGGTGGCCAGGTCAACAGATGCAGGGTGCTCAATGAGCAGCCTCGCGATCTCGAGGTGACCGTCCCTCGATGCGAGATGCAGCGCAGTCCAGCCATCTTCTGTGGCCAGGTGAACAGATGTGTTGTGCACAATGAGCAGCCTCACGATCTCAAGGTGACCGTTCTTCGATGCGAGATGCAGCGCAGTCCAGCTATCCTTTATGGCTAGGTCAACAGATGCTTTGTTCTCCATGAGCAGAAAGTGCACCCCCTCTGTGTAGCCCATGTCGGCACACATACACACTGCGGGTGATATGGGTTTGTCCCAAAGATCTTCCCAATACTCACCACTCAAGTGGTACAAAGCAGCATGTTGGCTGCTTCCATCCTCCAGGAGACACATTGTTGAGGGAAGTAGTGCCTCCTGGTCCCGGTCATCGCAAAGCCGCAGGTGATGGAACCAATATCTTGCCGCATACATGGAGATTGGGTAATCCCATACTGTGGCCCTGGTCATCAAATGTTTGGTGTCCGCAAAAAGGAGGAGATAGCGGACACAAGTTTGGGTAATAAATCTGTGGGAGACACCTTTCGTAAGGTCAATGATTGAGCCAAATTCCTGACGGAATTGTGAGGAAAGGATATAATCTTTGACAGATGAATGTGCGAAAGCGATTGTCAATGACTCATCCCAGCCATTGTTTTTGATCACGATCAGGCCCTCCAACAACTTGAAGAGGTCAGAGTTGCCCTGACGTCTCTTTGGGTAGTAAATGGATTTAGCCGGGTCGGAAAAGTCAAATGTGGGGTCGTCTAGGCGGAAAGCAATAGCATCTGCCAGTTCGTCCGATGTGACTTGTCTGGCGGAAAACACAAGCCACCGGAATATTGCTTGGATAAAAACTGTTGCAAGACGTGGAGTATCTTTTGCGCGGGTGAAGAAACGGCTGTAAATCCCGAACAGATCGGCCGGGAGGATTGTGAAGGTCTCCTCCCAGTCTTCTTCCCAACGACAATGACCCAGTTCAATGAGGAGACACGCGGCCATGCGAAACCTGGATATGCAAGTCAGCTCGAAGCCAAATTACACTGTGATGAGAGGACCGACATTCCGTTGGACTTCTGCACAATCTGCTCTGTGATATGCTCTGCATGTGTATCATCACTGATCCAACTTGTGCCCTCGCGAACTGTGCTGCCAACGAAGGAGCTAATGTCGCTGTTTGAGACCACGGAACCAAGCTCGATGAAGGCTACATTCTTGAAGGCTGTTTGGAATTCCACAAGAGGCTGACTAGTAAACAGGAGATGCGGTGCATTTTCGGTGGGAGGGAAAAGGCTGAGAATGAACTGGACAAGAGCCTTCCAGTCGTTCTTGTTACATTCATCCAGCCCATCGATGACGATATATGTCTGGTCCAACTCTGAAAGTAAATCCTTGAGGACTCCTAGAAGATGTACATGCTGTGGCAGTATAGTTCCGTTTTTCAGTGTTTCATAGAGCTGATGAAGAGCGCGATAAGGCGAAGGTGACTGTCCCGAGAGCTGCCAGATGATAGAACGTAACATGATGTCCATGCGCTGCCTCTCGTTCCTAAAATCAAAATAGAAATATGCAACTGCAGACCGGTTGGGACAGGTTTTGACAATTTCTTCGATAACTGTCGAACTGCCGTGTAGGTGTTGTCAGAAGCAGATTATGTATGTGAAAGCGATACAAATCACCTTAGTACACTCTTTCCAGTACCAGCTGCAAGATATTATTAGACATGGAATTTGAACAGAATAAAATTGATTTACAGATTCCTTTGATCCATAAAGAGCTTGACATGGCTTTCCATTCAACGAATTGGACATCATCTAGGAGCCAACTCCCAGTGGCTTCATGATGAAGTTTCCGTAGTTCGTGCTGTCTGTCCTTTGTATCAGCAGGAAACTCCAACCACTTGCACAGAACTTCTTGGAGTCTAGACATAATTCAGTTTAAAAAAAATTCAACCCAGAAATTTCATTAACCCATGTCCCTGGTTCACACTGCTGTTGTTGAGAAAGAACTTTGGGATAATGAACAGGGGACTTCACCAACATACATGTTATTTGTCAAGTTTTGAACTCCGCCAAAATTCACACTGGCACCTTCCCCAGCACCTCCAGCGCCACCCGTCATGCCGCCCGCTCCACCCGCTCCTCCTGTTCCTCCTGGAGACACCAAATCAGGATGTTGAAGTCCCAGTAGTCTTCCCTACACACCATGGATGTGGGTAATAACGGTTCTGGATTCATTCGCAGACATGGTCAAAATCGATTGTTATCGTGTCGATCTTATGTAGGTAGGACACTATGTGAGCCACAAACGGAAATTACACAGCAGAAAGAGCTGCCCACCGAAAGAATCAGGAGGATGTATCCCTGCGCAATGGAGGTGGAAGACAAGACTGGCCACGTTGAGTGCCTCGTGGAGAACACGAAAGTGCGGCACAATGAGGCAGTGCGTGCACATGCAGCTCGGGTTCTGACGGAAATATGTAATTTCGCCTTATAAGGGCATAAGGGCTGTGGCTCTTAAGAGATTCTTACCTGAATAAAGATCTCCGCATAGGATTTTTTTTTTTACCAGGATCGCAGTTATTGGGATTAATCAAAGTTTCTGTCTATAACACCATTTTTAATGCAACACATTGGTGGTGTGCGGCTTAGACACAACACAGGCCTGAAAACAAGTTTTGACCGCGCGAATTGTAGGCGCTTATGTGTTGCTAAAAGCGGTTGACAAGGGCTCGTAATAGATGGCGCTTACAAGCTCAAAGATAAATTTCCGATATCCGGGCCGGCAACTTCGATACATCAGCGGCTCAGAAATTTTGGACATTCCAACAAATTGCCCCAAATCACACCCATTGCCTAAGGCTTCCGAGCCAAAAATGGTCGGATTCAATCGACCGATGCGGTCAACGCTCGACAGGAAAATCGGTCATTTTGCTACTTACCTACCTACCGAGGAATGTACTTCGCCTCAGATTGCCGAGGGTTTTTCTTACCGGTTTTAATCGGTCTCTCAACCCATTTGCCATCACCCTTCGAATGGCGTGCCGCTTCCGCTTAAACTCAATTAGGCTAAAGTCATCTTCTCATGTCGCCGGAGAAGCATACTTCTCGCCACACGCTACGACCAACCCCATTCACACCCTCGCTGCGCTGAATCCCTCCCCACCGGCGCCGCACCCATTCCTCTCGTCTTCGGCGCCGGACACGACGCGGAATGACACGCATCAATGGTGGCGCCGCACCCATTCTTCTTGTCTGTGGTGCCCCAATACCTGACACCCATCAATCGTACGATGGCGCCTCCCGGCCCTGGAGCGTGCAGATCCTGCTGCTGCCCCTCGACCCCCCGGGAGCGTGTTCGTGCTGTGCGAGAGACACACGCTCATGCCCCCCGCGGCCGCGGCCCTCCACGGCGGGCAGTACGCGTGCATCTTCCTCCCGTCCGCCGCTTCGAACCACATAACGTCAAAGCCCATGGCGGTAACGACGTCCACAGCCCCCATTCCCGCGGAGCGCCTTCGCCGTTCTGCGCGCCACTTCGTCTCCCTAACAGCTGCATTCTCGCAGCCCGTCTCGCCGCCAGCTGCCGCCCGGCCACCGACTCGCGTCTACCCCTCGCCCAGCGTCCAGCGGATATCCCACACCCCAGGCTCCCGGGAATCGCACTCTGCGCCGAACATCCCACGCGACGCGCCCCGCTCTCACGCGGACGCACCCCCTCGCTCCTATGTGGTAGACCCACATCGCTCCTATGCGGCTGAATCTCCCGCGACGGGCGAAACGCAGCGCGCACGCTCGGAGGAGCCGCCCGTAGAAGATCACACCACAGACGCACCGCACACTTTCCACGCCGACGACCGGGACGCGTTCTACGACCAGGAGGACAACGAGTCCGTGTATCCCGCAGCCGACAGCGGGAGCGCGTTCGATACGTCGCTGCGCGCGCAGCTGGCCGTGTGGGATGCGCGGGCCTAAGGCTCTGCGGTGTCGTACGCGGGACTGAGTCCCTGCGATGTGGGATGCGCGCGCGCGCGTGGCTCGAGCCCCCATCTCAGTTCCTTTTTCTTCCGTTCCTTGGGTTTCTCCACAGACCGTTCCCTGGGTTTCGCTTCACGCATATTCCTCCCGCTGTACGCACGCCTCCACACTTCCACCCTGTTGTACCTGTACCATCTTCCCATCTCCCCGTCGTTCCTCGTTCAAAATTCCACATCAGCATTGTACCTACCATTCAACACCCTACGTTTGTACTTTCACCCTTGTTGTACTCATATACCTTGTACTGTCATCCTGTACTCCCATCTCGTAACCAACTAACTGCTGTACGACACACACAATACGAACATACATACCTTCCTGTCGTGCCGCTGTACACCTGCACACATCCTTACCCTCTCTCCGATGACGAATCTCGTTCCGCGTCCCCCGATATAAAATAAAATGAATTCTTCCAATCCCCCGAAAAAATCTTTTTTAAAAGAAGCAAAGGCACCATGGCATGGCTTGGGTCTGAGTCGACCAGACGGCTTCCTGCATATACTCCCCTCCATCCAACCCAACGGGATGCAGGCGCGCACCACTGCGCCTCCGAGCCTTTATTCCCTTATTCTGTTCCTGGATATATTCCCTTGGCGCACGGGAGGTTAAAAAATTACGACGTGGTTACCCAAGCATGGCTCGTGTCTGAGTCGAACAGATGACCTCCTGCAGGTAGGTGACAATATGTATAGCGCCCACTGAATGCAGATGCGCACCGCTGCGCCTCTGAGCCTTTATTTTTCAATTGTGTTCTTGGTTATATGCCCTTCGCTTACGGGAGGAATAAAAAAACCACGCCAAACTCCGTCATGGCTCGGGTCTGAGTCGAACAGACGACCTCCTGCGTTTAGGTTGTATGGAAAGATTATACTGAAAGCAAGCGCGCACCATTGCGCCTCCGAGCTCTTTATTCATTTATTCTGTTCTTGGTTATATGCCAAAAATTATGCTTGAAGCACAGGAGAGTAAAAAAAAAGAGTCCTACCAGTGGCAATCATGGCTCGTGTCAGATGACCTCCTGCATTTAGGTCGCATGGGAGCACGTTCAGTACTGAATGCAGATGCGCACCACTGCGCCTCCGAGCCTTTATTCATTTGTTGTGTTCTTGGTTATATGCCAAAAATTATGCTTGAAGCACAGGAAAAAAAGTCCTGTCCGGCAATGGCTCGTGTCTGAGTCGAACAGCCGACCTCCTGCATTTAGGTCGCATGGGAAGAGGCCTAAACTGAATGTAAGCGCGCACCACTGCGCCTCAGAGCCTTTATTCCTCAATTATGTTCTTAGTTTTACGCCCTTGGCGCCGGAGAGGAGTCAAAAAGTTCTGAACACATTAGCAAATTGCTCGGGTCTGAGTCGAACAGACGACCTCCTGCATTTAGGTCGCACAAGAAGGTTATGGTGTGCAGATTCTACCACCCTCAGAAGGCTTCTATAATATGATTTGGGTTATTCGGCTCTCCGACCATATTTGGCAGTTGATCACTCCATCAAGGCCAAAGCGCTTGATATGACTGAGTTCTTGTCATGTTCACTCAACGACCCTAAAGTGAGCAGTTCTCACCACCATGCCAATTCAACAAAGGTATATTTTACCCTCGTTGTACAACAGCGCACTGCAGTGGTTCTCCTCTGGACCTTCTGGTGGCTAGTGAATAGGTAGTATTACAGGGCACAGGTTTACTCATGAACGCCGGTTTCACAGCTTATCAGCTTGCAATATCTATTCCGCTTTAGTTTCCGAGTTTCGGCAAGCCGGTCAAAAAAGCTGGCAGCGTCGAACATACAACCCGTCACGGAACGGACATAATTTAACCGGCCGAGGATACGCGTCCCTCTGAGCTTCTTGCGTGTTGAATAAATACTCACAACAGTCCCTGATTGCTCATCTCACCACAGATTCGCACCCATGGGCCGTATGACTCTCCTTAGCTTTATCCGCGACCAACGCGAGAAGCGGCCCCCGGTCGAGCGAGTGGATCTCACTGGCAAAACTGTTGTCGTCGTTGAGGCCAATGCCGGCCTCGGATTCGAGGCAACGAAGCACTTCGCCACCATGAATCCTGGGCGGCTTATTCTTGCATGCCATAGCCAGATCAAGGGACAGGAGGCTTTGGACAGTACGTCTCATATGCGAAAAAGGGGCAGAATTGGATCATATGTCGCATGCAGAACTGAAGACAGAAACCAAATATACCGGTGCAGAATTATGGCTGCTTGACTTGTCCGACTTTGCTTCAGTGCGGAAATTTGCGGACAAGTTTGAGCAGGACGGCAGCCGCTTGGATATTTTGCTCGAGAATGCGAGGACCTTGGCTGCGACGTACGAAGCTTCGAAAAATGGGATTGAGTGCGGGTAGGTTAAATATCCTCCTTTGTCACCCGCTACTCACGCATCACAACCAAAGTCTCCAAGTTAATTGTCTATCACTATCTCTTCTCGCCCTTCTGCTCCTTCCACGTATGCTGCAAACCGCGCGAGACCACTCCACATTGCCCCGGATTGTCCTCGTATCTAGCGGCCTTCATTATTGGGCCACTATTGATAAGTGCCTTCTCAAAAGCCCCAACGTTCTGGAATGCTCGGTAGCAAGGAGTACTCCACCCCCAAGTACGCTCTCGAACACTTCCATGCCCATCAACTACCTCCGTAGGGTCATGGGTGATCGCTATCCTGTCACGAAGAGTGCGTCCTTTGCATATACCATTTACTCCGCTAACTAATTTATTTCAGTGATCAATGTTTTCCTCATCCGAGCTCTCAACGAGTGTCTCGGCGCCTCAGTCCCGATCGTCGTAAATTGTGTCGACCCGGGGTACTGCTACTCGAACTTCCGCAAAACCATGCCCGGTATCATGGCGATTGTGGACTCCCTCATGGAGAAAGCCATCTCCCTCCCCACGGAGGTTGGCAGCCGCCAGCTTGTCTGGGCTGCGCTGGGCGAGCAGGAGCATCCGGAGAAACTGCGCGGCGAGTCTATCTATGCTGGGCGAGTCGAGGAGGTTAGCGATTATATTCTCAGTGCGGAAGGTGTGAAGATCCAGAATCGGCTATGGGTACGTTGTTCATATTTCTGGGAACCGGAGGAGCGTCTGACCTGTATTCTTTTTCAGCAAGAGTTAATTGAGATGCTAGGAAAATTGGATCCGAGAGTCAAGTCAACTATAAATGAATGCCTCGCACGAGGTTGAGTTGGATATATTAATTTTGCCGCTTTAATTTTATTGATTTAACTGTACTCATCAAGAACCATGAATATTCGATTCCTGCGGCAGTGTGCTCAAAAAGAAAAGTTTCAGGCTTCCTGACGAGAGGCAAAATTCAAATTCGGCGAGATATCATAATTGCATGTACACAGACGATGTTATACGGTATATACCATCTTCAAGCGTCATTGCCGTCACGAATAAACCTGGTTAACCGACGACGAGAATACGGGTTGGTAACCTCATCGGTACCGCCAGTACCAACATTGCAGCATTGTCCGTTGATAACTTGGTCTGCGCAAGTCCAAGCATTCAGTCTCAGACTTGATTTACTTACGAGACAAAAACGCACTGTTAGAATCGTACAAGCAGTTGTCGTCGCCGAAGTAAATGTCTCCGTACGTGGCGGGCCAGGCAGCCTCGAGTTTGCACCCGGGGACGTTGTCTGGATTCTTGTTTTCCCCGTCGAACCGCGCAAAAATCTCCGCGCTGCCGGTCGAGATTTCCACGGATCCAGGTTCGCAGACAGATGTGTCCTGGACGCTGATGCAGCCGTGATTGACGTGCTGTAGTATGAATTAAGTCTCTCATTCCCGCAGGAAGAATGGACCAAGAGAGACGTACGACGGTGGTGGACGTGGACGATCCAACGAGATACATTGCAGTGAGCAAAATGCCGAAAGAGATCATGGTAGAAGTTAAGATTCAAGAGTGTTGGGGTTGAAGTGATGTATGTTTATGAGGAAGTTCTTGTCGATGTAGTGAGTATGAGGGCCCTTTTATACTCCACGGCTATTATTGTGCGATGGGGAAATTAATAGATCGTGTCGAAGTGCTGAGCCGGCGGCGAAGGCGGTGGACCTATTTGTGGAGATGAACGCAACGTACCCGCAGTACCTATCGATCGCCTTTTGGGAAACAGTCCAGGCAGTGGCCTTAAATTCTGCACCCCGAAACCAACTTCGGACGGGAAATACCGTCGTGGACATATAGGCTCTTTAGAACAGCGAATCACTAGGACCTCTTATAATAGGTGGAAGGCCAGGTCCCAAACTCGGCCGACTGGCCTATTTTTGTCCGACTAGATTTGGCGCTCATTGCCCGAATTTTTGTCCGTCCCGGACCTAGCCTAGCCAAAATTCGATTATTTTTCCCCCCCTGCAGGGCTCAGTATAGTGGGTTGCGGTCACATATACAATATTAATTAGTGCAGTAGGATGGTTTTGCGTCCCGCTTCTCGTCGTTTAAAACTAAATTAGCTCTCATCGCCATCAGCACAGGGCTGCACAGCTCATCTGGAAAATAGCAGATAGCTACATAGTACTACGTAGAGCCCCGTAGAGCCATAGAGTCAGGAACTGAGTCCCCCTCTACCGTAGCTTCCCGTAGTACTGTAGTACTAGGCTATTCTGTAGTAGTCCTGTTGCCATCATGGGGGTGTTAGAAAGTTGTTACGTAATTGCGGAGTTTGAATTTCGTCGCGATCCATATTCAATGAGAAACGCGTCTTTTCATTTGAATCCTGCGCGGGAAAGAGATTTATATGAGCATACGAGAATCTGCCGCTTTAGATTTTTGATACTCATTCATTGGCTCTCAGTATGAGATCGCAGGAAGTGATGTGACGAGGTGACTGATAGGTGACCAGCTGGAGCACTGGATTGAAAATTCTTGTTGAGGATAGAAAAAAAATGCAGAAACAATCAGACATCATCTACTTCAGAAAATAGGTAAGGTATTATATCCTCAGGGTGGCAGAACTTTGAGCGTAAGGCTGTACGATGAGAATTCAAACTCCGCAATTATGTAACTAACAGACTTTAACAAGCGAGGTACGAGCTTCATTTGTTAAAGTGTCTGTCTACGAGAGACTAATTCTGTAGAGGACTCACTCTGTAGAGCTACGTAGAGCATATCATCTCGGTAATCAGCAGGCGTGTTGTTTTGCATGCTTACGGTATTGGCCCGAATGGGACGAATAAATAAATAAAACATAGTTCTGGCGGGATGCGAAGTGCTGAACGTGAGCGTGACCTGCATCGGAGTCATAAAAAGAAGAAGAAGAAGAAAGAACAATAGGCATTCAGCTCACCTCGGACACATATGAGATGAGCTGCTTCCCGTCATCTGCGGCCGTGCAGTCGACGAAGAAGTGGTTCTGCCCGAAGCGCTTACAGATTTGCGGGTCGTGCACCGTGGCAAGCATAAAAACAGACTGTTGAGTGCTTGAGATCAGTGACAGAGTAACGGGCAGTGGGGTAGTACTTACTCAGCAGAATGTGCAGAGCTGGAGGGTAAGTGAGTAAACAAATGAGGCCACAGGTGGCGTAAGTGCAAACAGTGCACATTTTCCACAGACGACAGAGGAATGCGACGCAGCGTAGAGCACACAAAACGGCCACAAGCGGCTAAAAACACGACGCAGTACGAGAGAGGTATGCGGACAGGAACTGGGAGACGGCCGAGAGAAGGCTTGATGTCCATACCCACAATTGTTGGGCAGACCAGGTAGCAGCAACACAGAGGAAGGAGGAAAGCAAGGTGGGAAGAGAAGAAGGACGACGTGGCTATCGGTGCCGCCCTGTACTGAACCCGTGTGGCGGCGATGGCCACAGACTCTGCCTCCCTCCCGCCACGCACCACGGCATATCTGCCAAAAGTTCAGCGCTGCCTCAGCTTCGTTTGGAATTACTACTAGGCCACTATATCCTGTATGTTACGGCTAATATCATATTAGCTTCATTCCAAAACTTTAAACTTGATTATCACGGCTTCGCCGCCGCTGGCCCTGTACTCTGCGATCCCTTGTAATGCTGGCAGGTATAGTCGGGTATCTGGTGGGGCCAACCGTCCAAGGATTACATACAAGTTTAGTAGCATAGACATTCACGAATGCCTGTCACCTAATTGAGTGCCTATCCACTAAATGAATGCCTATCCATCAGTTAATGCAGCTACGCGAGCCCTCGGAAACACGGACACACATCGGGTCGGGCGTATTTTCCCTCTCCTCTCCTCTCCTCCCCTCCACCAGTAATGGAAAGAAAGGATTTTGTCGCTACCCTGCTTCAGTCAACCCAGGCAGATATTGATAACTACAAGCAATGGATCGGTGTGTTGCCACAGCTCGTCACATGCGTAGTCCGCGGATCTGACCTTTATGGCAGGCCTTCCTTCTCAATTGGCTTAGAACCCAGCATATAGCGCGTCAAATGTTCTTGAATGGATCAAGCTCGAAAAATTCAAATGACTATCTCGTTTACAAGAGCGAGAACACGGTGCAAAACACGTAGATATCGCATTGTTTTCCCCATTTCGTGTCAATTAATTTCAATTTTAGGATGTCCAGCATGCAGCCAGACGTCAACGTGCCCATCGCATCGCGGATCACTCCCCATTCGGCCACAATCTTGCCCGCGAGCCGCAATCGGTCGCCATCTGTTGAAGCCGTCAAGGAAGAGGAGGGTACGTGTAAATCCATTAATTATGCTAGCGCAATCATTCCATCCTCCCCTGCCTCTCAACGGCCCAATTTTTGTGGAAGCCTATCCCTGCTCGACCCCAATTCCCGCCCCGGTTGTAGTGAAGCCGGTCCTGCGCGATATCATCAACCATTGCACCTCCAAGTCTGAGTCTGAGCCAATAAAACTAGAACCAACGCCCACGACACCGCTGTCATAGAAACCTGCTCCATCGAAACCTGCGGGACGATTCCCGAAAGGTGCAAAAATATCTATCACCCGGAATGAGAAGGTGGATTGGGTTGTCCATCATCTATCAGAGATCCCGGCACGTTGGACAGTGTCGAATGTTGACACCGCATATATTCTCGACTTTTCGAACGACAGCCGCGTCAAGCAGGAATCAGATGGCAAGAAACCGAAAGGATTCGACCAGTTTCTGAAGAAGGAGGTAAGTACTATTATAATTTTTGAAGCTGAAGAGTATTGATCACCGCTCAATGTAGGATCAGGACTCTTACGGAAAGGGTACAATGGGATTACTAGTCGAGATACCGCCCTAACCATTCTCGACGGTATTCCCTGCCGTCGTTCTGTTGACACCTGCAACGGCGGCCATAAATGCGATTTTTTTTGACCCAAACTCCTTTCAGATTACCAGCGCAGAGATGGCGAGGACATGTCCCTCACCTGTGAGATATTTGCACGTGAGCTCTTTCAAAATCAGACCGATTCTGGGTCAGCTGCAGGTAGAACAACATCGTCAGTATATTCCCTCAAGTTGGGCTTTGATTCATCACCAGTCATCCAGATTCTTCCGTGTCGTTCAGCAGTACAAAAAAAGGGGTTGCACATCCAAATCTGAATGCGACGGGGTCTCAGTGTTAAAGAAGTTGAAGGTAAGCCATCTCACGCGATTTCCTATCATTGGTCATTGCTATGAATTACTGGAAAAAATATTTTTCAGGCTCCCATTAAGGATGGAAAGCTTCATCGGCTGCTCTAAATGGGTAAAGACGGAGCAATAGACCCACACGTACGCCGCCATTCCTGCTGATGTCGATGAGAGCCTTCTTGCGAGATTTCTGAGCGGTTCAGCACTCCTTCCAGCTGACACTGGGGGCAAAGACCAACGCACGTAGACGGCAAGTGCAGTTGAACGCACTTGCCATTCACCTCGCGCAATGGCCAACAAAGGCACAAAGGGCAGACAAAGGCAGGCTTTATCAGCCCCTGTAAGCAGACAACGCCGCCCTTTGTCTACCCGCACCTGCGCTGCCAGCTGCAAACCAAGTGCGTTTAACGCACTTGGTTTCTACGTGCGTCGGCGCTTGCCCCCGGTGTGAGCTCGAGGCACACGATGGAGATGGATATTATGCCTGATTGACGCATCCGAGGCACAGGTAGAAAAACCCAATGCCGTGAGTGGTTCCCCACAATTGCGCAGATTCAGGACTGAATTAATTATATCCAGCTCACGTACACTTCCGTGATGGCGTCTCCGTAACAGCGAAGATGATACTCCACCCTTGCACCGCCCAGAAGATCGTTTACACCTCCAAGGATCCCAATATTCCCAAGTGTGTTGTGATTTTTCGCGGTCTCCTTTCGCACCCGCCATGGCCAGCGGAGAAGCCGGGGCATGCAGCTAAGGAAGACGTCAAACGGTGCATGGATGCTGGTGGGGTATTGGGCGAGACCGGCGGTCATCTAAATAACTGTAACTGATTTTATTTGCAACGAATCTTCCTCTATTCATCCATTGAAACAGCGCACGTCACTCAGGTAGTCTTAGGTTCCAGCATTGATATCAAGCACCCTGCCTTTCGCAATACCCGTCGCCTGCGCGAAGAGGTCTCTAAGCTCGAGTCGGACGGGACTCCAGCAGGGCTTCTATGGGCTGGTCAGCGATCTTTTATTCCTCTGTGGATGCACAGTTGTTGACTGAGTTGATTTGGAGGAATCTTAGCAGACTACAAAGACGACCTCAAGCTTCCCCTCGCAAAGCGCTACGTCCACCATGTTCATATGAGCGGAGAAACAAAGACTCAATTATGTTTTTGGTTATATGCCCCTTGATGCACGGGAGGAGTCAAAAAGTTCTGACTAATATTGCTCGGGTCTGAGTCAAACAGACGACCTCCTGCATTTAGTTCACACAAGAAGGTTCATTACTGAATGCAAGCGCGCACCACTGCGCCTCCGAGCCTTTATTACTTTATTGTGTTCTTGGATATATGCTCATGAGTCGCAGTTCTTCATTTATTATCTTCGGCACGTTTTGCGGCGTGTGTACCATTCAATGAATATTACTGGTAGAAATAGAATTGAGCTCGGAAGGCCGACCTTCACTAGTCCAAGAGAGCGTGCACATCAGCCAATTAACAAATTGATTGTGATGTTTTTGGCGTTTTTTGGCGTTTTCGCATTTTTGACAACTTCACAATATGCCAAGGTGAAAAAACACCAGCCAAAAAAAAAATCTTACCCCCATTGAAATGTGCTGAGAATCACAGTGCAATGATAAAAAAAAAACTGAGGGAGACATTGTCAGATTTTTTTTCAAAAATTGTGGCGTTTCCGCGTTTCCGCGTTTTTTGGCGTTTTTTTGGTCGTGTTGTGGGGTTTTGGCAGGACGTTGTCACGTTGCGCAACGCCTAACAACGCCGAAATCAAAATGTCAAAACACTGATTAGTATGTCCAGGACAGGGTTTTCCCGCCCAAAAGTGGAATTTGAGGCATAGAATTTAAGGCCAGCGCCACGACAAAAGGCGATCCAGAGGTACAAGATATCCACATATGTAGACTCGTTACCAGTCTGTAACCGATATCCAAAAATGTGGCGAGCACTTCTGGCGGTTACATAGAGTATACGTCGGGGTAACCGCGCCCCTAGGTTACCTCGCTGGTTACCCCCGCGTAAGCTTGCCCTGATACTCCGTGGTCCCGGAAAGATCCGGTTGATGGCCCGGTCCAGGGGTGATCGGGACACGTGATGCCGTCGCGTCGACGCTCTCTTCACCGTTTGATCCAATCCGACGTGTTTTGGGCCATTTATGAACTCATACACGTGTGTATGCATGCTCTAAGCTTGCGGAGTCACTTTACGGCCTATTGCGGGCCATAGAGAGCATAAAATAGAGCAAATTCTCGAAATATTGCCTATAAATTGAGGTATTGAATGAAATAAAATGGCTGTAGGGACGCTGCGAGCCTGGAATGATGTACTGTCATGTATTGAGAGATTATATTGAGTTTCAAAAGGCACAACGACCCATTTCACATTTTTTATAGTGCATGGCAGTGAAATATTTGGCCTGAGATCCCACTGATACTCTAGCCTCTGAGATAGGATTCTTGGGTGATTCTTGAGGGAATAAACATATTTCATCACTCTGTCAGTACTTTCCATGAATTCTTTTGCCTGCTCAAAAAAATATTGGCCCACCTTTAACTGATGCTTCCCAGGTGAAATTTTACATTGAGCTTGCAATGAATCCAGGTTTGTGAGCACCTTGAGTGATCAGATATGCCTTAGGGATACACTGGGACATTTTAGGCCAGATTTACGAACATACCAGATACTCTCCAGAGCTGGAAATTGCAAGAATAAATTGTGCATGATTGAACATGCACAATTGTGACTGTGAACATCCTCCGATCAAACACATTGAAGATATTCGATCGAACACTTTTTAAAAACGTGTTCAATCGGCATACAAACACTCAATTGAACATTCAGATATTAGGCTGGGAAAATGATAGTTTTGGCTAGTGTTCAATCATAGATTGAACATGTTCAATTGGGAATCCTTCAGCTCAGATGTTCAATGTGTTCGATTGTGAGGCCTAATAAGGTAATTCTCCTTGATTGGGAGTACGTTCAGCGAGGTAACCGGGCTGTATTTGAGCCCCTCTGTTTGGCGGACAAAAGATCACGTGTGAGGTAACCGAGAGGGGTCACCACGGCCGAGGGATAGACTGGTACAACTGGGGAAACCGAATTGGGTTGTCATCGGAGTTTAAATTTTTTGCTGAGGCCCTTGTTCTCTCTTGCACTTTGGCCTCTTATCAAATTAAAATTGTCAAGAACCTTCCTATACGAGAAATGAACACATTTGCTTCCTCAGTTTCTTTTTTATTGCAAGTGGAAGAGCCGAAAAGGCTATCAAGTTTGAGGCAGAATTGATCGGTTTTGATGGCTCGCTTATCGGCCGATCGCGGCACCTGCCAAAAGTTCAAACTCCGCAGACAGCTCAATGCACGTCAACGAATTGTACCAGTCTGTAACCGCCAAAAGTGCTTGCCACATTTTTTGGATATCGGTTACAAACTGGTTACGAGTCTACCACATATGGTGCGTAGACATTTATCCCCCAAATGTCTACCGCCCTCAGAGCTCGGGAGGCTCGACACTGCGACGCGTTCGACTAATTTCCTATTATCGCACCTTTTCCGCTTCCTTATACTAAGTACGCGCATGGAACCAATGTAATACTAAGCCGGAACTTGCCGAGCCCTAGTTGAAACACCACGTGTTCCAACCAGCTCCCCTTTTCAAATCCACTGAGACACCAGCCACTCCATGGTTCCTCCTCACCGCCGCAACGCTCTCGACACCTGGACTTTAGATCCTGTACTCAGTGCTGCCCCCTCCTCGATCTTATGTGGAGTCCAATTGCCTGACGCCGATGAATACGACGAACATCGACCCTCGGCCATTCAAATGCTTCCAGAATCACCTCCTCGCCCACCATCCCGTAAATTACGCGTCAAAAGCAGCGGCTGTGGGGCCACAGTGCATTTCAGAGCGCTTCCAGGTCGTGAACTCTGGACTGGGTTCAATGTCGGCGTGAATTCGAGCATCGTCGTCCCCCTCGAGGACCGATATTTCACGGCGGGTATGCAATCCAGTCTCGAGTTCAGATGGAGTTCCTGCGGATGCCAAAGGGCTGGAGTGGGATGTGCGGTCTGGTAAGTTTCATCTGTGCTCGCGGCGCACGGCTCCTGATTACAATTTCAGTGGCAACCCTCTCGGCAGTTTGTACACGTTCTGCGAAGTCCATGCTCGTGTTCCGCATGCTGCATCATCCCTACACGGTGGACAGCATGGATACCTCTTCCTCCCCTCCGCCGTTTCACCCACCCTTCCTATCGCCACCAGCCGTATGCAAACCGCCCCCAGACCATCCACCCGCCGCCACAACATCGAAATCAGCGATCCGCCGTTGTGGGGCGACGCTAGTGCACCCGAACTCGAATACGTGCACTCGGACAGGGATCCATCCGGCGAAGAAATTCATCGCATAACCGACTCATTAATCCCGTTCCACAATGAGACCGATGGGCTCACGTCGTCTCTATCATATATCCTTTCCTCCACTCGCGCGCGTGGAAATTCTGTGTTCCCAGCCATGACTTGGTGATTCTGCTATCGACTTCGCGCGCACTCCCATCTACAACTATATCTTGTCTTGTTGTATTTGCGTCAGCGGTAATCACAGATTGAATTTGAATGCGCACTTCCACCTTCGAGTCTGGGGACCAGGTTTCTGCGGCGTCGTCTCATACGTAGACAGTGACACATGTCAGCACATGACCGGACTCTCTACCTCCGGGCTCGGCGAACGGAGGGAGGTGATCCCAAGACTGTTATTTCGACCAGAATGCCGCAAGAGTAGATCCTCTACGAAATCGTCGGATTTAGATTCTCCGTAGAGCGACAGCGCATCAGAGATGAGTTGTGCTGCCTCGGGATCCATGATGGTGTCTCCCGCAACCTCATCGAGAAATCCCCAAATCTGGTCCGTAATATGCTGCGCCTCTGTTGTGAAGGGATGGTCGGTGTAGCGATAGCATTGAACCACCTTCAGCACAGCCTTGGCGAACTCGCGTTGGATCTCCGTGGCGACCTCGAGCCGTGCGTATGCCCATCCTGTGCGTATATGGTTCAGCGTTGATGCTGCTCTGTATGGGAGCGTCCGAGCGGTGCATTTGAGAAGCAGCCGCGTAAAGCACGATAGGTATGCAGCGGACAAATGGGAAGTTATCTGAGTACACATCTCCGCCAGCGCTGGCAGGGATGCTGCGCTACTGCTAGCACCGGTGGTTTCACGGAGTAATGGATGGGAGACGACTTGATCCACCTCTTGTCGAATGGCGGATAAGTCCGCAGTCACAAACAGCGAGCGCTTGCATCGTCGGATCTGTGATGCCAAAGAAGATAATGTCGAGCTGCTCAATAGACTAATGAGCGTTGGAAGTGCATCCAGTGAGTCCGGGGATGTTTTCAATTCTAGACTGGATAGCAAGCTGGTGCAATCGAGCAATCTGACGATTTGGTGGCTCCAAAGACAGAGTATTGTCAGGCCACGAAGTGCCACATCAGTTACAACTGTGCGTTGGCGCATATCATGAAGGATCGAGGCCGCGAGAACAGAGAGATCACAGTCTTCAAATATGTGGTCAAAAGCGCTATAGGTCTCGCGGTTGGCAAGATACCAATAAATTACTGGCAGTACCGTCTCTGGGCTGATGACCGGGAGAAGTCGCAAGGTACATCGCATTATGACGTCCAGGTCCTCTGTGGAACAACGCTCCATGGATTCGTGAAGGTCGTCCTCCGTCTTGAACAGTTTATACTGATTCAGATGGGCGGGGCCTATGATCGCAACCCATGGGAAGAATTTCCCGGCAAGTCACCAGCAGTCTGTAGGCAGCCGATCCGGCGTAGAAGGAGTCGCGTAATAGCTCAAAGGCAATTTGGGAGAAATGGGGGAGCCACATTTCTTCGTTATTTAGCTCGGACAATGCACGCCTGGATATTTCCCAAGTTTCGTGTGCGGTATCCGCCGGGTCTAACGCTGCTGCATGCGCCAAAACCCCGAGTACGTAGGTTGTGGACGGGATTTTGACTCTGTAAGCATCCACGTCTCTTCGCAGTCGATCCACGCTCCCAGAGAGAACGTGCGCCACGCGTCGTCGGTCGCGTATTTTAGACAGATCGTGTACTGCGAACAAGTTGTGGAGTTCCTGGAAGCGATTTTGAATGTTCTTTAAGCGGATATATTTCGCGAGGGCAATCAAGGACGTGCGATATTCGGCAGGAATGTGAAGTGAGGAAAGATTCGTGTGGTCGATCCAAAAGACTGCTTCCATTGGAGCAATAGTGATACGGGGAACAAGGATTCCGAGGGCCCACAGAGCCGCCAAAGCCGCAATTTGGCGTCTGGATCGCCATGGATCTTCTGGATGAAGGTTCTCAGAACTGCGGAGCAAAGCGAAAATTCGACCGGAGATGGAGGTGTGCGCATCGGCTGTTTGGAGCACGAGCCGGAAGAGGTGGTCGTCGACTCGACGGAGTCCACTGGGGCCGTATATCATATCGGGGATCGCTTCAACGAATGGTAGGAGCTCTCGGTCGTCTGTAAGTGATTCCAGTGTCCAGAGAACGGCACGCTCGTCCCGGGTAGACCGCTTTTGCATGGCCGCAGCGAGAACAGCTTCTGTTAGGCTGCGGTCCGTGAAAGGGCGTTGGATGAGATAGCAAAATCGCTGCACAATGCGCCAGAAAATTCCAGACAGTGGGGTGCGGTAAGGGCAGTCAAGTGCGATGACAGGTATTACCGTCAGCACACAATAAAATGCTAGAAACGCGGCGAGAATGCTGGCCACCAAGGCCGTCATAATGCGATTGATTGGAAGCAGAAACGCGACGAGTCCAGAAAGAAACAGGACGAGGGCCAGATGCAGGAGCATTGGAATAATGTCCACGATGGCATGCATTCTGAATCGGCTGACACCATAATAAAGGAAGGAGAATACCCTGGCGCGGCGCACGGGGGATGGGCGCATTTCCGTTTTGTGCATGAATTCCCTGGCCCACTGTTCGACCAAAGTGGCGAGAAGGGCGCACGTGAGGCTTAGCCCCAAGCTTAGAAACCAAAAGGCGTTGCATACCAACGAAGATGTGTCGATTTTGAACGGTGGAGGTGATGATGGTATGGGAAGGGATGTGCCACTTGACATGGCGTTCAGCTGCTGCGAAACCTGGGACAGGAGAGTAACTGTCATATCCCCTGAGTTGGGGATGAGGTTTTTGTAGCTTTCGATAAGGAAGGCCGTCAGACTTGCGGAGAATAGACCAGACTGGAGCTTTATAAGAACCCGTTTCAAGCTTTGCGAATATACATACAAAAATCAGCATGCCCGACATGTCGGCCTTCCAGCTCTCGATTAAGGCGGAATCGTAACGCTCCGCCTCCGAAATGTAGATAGCCCAGAACCTGGCTGAAGCATCCTCAGTCTCGGAATATCCTAAAGGCCTATTATATGAGTATGAGTCAATCGAAGTACGGGATGCTTACTTTCTGTGACTTTCGGGCTCTCGCTGTGCGGAAGCGTGGAATGGGACCGGCGGGGGAAGAGCCTGCCGAAATAGGGTTTGGCTGCGCCTGGGTTTGGGGTTTCAGAAGAGTTCCATTTGGGCCACTGGTTAACGCAGCTGACCTTTCCGTCGGTCCCCATCGGAAACCTCTTTCGACATTGGAGTAGAAGCAGAAACGGAATGAAAAATTATTTGCGCTTAACGTAGCGCTGGCAAGAGATGCTTATCACGGAGAGAGTCGGTCGTGAGCCGAAAAGATCCGGTTGTGTAGAACAAATATTTACATAAAGTTGAACAGGGACGCCGTTGGGACGCCGCACATTAAGTGAAGTACGACATTGTGAGTGATAGATGTCACCGCCCGACCGATTGCATAGTGGACTCTAGATCCGTCACCGGCGGTCTGGCGGCCGCGTGAGTCGGGCCAAATCTGGAGAAGTTGATCACTGGCGGGCATCCCGAGGGTCGTACTAGAGCTTTCAATGAGGGATATATCCAGCACGGGTGAATCGAAAATGTTTAGTGTATATCCGCAGTATGAGAGGCCAACGAAAGGCATGTCGGGAACTGCATGCACCGTTACTGTCACCCTCAACGCAGCGAGAGAGGGGAAGGGCATCAAATGGTTGGAAATTCACGCAAATGAAGATAGTATTTTTGCCCTGGCGCATCAGGCGGAATTGATGGGATCAAGACGTGACTATGTATCGGCATTTGCCGCTGTTTCGCACCTGTGATTCAAAATGCGATGACCTGTGAGAAGTGCTCAGTTCAGGTGTGGCTAAACACTCGATTGTCGTTTTGCATGTAGGCCATCAAAAAAACCATAATACATTTTTAACGCGGCGATCCGTTCTCCAAATATTTCGGCCCCTTTTCTGCACAAAGGCGATGACTCCTCACTGACCCCTTTCTCCGCACCTTGCTCCGATTCACCCATGTCGTCTGACCCGCGCAATGAGTCTGTGGCAATTATCGGTTCTGGCGCAGCAGGGATTGTAACTGCACATACCCTGTTGCGAGATGGCTTTTCGCATGTGAAGATCTTAACGCGCGACGGAACTCCAGGGGGAGTCTGGGCGAAGGATCGTGTTTATCCGGGGCTCCAGATTAACAAGTATGCCGCCCTATAACCATTTTTATTTTCATTTGTTCTTACAGTACACTCTATCCCAGCGTGCATGGAGAATATAGATTCTCGGCCATGCAGATGCCCCCACCAGTGGACGGCGGACATCTCATGGGAAGCGACTTGAGTGCCTACATGCAAAGCTTCTGCAACAAGTTCATAAAGGATGCCATCCGCTTTAACACCGAGGTGGTCAACATTAGACGCGACGAAGTGTCTTCAATCTGGTTCATCAGTGTGCAAGATACGAAGACAGGTTCTCGTGAAGTACTCGAGTTTACGAGGGTCGTCCTTTGTACCGGAGTAGGCGTTTATTCCTTTACGAGTCTGGTGAAGTTGATTTATTATTGCCCAGGGATGCAGCACGGCAAATATTCCGCCGGCCCTGGCCGACCAAAAGGGCTTCAAAGGACTGATATTACATTCAATGGATTTCAGTTCCCAATTGGGCAAAATCCTCGAGATTGTTCCCCCCGTCACATCCAAGGACCGAGAATCCTGCACTCCTACTAAATCAATCGTCGTTGTCGGGGGCGGAAGATCGGCTCAGGAGTAAGCATTCATTAAATGTTGCTGAAACATTCCATTAACCTCGATGGTTTAGTGTGGCTGCGTACTTCGCCAACGCAGGGCGGAAAGTGTCCATCCTCTTCGACACCGCCGATGCGATCATTGCGAGTCCTATGCCGCTCCCGGCCTGGATACGGAAAAGCAGGTATTCGAATTCGTGCAGATTTCCCTTATTTGTTAGTTCATTGTGCTACTTTTCTGGAGGCTACTTGCCATAATGGCGGTGCACATTGACTTGCCCACGCGCCTTGAGCGTTTCTTGCACGCCACCTGGCTGGGAAGCAAGATCACGCGTGGTTTTTGGAGCCTTCTCTCCGGCGCATCTGTGCGTTATTTCCTTTATACCGTTATTCAACGGCTCAGATAGCCGCAGCTCAACGCCCTCGCCATCCCCCAAAATTCTCCGCTTCGGAATGTCCGCCCTTTATTTTGGAGCGTCAGTGCCAACGATGAAGGCATCCCCCTCCCAAACCGGTTTCACGCGCTCGTCAATAGCGGGAAAATATCAGTAATTTCCCCCGCGCACGTTGATAGATTCGGATTGGACGGCCACTCACTCCTGCTGGCCGATGGAAGGTCGGTCGATGCGGATGTGGTTGTTCTTGCGACGGGGTATAAGTCTTCCTGGACCAAGATCTTCGATGGTAAACACGCTCGTTTTTTTGATTTTTTGATTTTGAATTTCCTTTCAGAGAAAACGGCCGAGCTAATCGGGATAGGCAGGCAGACGCGGAAGCCATATTCTGGCCCCGACGAGGTCAACTATTTGTCATTAGCTAACCCGCCTCCAGAGGTCGCTCACTATGACGTCGAACGGCCTGCGACATACTTTTACAACGGTATTGTTCCCGCCAAAAATTTCATCCGTCGCGATTTTGCGGTTAACGGCGCGGTGGTGAGGTTGTATTAATGTCGCCTGGTCTCTCGACTGACAGTATACCAGTTCACGACCGATGTTGGGTATACGTGGGAAGTTGTCGCCCATTGGGTGTCGTCCTACTTCCTCGGAGATTCCATGAACATCCCTAGCACGGTCGAAGCGAGCGCGAGATTGCTTTTGTTAGGAAGCGCTATCCTGAAGTTTGGCCCAGGCGAGTTCCGCGTTCAAAAATATACTGCCGACTGAAGTGTTTTCAGGATAAACGAATCGTACACTGGAGCTATCCTGTTTTTCACGTAAGTAATTCAATTTAGACCCAGTCTGATAGCCCCAATTTCATTTGTTTTTCAAGGTGGCCCCAATATACAGACCGGCTTCTCGAGGAGATGGGGCTGCCTTCCATGCGCTCCGGAGGAAACTGGCTCACTTGGCCATTCCAGGTCATTAAATATGACGAAATTATCGATTTGGCAGAGGAAAGGAGGGTCAGGAGGGGGAAAAAAATGAGGAATAGACTTTGCGTCCTATTTCGTAGTTGCTTTTGCTGCAGAGCGGTCTTGAATTCGTGTTGCGACAAAGGTTATTGGCTTAAGCATGAAGAATGGTTCGCGTAGTTTACCGACGTCCAGTGCCATCTGGAGCGCATCGTCGGGACCAAGTCAGGACACAGCCATCGATCATTCAACAAGCATGTACACACAGATCAAAACGGCCTTCTCCCTAACCTTCCAATGTGGCCTTCGATCTCGTACAAAACCGGAAAATGCTGCCCTAAATCCACCGGAAATGTGCCATCTTGTCTCAGGTCGCCTCTCCACCCAATAAAAGAAAGAAAAGGTGGAGATTCCCCGTTGGATAACGCTGGCTCATGCTCATTGCTCTCGAGACTTGTGTGGATCTTGATTCTTCAGGATCATCTAATGTGGGCGAACTGGCGTTGTGGAAAAACTCGTTCGGATCTTGCGTTCCCACTCCTCACAATGGTCCGCGCGCGAATCTAGCTTGGCAACCTGCTTCCTGTCCTTGGGGATATTACTGGAAACTCTGGAGATGAACACATAGGCTGATTATTTTCATTCCTATTTATCGCTTCGATCCCTGCGTACCTCCGCCTCCAATGGGCCTGAATCTCACAGGATCCGAGGACGCTTCCGAACTCGGCGGGTGTGCATTTTTGGCCGCTTCCCGTCGAACGCCCAAGCCTGACGACTGCCATAACAACACAGAATCTGTCGAGTCATATTTACCGATCCGCCAACTCCACTGCAGGTGGATGTAAGGCAGGTCTTCGAATTGGGGCTCCCGCCGTCCGAGACTGACCGGGATTTGCACCCCCGCTGCTTTACAGTATATTAATCTCGCCGTCGAGGAGAGACCGCCGGAACACGTCCTTGCGACAAGGTTCTCGAAGCGGACATGTGCGGTACGGTGGTGCGATCGAAAATCGTGAGTAAAGTTCGCGCCGGACGCGGGATCGAGGTCGAGTCGGGTGTCGATAACCTTTTGTAGCACACTGCTCTTGCTCCGAGTTCATGTTTCAGGCAGATACTGCGGAAGTGCTCCGCTTCCTTCCAGAAATCATGATCCACCGTACCACCCCATGTTCTGGCGTCGGAATATAGGCATGTATTGGCCCATCGTTTTCGATACGTCACAATCCTCCATATTCGCCTCTAATCAATTGTAATTTCTGAAGTCAACACCGCAGGAGCCAAAGCATGACACGATTCTCGCTGCATCTCTGTTGCACCGGATGCCTGCGTATCGACTAAGCGGGTGCAAAGCTTTACTCGCCAGTGCCGATGCTGGTCCCCGTCATCACGTAAGGTTCAAGCTTAACGACTTCGTGCGACTGACACCGTATCCAAATAGGTATTATTTGGGTATTATGCATGTTACAGCTTATATGTATCTCTGACGGTGCCTTGATGCGAGCTCTTCAACAGCGTCAGATTGACAACGCACTGCACAAATTTACAATCCTATCACCTGCCTACGGTCCATCATGGGAAACGGAAAATTTTCCGTTTCCCATTCCGTTTCCCATGATGGACAGTAGTCGTCGGGAACAATAACCTAAAAAGCGTCGAAAAGCCGCGGTGATGGGTGACATAACTCTTTTGGCTCTCGTTGATGTCGACGTAGCCTCCAGCTGAGGCTCAGTATACTGAGAGCTTGGGATTCTAGCACTCGGCTATCTGAATGGCCGCAACGTTGAGGCTATCCAGTCCACCCCGGAAACTCAGTAAGTAGAGGCATTTATCAAACATTCACGGAGTCATTGATATGCATCCAATATTCATCTTGTGGATCCACGCAGCCCATCTGTCTGTCCTTGGTCTGTGCTTCTCCTACATATTATCTTACAGATTTAGAACCGACATATTCGCAGCGTTACACATCTGGGATCTTGGAGGGCCTACATATAAGGATATGCCGGATCACGCCACGCATGCTTCCATTTTATTGTCTATGTATGGCACCCGTTTTGTGCGTCGTGTGGTGGTGGGTACCGCCTCCGCCTGACAAGGCAGGAGTCAACTCCCGACGTCCGCGGCTGTACACTATATCAGCGCTCTCTGCCCTCATGCGCCCTTTTACCTTTCGAATTCAGCAACACCGTTGTTTGTGACGGCGGCATCTTGGAGCTTAGTCCTGGGTTCTGGAACGAATTGTACGTCAACCACCACCTTTGACACGAAATACCTGGACCGCGAAGTCCGCGTATTTGGCGAGTTGCCGGCCCTTCTTCGCGAGGGCCATTATCTATTATCGATGAAATATCCGGTCTTGGCGGTACTCCGCGCTGTTGTGGGCGTTGCGGGGTGTTCTCAAAAAGCATGACGTTTCGCGTTCCACCCACGATGGCGAGCCAAAACTGAGTCCATTAGCGCTTTTGCTTTTTCATCCCCCTCCGGAGTGTTCTTCACGCAGCTTCATCGTATAAAGAGGACTCCTCTTGCTCGTCGTTAGGTTGTCCCCTGCTCTCCTTCCACTCTGTTTTCCATCAAAACGCCATCACTGACAGCCAGTCTGTCGACTCCACAGATAATCCCGATGGCTGAATTCGAGAAGGGCGATGACGAGATGTCGTGGCAGCACTGCGGCACAGAGGACTTTCGACATTCTCTCGACGGAAAGGCTACGACCACGCAGAGCCACCTGGCCAGCTCCTCCTACCACTTGAATCGCACACCCCAGTTTCCCGAGGGCTGTACAAAGGGATACCTCGCGGTATTCGGGGCTTTCATGGCGCTATTCTGCACCTTTGGGCAGATGAATGCGTTCGGCACGTTTCAAACGTGGTACGCAGAGCACCAGTTGAGTCACCTTCCGCCGTCGACGATTGCGTGGATTGGGTCGCTGCAGCTATGGGTCTTCTTCTTCTCTGTGCGTTCCTTATTTTGCATTAACTTGCTCTTGTACCTGACTATCCCAGGGAGGACCAATTGGAAAGCTGTTTGACGCGTACGGTCCCCGGTGGATCATGATTATTGGAACGATTTTATATGTGTTCAGCATCATGATGACGAGTCTATCGACACAATACTACCAATATCTTCTTTCTCATGGAGTTCTCTTTGGGCTTGGGGTCGGCATGTTGTGCGTCTTCATTCACTGTTCATTATAACAATCAATTGATTTTCATGAAGATTTTACCCGTCCCTTTCCAGCGTGTCGACCTATTTTTGTAAATATCGCGCGACAGCTCTTGGCATTGTCGCATCGGGTTCAAGTTTTGGTACGCAACTTTCCTCTTTCGGCAACCGATTACATTTACATGCTATACAGGGGGCTCTATGTATCCTGTAATGCTTCAGCGACTATTTCAAACCGTTGGCTTCGGATGGGGCGTTCGTATATCTGGTCTAATAAGCGGAGTCGTCTGCTGTGTGGCGATCATGACGGTGACAAGATATGCACCACCGAAGCAACGAGGAGCCAACTCAGATCTTTCGGAAACGCTCAAGGATCCTCGCTTCGCGCTGTTGGCAGGCGGAAGCAGTCTTGTCGCGCTAGGTACGTGGTAACCGCGCCGTACCTTCGCCGTGAACTGACCATTCATTCATTTAGGACTGTTCATACCATTCTTCTACATCGTCGACTACGCGCACGACCTCGCGATCCCTGCGCACATGTCATTCGTGGTGCTGACTGTGATGAATGCAGGTGGCGTGATTGGGCGCATCGCGCCAGCGTACCTCTCCGACAGCATCGGCCGATTCAATCTCCTGGTCCCCGCAGCCTTCCTCTCCGGCCTCCTGTGCCTCTTCTTCTGGCTCTTCGCAAAATCGCTTGTCCCCCTCATGCTCTTCGCAGCGGCCTACGGCTTCTCCTCCGGCGCCTTCATCTCGGTAATCACACCATGCGTGGCGCAAATTTCGGACATCCGCCAAATAGGCAGTCGGATTGGGATCCTTTACAGCATTATATCCTTCCCGTGAGTCCCATGTGGCGTCTTTCCCTGCTGTCGAAAAGACACTCAGCGTATTGCCGCAGGTCCCTCGTCGGCGGCCCAGCGGCCGGGGCGCTTCTCGTCTCCGGCAAGGGCACATACACGGGCATGATCTTATTCGCTGGCCTGACGGTTATCGCTGGCTCCTGCCTCATCCTCGCCGCGAAGCTCAAGATTGATTCTCGACTACTCGCACGCGTATAATTCACGATTCTGGCGGCGCTTAGAGGCGCCAGCGCAGTCCTATGCATATGCTTAATGCTACGAAGGAGGGTAAAGAGTGGGTGGGTGGTCTGGATTCCGGAACCTCAACTGTATTTTTATTTCAATGACATTCTACGATTGCAAATTCAGAGCTTGGTTACGCTATACCGGGGGCAAGGCACCTCGGTGGCGGTTAACTCTTATTGTCGACCATGCTTCATGAGGTAATCTTGCCTGACAGCACGGAAATTACGCCTGCGGGCGGCACGACGATCATATGCATTGAACTTTCTGGCGTGGACGGCGCGGAGTTACTGGACTCAGCAAGAAGTGTTTCGCCGTTACAGAATTTCCAGAGAGGCGTCCACTTCTTCTATCTCTGTCTTGGAAGAAAGCTGTCATCTGATCATTGGAAAATCAGATTGCTTTATCATTGCAGGAACTCGTACATATGATTTAAAAAGGTATCTGGTACTTTCAACGACACCACTGAGATGACGTTCGAGTATGCCCGGCGGTATATTCCGAGAGCGTAATCTGTCGCGTTCGAATAAGCCCGAGATTCCCCCGTAATATTTTCATTAAGCCTTCGCATCATACTGTAAATTCGACCAAGTCAGCATTAGTACGCACAAAAGCTAGGTCTGGATTTACCTTTAGATTGCACTTCTGTCCCGGAACGCTTTACCTCACTCAGCTTTTTGTATGCCGGGACCATCCAGTATGTGGCACAGCTAACGCCAAAGCAGACGCAACAGCGAGGAGCGCGCGGCCAGGGATACATCGGAAGGGCGGCTGCAGTTGGATAAATGCGATCGCTCCGCCAATATTGCACAAGAGCTGAAAGTAGATTGGCTCGGGTAAAGTCGTGCCTTACGGGAAGGCGGGGTCTAATAAAAGTCGAGGATGACAGCCCCCTTCTGCAATCGCTGAGTGGGTGCCGTCGTGAGTGGGAGAAAAATGCGGGACGTATAAGGTTGAAGTGCAATATCAGCCATGTGAATTAAAATATGCGCAAGGGATGTACGCTTTCAGTAAATCTTACGGGGATATGACAACGGCGATGAAGTGCCAACTACTTTACAAGTCCGCATCGGGAAATGCCGGGGGGAATACCTCGGGCCAGACTGCTGCCGCCAATTCTTGAATGAGGGGAGTATAGTGGATCAAGGGAAAATCTGGGTCGGGTCCACGAAGTTGGTCGGCGATCTTTTGGGTGTGCAAACATGTGTGTCTTTGTTTATGCTTCTGTTCAGATTTGCTGTTATCCGAGATCACTTGCAGGTTCATTCTAACCCTATTTATTCCGACGAATACCGCCGCATCGCACAGAACGACAAACAGCAACCAAACGGACCAAACATGGTGTTGCAATGCAGCTCCGGGCCGGGCCGGCACAAAGCTTTGCTCTACGACAACCGTAAACGACTTCCAGTTCGTATCGACTATGGATGCTCAGGATACTTCCCATCCGGGACCCTCCAATCCAGGATTCTCTCCCGATGTCGTCCCGGATCCGGATCTCGAGTGCACAGAGGGCTTGTGGTTTGAAGACTGGTCTCATTATCCAAGCGGAGAACACGTTATTTCTCGTCTCGCGCGACTTTCTTGCCACCCGCTCACTCGTGTTCCGCGACATGCTGTCCCTTCCTGTTCTGCCTGACTCAGACATGATGCTTGGATGCCCTTTCGTCCGTTTACCGGACCCTTCGCAGGACATCACATATTTTCTAAAAGCCTTGGTTTATTATGAGTACGATTTGTTCTACCTGATATCAAATGAAACACTGAACTGTGAAACTAGATTTTTTGAGCCCTTTCCCGCGCCAACGACGTTCGACATTCTCGACAGTGTGCTGCGCATGAGCCACAAATACGATGCCGAGGCTCTGCGAAAGCGCGCTTTGATTCATTTATCTTCAGCACTCTTCGTGGATGGGAAGATAAAGGACTGAAGTCTTAGATTTTGAGTCGATTACGTGGTCCCATGGGGTCTCCCTTGAAATCGCGCTTCTCGCTCGTCAAGTCTCCGCACTTCGGATTCTCCCCACTGCACTCTATCGTGTTGTCGGGGTTACGGTCGAACTTCACATAGTCAACAGCCTACATATGAGCCCGGAGTACTCACTGCGTTCCCTGGGCGCCGAGGCACAGGCTCTGCCGAGGTGTGCCGAGATCTGCAGATTTTTTCCAAGCTCCGTTTGACCCCGTTCATGGCCAGGGAAGGTCCGTGCGGCACTGAAATCCATGCTAGTGAAAAAAAGTGCGTCTTGAGTGAGGCGTTGTGGCTGTTTGGCAATAAGTTTGGGCTGATGGCGGCAGGGCGGCAGCACAGGGACGCACAGCCTGTGCCGAGGTCTGCCGCGATGTGCCGCCGTCATCGCCACGTGGCCTGCCTCGGGCTCTCGGCACACCTCAGCACAGGGCCGCAGACCTTTGCCTCGGTGCCCACGGAACGCAGTGAGTACAAAGCTAATCTGATAACGGCTATGCGGACCTTGAGCACAACCTCTACAGGCGAGATGTTGGATTTCCTCTGGCCGCGAGAGATGGATGGCTGCAAAGACGCGGCTGGTTGCACGTCGTCAAATATCTACGCTCTACGTAGCGCCGAACGCGAGAGTAGATATGAGCTTGACGTCGTTGTGGTACTGCCTCTGGAGATATGGAACGAGTCCAAATGGGATCCGGAGGCGTTTGCGGTCTGCGATTGGTGCCTCTCAGTGATGAAGAATAAACACAAGGCGGCCAAAAAATCTCTCTGGGACCGCCTCCCAGGGACTTTCGGGCTTCCGGAGTGGAGCGAATTGGAGAAAATAAAGGAGGAGGCCCTCAAATAAATCTCCGTATGTTTCTATCAGGTATCAGGTCGCCCTTGCTGACCTTCCTTCTCATTCATAGCTTCTACTGCATGTCAATCTCAACGACTACTGCTGTCCTGGTTTTATTTTTCGACAGTCACACCTTGTTCCGTCCAACCAACTCATATATTTACAAAGCGCCAGCGGATCATTACGACTAGACATCCCCGACTCGCATTTATTACTTCCCAGGTCCATCTCACCCGTCGGCGCCTAATACAACTCCCCGGTTCGAGTTTAAAGTAAAGCTGTTGCTCACTATTTACCACACGTGCGCGTCAATCAAACATTCCTTTGCTCTTTGTTCTTCTCCCGCCACCACTCAGCCATCGCCTACCACATATCGCCCATCGATGGGAGGTGGCCCCGCCCGTCCGATTGATACGCCCTTCGGCATTAAAGCACCCCTCTCGGTCCGACCTCAAGCGTGCCACCGGATTGTGGTTCAAGGCTGGAGATCTCGTTATCTAGGCGGAGACGACAGTCTTCCGTGCCGCGTCTGATGTACTTGTCCTTCAATCCAGCATCTTCCGCTCGATGTTATCCGTAGGGGGCGCAGTCCCATCGTCACCCCAAAACACGAGCGCTTGCCGCTGGGTCCGTCTGTCCGAGAACGCAGACGATAAGGATACTTCTTGAAAGCAATCTTCGAACATCCGTGAGCCCCCCTTTTCAAGCGCCATCTGTTCTGCTGATATTTCATTCCCAGATTTTTCGGACCCTTCACGGCGGAGACGACTTTCCCAATCCTGGCGAGGATTCTCCGCCTCAGCAACAAATATTGCCGCCCACCGTAAGCGCGCCCTGATCCATCTGTCTTCCATCCATCCGACTACGCTGGTCGATTGGCACCGCGAGGAGTCCCATATCGTCTCGTGGTACAGAAGTCATATCCTCATATTGTAGCTCGCGCGCGAAATCTCGGCTCTGTGGGTCCTACCCACCACATTATTGTACCGCCTTTGCGAGTGAAGGCGGAGACATCATTCATGCCTCGGGTCTCACCGCGGAGGATAAATTGCGATAATTGAAGGGTCGAGAGAACTGGTAAACGGGGCGACGTCGGAGATGTTGGACTTTATCTGCGAACCATGCGATTCTCCGGGCTGCACTTCTACCGGCGTTTAAAAATTGTTTGAATCGGAAGCCAAACGCGCGGTGGAGCGAATCAGAGCAGGCCTGGACGCGCTATTTCGATACCCCTGGAGGTCTGGGAGCGAAATCGGTGGGGCGTGTTGAATTTGCGTGGGTGCTGTTGCCACGCACTATATCTCGCGCATCACAAAGACGAGGAATCGCTGTGGGATTGACTACCGGGAATATTTGGGCTGCCGAGCTGGGATGTTTTGGTAGTTGAGTCATAATTTTTTTGCCCTCCGCGCTAGTTCTCGTTGCTTTCTATGCCCTGCTCTCAATTTGTCCTACATCGATATGAAATCTGGAGTCATGTAACAATCCTTTCTTCCTTCGAACTTTTTTCTTCAATTATATGGTTTGGCTAGTGTCTAAAACCAAGCTATGCAATATGTCAATCAACTCCGCTTGAAATTGCCAGTATCGGTGGCCTGGGAATTCTCGGTTGAGTTGCAGTTTTTATGCTCTGTTCCGGATTTATTAATTTTCGATACTGGAAATTTCCGAACTCATGGAGATATTAAAGTTGCCGGTGGCGGTGAGCCTTTGTATGCGACTGTGGCTGCACTCACGTGTCTCTTGACCACGACAATGGACATCCCCTCCGTCTCCGAAAGTTCCGAGCCTCAGCGTGCTGAAGGTCTCTGGTTTGAGGACTGCGGCCTCATCATCCAAGCCGAGGCGACTTTGTTTCGCGTCTCTCGCGATATCCTAGCCGCACGATCAGCAGTTTTTCGCGACATGCTGTCCATTCCTACTCCGGCCGATGCAGAAATGATGTTTGGATGCCCATTTGTCCGCCTGCCAGACAGTGCGGAGGATGTGAGCTACTTTCTGAAGGCCTTATTCGACTACGAGTGCGCAAGTCGTATTCCTGGTTTCTCTATGCGCTGACTTCAGAACAGATTCTTCAATCCTTTTCCGGCCTCTACCACCTTCCCGATTTTGGCTGGGGTTCTCCGTATGAGCCACAAATACGAAGTGGAAGCGCTTCGAAGGCGTGCACTCGTGCATCTCTCATCTGCACATCCCACAAAACTTGAAGACTACCATTCCGTTGATAAACTCCGCTCGTGGCCCTATGACGACAGCGAGACAATTCCCATCATCCTGCTCGCCCAGCAAGTCTCCGCTGAATGGATCATCCCCACTGCTATGTACAGGCTGTGTGCCGCCTTTGACGAAGCTGCCATTCTACGTGGCTACATTTATCACGGCTCTCAGGTCAAACTTAGCGAGAGCGATCAATTATCGGCTTTCATCGCAATGCGTTCTCTCAGCACGGAAACATCGGTGGTCCTCTCATTTCTGTGGGATCTTTTTGACGGCTGCTTATCCACTGAATGTATCATGGTGCGGCTCGCCGCCCGTCGTGCGAGCGAGTTGTGGCGCGAGGACATGATGCCATTGAACATCTGGGTTGACGAGGATTTCGATATACGCTTGGGTAGTTCATGCGACGTATGTCTTCCCCAGATGAAGCTGGACCACCAGGAGGCCCTGCAGTCATTTTGGGATCGCCTCCCCGCGATATTTCAAATGCCACCCTGGGCCGAATTGGAAAGGATGAAGGCCGAAGCTATGGAATAAATAATATGCGGTGCGTGGATTCCGGATCATGTCTCGTCTCGTTCAATCTATCTGTCAGGGAAATACAGGAGGTTAACCCTTCCGTTCTTCGAGCTACACCAGTAGGCGATATTCCTACTCTTTCTTTCCGCGCTTATTATACAGTTGTTCGGCGGCTTCAGGTTCTGATTATATTATCATATGAACATTCCCCATCTTCAGCCACAGCCCTTGTGCATTCGATTACCGGATGAACTAGCGCCAACCTTCCATTATAACTTCAAGATTTGTTGCACGTCATGAACTGTCGTCGTATTCCACACCAACGATTGCCTTGTAATAGACAAAGGGCCTCTTCCGTGCGAGTGACCGACATCCTGATTGCAAAGCGGACCGAGAATCAACCGGTCACGGTGCATTCAAGGCGCACAACCAACGTCCGCCGCTGTTTCTCCGCATATCCATCGCGATTGGGATCTGCACGAAGCCCACCGATGGCGTTGAAAGCGCAATATACCGAGTTTCAGGCGCCAGTTATGTCCATTCTCAATTCTCAATACCCTGCTAATCAGCACTACTACTACTGTATGTAGTTGACTGTGCGCGACTGGCGCGACGGTCACACGCCAAGGGCATGTGACGGCGCTGGAAATAAAGTCAACGAGCCTCGAAATATATCTTCTAGCATAACATTCTTGACTTAGTCCGGCCTGTTCCACATCGCTGTCCCCCCTCTCGCCACTCCCTCTTACCTCCCTTCGCTTCCTCGGAGTCCTCCTTCAATTTTCCACATCCCCAGGTCGCACATGCTCATCATACCAAGTAAGTCGCCATCACATGTTCCGGGGATACCGACTATATTTAGTGACGACCACATCGTTCCTCCGCATGGCACAGCTCTTCTGCACTTCCTGCCGTGATACCGGCGCTAGATACGAGAACAAGTTATAACGGTCTCTGAACGCCTCGATGGCACGACCTCTCCTTATCATGTTGCTACCCTCACTGGCGCTGCTGGCGTCGATATCGTCTGTCTTGGCGTTGAAGAGCCCCGGACAAATCCCGGTAATCGATGGAGTAATCGGTGGGGTAGGACACCAGACGGTCAAGACGAAGCCTGCCCTGGAGCCACTGGCCACTACTCCAGGGAAATTGCGGACGGTAGAAAACTCAGGAATCTGTGGTGTGTCTGACTGAGTTGTTGGCTTTCGGCGACTGCTATTACTCACACATATCTTACCAGAAACGACCCCGAATGTTTACCAGGCGTCCGGATACGGAGATCTGACGGCGGCACAGAGTATCTGGTATGAATATTACATCCTTCGCGCCGTCCTTTTTTGAGCTTGTTCTCGAGGTTTTGGTACTTTGATTCGCGGAAAAATGCTGCTACTGCGCCACTTTCGCTCTGGTTTAATGGAGGCGTAGGCAGCACTTGCTTACTTCGTGGTGAATGATTCACATAATCTTCGCAGCCCGGAAGCTCGAGCATGATTGGACTTCTGCAGGAACTCGGGCCCTGCCGAATCACTAACGATGGTCGATCCGTCACGCTCAATCCCTATTCTTGGAACAGCGAATCGAATTTCCTCTTCATCGACCAGCCTGTCGGTGTCGGGTTCTCTCACGGAACTGAGACTGTCGGGACCTCGCAGGCAGCAGCCGAAGACGTCTGGAAGTTCCTCCAGATATTCCTGTCTGATCCCAGGTTCACCCATCTAGCCGCAAACGGGCTGGCGCTCTGGACGGAATCGTAAGCGTCTATATGTTCCCCGTTGGACCCATTTCTCAGGTCTTTTCCAGTTACGGTGGTCATTATGGACCCGTCTTTGCGGCACATTTCCTGTCCCAAAACGCCGCCATCGCCGCCGGCACCATCACCGGCATACATCTTAATCTTCATGTTTTGGGAATCGGAAACGGGTTGACTGTGTGTACCCATGAATAGTCCTTCTTTGATTGAGCTCATTCCAGTATCCAAGGATGGGCTCTCACAATATCCCGGCTATATCTCATACGCGCTTACGAACCCATACAGACAGCTAGTTTCGACTTCTACCGTCACCCGCGCGAATACTTCGTACTTTACGGCGACGACTGGCTGCAAGGCCCGGGTGCGTATTATAATTGTATGCATTTGAAACAGTCAACTCAAGGGAACCTGGCAGATCACAGCTTGCAATAATGGAGGATCCAACTCGGTCTGCTCGGCCGCTCAAAGCAACTGCAACAACAACATATTATCGCCGCTTGCTGGGAATTTTGATGTATGTTGAAAACAGAGGAAATATTCGCGCATACTCTGACAGTTGCGTGGGCCAGGTCTATGATGTGCGATCGGGCTCGGATGACCCATACCCCCCTGATATCGCGTCGTACCTCGCGTCCATCGCCGACGACATTGGAGCAGAAACCGCTTGGAAGATGACGAATACCGACGTCTACAGCAATTTCGCCGCCACAGGTGAGTGGCGAAACTTCACTTTTATCTTGGCAGTGGTTTAATTGCGATTTAGGTGATTGGATGCGCACGAGTCTCCCGCATCTGGATCTCGTTGCCAATTCGGGCGTCCGGGTCATTGTATTCAACGGCGATGCTGTAAGATCCTTCCGATCCCCTATCGAATTAAGCACACACTGGTCTATGTAGGACTACATTGTCAATTATCAGGGAGTCGAAAATCTGGTATGTGTTACGTTGCCCCGTTATCCAATCCCTCCTGGACTCACGGCCTTTCAGCTCAAGGTTATGACGAACAAGTACAGCGCCGAATTCCAAACACAGGCCTTCCAGACATACACAGTGGCAGGACATCCTGCGGGACTTTACAAGAACGCAGGGATGTTCTCCTACCTCCGTGTCTCTGCCGCAGGCCACGAAGTTCCGGCGTACAAGGTAAATAGACAGTGGTATATCAATTGAGCTATGTACTGATTGAAATTGTCCCCTCCTTCCAGGCTCCTGGCCTCGAGGTCGGGCAGGCCGCCCTCCAGTTCTTCTCCCAGATCATGGCCAACCAGTCTCTCTCGTCGACGTAAGCTCGGCTGTCTCAATGTATCTGCAATGTATCTAGTACTTACCATGAATGAGGAAGGATATTGAGTGAGTCATCTAAAGTACACGTACATTCAAGCGTACATTATAATGTTGGCCGCTCCGAAAGCGCCCATACGGCATATTGTACTCCGCCCATAGCCGCGCAAATCATAACGGCATTGTGGGAGATACTCAGCATGCATCTGCGTGTATCGATTTCTGGAAGAATAACGTATGAACGGCTGACGGAATTTCTGGTGATTCTGTGGGTTTATTATTCTACACCGCCAACAAGTGCAGTGTTGTCAACAGTTGGCTATGCGTTCGCGCGACGCGACGCGATTATCACAAACTGATTTTTTTTTTCAGACTATATATTTAGTGACTCTCCCAGCGCGCTGCGACCCCGTTCCAGCCCGCACAACCCCACAAGTCACCAAGTATTATGGCACAGTTTTATGCAGCTAGCCGTGATACATCGGCTACCAGGTATAAACTTTGTATAAATTGCGCCGATAAAGTTTGCGCCAAGTTTGCGCCATCGGCCTCTCTCCATCATGTGTCTGCGTTGGCTCGGTGTACTACTATCCTTAACGTCTGCCCTGGCAGTCAAGGGTCCAGGGCAAATCCCTGCCGTCGATGGCGTGGTTGGCGGTGTCAGGAAACATACGGCGACCAAGATAACGCCTCTTCTGAGACCGTTCACCACTATGCCGGGAAAATTGCGGGCGGTGGAAAATTCTGGTATCTGCGGTGTGTATCCAGGCTCGTCCAGGACCTCTGGATAGATCTTTTACTATATATGTCTCTCCGTTTCAGAAACGACACCCACTGTCTACCAGGCGTCCGGGTACGGGGATCTGACTGCGAATCAGAGCATCTGGTATGAACAATGCACGCATTGCTCTGTTCGATTTGACTTTTCTTTCGCAGGTTTTGGTACTTCGACTCTCGCAAGAACGCGGCCACAGCGCCACTTTCTCTCTGGTTTAACGGTGGAGTCAGTTGTTGCTATTTTTGTGGGTCATGGTGTCCATACGAGTTTCACAGCCAAGAACCTCGAGCATGATTGGCCTAGTACAAGAGCTTGGGCCATGCTGAATCAGCAACGACAGCGCATCCGTCACTCTCAAGCCATACTCCTGGAACAGCAAATCAAATTTCCTTTTCATCGACCAGCCCATAGGCACAGGGTTTTCACACGGACCTGAAACTGTCGGAACTTCTCAGCAAGCGGCTGCGGACGTGTGGAAGTTCCTTCAAATATTCCTCTCCGACCGCAGATTCTCCCACCTCGCTAAGAATGGTCTGGGGCTTTGGACTGAATCGTGAATCAATACTCTGTGCTCTGATAACTTTCTGACGTCTCTTCCAGCTACGGGGGGCACTACGGGCCCGTCTTTGCTGCATATTTCCTTTCACAGAACGCTGCCATCGCCGCGGGCAAAGTCAACGGAATACAACTCAATCTCCAAGCGTTGGGAATTGGGAATGGCATGACGGTGCGCTTCAGCATTCCTTCCACGATATGGAGAGCTCATTTCCGATGCACAGGACGCGCTCTTGCAATATCCTGCCTACATGACTTATGCCGCCGCCAATCCCTATGGGCCCTTAGTCTCCCCCGATATAATCGCAAGCACAAACGCCTCATTCAACCAGCCGATCACTGGCTGTAAGGCGAGGGTGTGTGCAATGCATCTCGGATAGTTTTGAGCGTCACTCACACTGATATGGATAGAGTAGAGCTTGTAATAATCGAGGATCCGACGCTGTCTGCTCGGCCGCCCAAGACGTCTGCAACACTGATATAATGGGCCCCCCCTACGGAGAGCACGATGTGTGTTGAATGACCTGTATGTAGGTCCTTACGCTGACAAGCCAAACTACGTGTTAGCTGGCCCCGACGACACATATCCGCCTGATATTGAACCCTACTTGGCGTCCGGCAAGGATGCAATTGGTGCAGACTTGGATTGGAAACTGATAGCGACCCCGTGTATGACAATTTTGCAGCGACGGGTGAGTGCCGATCGTGAATTTATCCCTTTGCTTTCCTGGTCCTCATCGGTGTTCATATGCAGGTGATTGGATGCGCACTACTCTCCCGGCCATGGACCTCGTCGCGAACTCTGGTGTCAAATTATTCATCTATAACGGTGATGCGGTACTGCGCGTTCACTCTGAGCCTCTAATCGAAACAATCTCTCAAGTCTTATTAGGATTACATCGTGAATTACCAGGGGTCGAGAACATTGTGCGGATTTCATTTATATACATGCATAATTCTACCTCGCTCACGACCAGATAGCTCCGAGCTATGAAGAACCAGTACAGCACCGAATTCCAGCGGCAGGCCTTCTCCACGTATACCGTAGCCGGACATCCCGCTGGGCTTTACAAAAACGCCGGGCGGTTCTCATACCTTCGCGTATTTGGTGCGGGCCACGAAGTTCCAGCGTACAAGGTAACGCCTGTTGTCCTTTTTATTTTTGTTTCATTTATATATTTGTTTCCCCTCCAGGCGCCTGGCCTTGAGGTGGGCCAGGCGGCGCTGCAATTCTTCTCGTAGATCATGGCAGACGAGTGCCTCTCGTCGACCTAGCTCGATGTACAGTGATTGCGATGTATAAACTCCAAAATGGCCCCCTTTCAGAAAGTGAGACACACGCACAGCCCGCTCTGCACATCCGCCAAATGTCTCACTAAGTTCCATCCGGGCCCAGGCCTGCGGATAAAAATGCGGGATTCAACATAGGGGCTGAGACATGTCTCTCCCTCCCGTATAAAAAGGCTCTGCGCTCTGGGGCGTAAGTCCATCACCTACTCGCCTTTTACTCACCCACACCCAACCAGATTACCCACCCACACCCAACCAAATCCACCACCATCTGTATCATGTCTGAAATCGCATTGTGCAGCACCCCCACCCCCATGTCCCCGCTCACCACCCCCGAGCCAACCTCCCCATCCCTCCGAGATCGCCGGGGCTTCACACTGTGGCTCTCGTTCGCCACGTTCGCGCTCGGCCCAGTCGCGGTGCCGCACGGGCACCCAGCGTCGTCGCGGAAGGGCTCGCTTGGGTCGCTCGAGTCCGCGACCTCGCGCGGGTCCGAATCCACGACCTCGCTCGGTTCCGAGTCATTTAAAAGCGCGCTCGCGCCCGCCGCCTTCGCCCCAAAAGGCGCGCTCGGCCCGACAGCCGCCAATCTCCCCCGCCGACGCAAGCGCAGCAGCGTCGTTGAGCTCGACCTCGCACCTCTCATAATTAGTGAGAAGGGCGAGTTCTTCGCGGGGGAGGTGCCGGCATTATAGTATTGGATGTTGGATACGAGTCGAATCGGGTACGTTGAATTTCTTTACTTCGTCGCATCCCACTGATCCTGGCGTTCAGATATATTTTGCTCTGGGTCTCATGTTGCCAATATGGATTATATCACGAAACGAAATCGAATTTCACAATTGCAATTCCGTATATATCAATTGAGTGGGCGAGATTTTTGAGTATCCTTCGTCGAGACCCGTTTCCTTGAGACCTTGAGACAACTTTTCCGGTGTTCCAAGATATGTGGGACACCATACGTACCTAATAATGCGCGCCAAGGTACGCTACCGTCCCCGCCCCCTCCCCTTCAACCCCACCGCCGCCGCCGTCCACCAGCCTCAACACCGCCACGCTCTCCACATGCGCCGTCTGCGGGAACAAATCGATCCCCCGCAGGCTCTCCAGCACGTACCTTCCTCCCACTCTTCCATTACTCCCTCCTTCATCTTTATTTCCTCCTCCTACATCTTCTTTACTCCCCTCCAGCGCTATGCCCCCTCCTCCTTCCTTACTCCCCTCCACCGCAGCGCGCTCCGCCCGCAATTTCTCCTCCGATCCCCGCAGAATCATTCCCACATCCCTCGCCTGCGTATGCACATTGCAGCTCACATACACCACCGTGCGCGCGCCGAACGCGATGAGCTGCGCAATGAACGCTTCGTCGCAGCCCTTGCGCGGGGGGTCGATCACCTGTCGGGGTGCGGGTTAGCTCTTGTGATGAGCGCGGGGGTGCGAGTTCGCTGAAGTGTCTGTGCTATCGACCGCTCAAGCTCTCGCGGTACTCGCTCTCCCATGGCACCCATCCCGCGTGCCAAAGAAAAGCAAACAAACTCACCAACACCGTCTCCCCCCTCGGGAACGCCCCCACCGTCTTGAAGATGTCCGCCGCGTCGCCGGACTGGAACGAGAGCTTTGCGGCGGGGATCCCGTTGAGCGCGTGCGCGTTGTGCGTCGCTGCGCGGATGCTCTCGCGCGAGAGCTCAATGCCGGCGACGCGCGCGAAGCGCGGGGAGAGCGCGATGGCGAAGAGGCCGGCGCCGCAGTAGGCGTCGACGAGGTGCGTGGGGGTGGGCGCGGGGCGCGTCGGTGTGGGCGCCCCGCTCGCGCCAGAAGCGGCGGTATCATTGGCGAGAGGGGGCGCCTCCTCCCCAAAAATCCGCGCCTCCACATACCCCGTGAGCAACGGCAGCACGGAATTGTTGTTCTGGAAGAACGAGCCCGCGGGGTACTCGAAGAGCCAGGGGCCGACCTGGTACGTGTGGGGTTAGAATCACAGTGAGATGGGTGTTAGAATCGCAGCTAGAAGGAACGTGTGGGAAGGAAAAGGGGGGGTTAAGATAAAGAAGGGCGATTAGAACAAGATTCAGGATTTGCGAAGGTGTTGTCTTGTAAAAGATGAAAAACTGGGGGTAAAATAACGACGGAAGTCGCGAGATCGGAACAGCAAGGAAGGCCAAATAAAAATCATTGCGGAATATTGGAAAGACGTTGCCGAAAATCGGAAGGACGGTGCGGAAAGATGTTAGGTTAGAATGAAGAAGTTGCGGACAGAAAGGTGTTCGTGTAAATAAATAAAACGAATGAGGAACTGAGGTTGAAATAACGAACGACCCAGCCCGTATCGGATAGGATCAGGTCAAAAAAATCATCATCGGCGAAAGAAGGTGTGGAAAGGTGCGGGCAAGTGGGAATTACGGAAGGAAAGGTGCCAGATGAAGAATTGCGCAAGGTGACACGAGGTCGAATAAAGCACAATGAACCCATCCCGAATCCGAAGACCCGTACTCGCGCGGCTGCATCCCAAAAAACGAAAGCCCAAAGCCGAATCCGACAAACTCTGTAGCGAGAATCTGAAAATGCGTGGCGAAATCCAGTGAACCCATCCCGAACCCGAAAAAACCCGCGCGGCCAAAACAGAATCATCCCATTCCCAAGGAAATAGCCCCGCGACAAGAAAGGAAACCCATCCCGAAATGAAAAACTGTGCGCCGAGAATCCGAAAAAAATCGTACCAGGAAAAACAAAGCAAAAAATAAAATAAATAGAGAGACGGGGTGGAATACTACACACCTGCTCGCGCGCGGTGTCGCGGTGCGACGTGAGCGCGACGTGGCCTGCGAGATCGGGGTCGGCGGGGTCCGTGAGGAGCCCCTCGGCGCTGAGATCGGTGGAGACGGAAATACCGACAGAGTCTTCGGCGACGGCGTCCGCGTCTGCGTCCGTAGGCGGTGGCGGCGCTTCCGTTGGGCGCCGCAGCGAGTCGCGCAGGATGAGCGACGAGCCGCGCTTGTATGTGTATATGTTCCTGCGGGGTGGGCGGTGGATGTCAGTAAGTATCTCGCCCTTGAAAGCTCGCCGAGACTAATAAGGACGGCTTCGATTGCTCGCCGTTGATAACCAGAACGAATCGCTCCGTTTAACAACGCCAATACCACCCCAGTCGGTATCGCGCCGTTCATAATGACGCAACGGCGATATCGCGCCGGCGGTAAGGATGTTATTTATTATCGACGTGAATGACAATATTATTATTGGCGCTCGTGGAAATAATATCGGCGTTCATGGCAACGCAACGCGGACATCGGCAAAAAAGAAGGAAAGAAGGACGGCACGCACTTGATAATATCCGCGCGCACGGTCGGGAGCGCCTGTCGGATTATCGGCGTGGCGAGCGGGCAGTCCTATGTGGGGTTGGGTGGTTAGTTAGCTAATTAGTTGAGTAGGTAGATAAGGGAAGGAGACGATCAGGTGAGGAATGAAGGAGAATTACGCACCTCGATATCCATAACCTTCTGCGAGCCCACGAGGTTAAATCCGATTTTGAGCCACTCGGGTCTGTCTGTACCATTCGCGTCTGTCCCTTTCGCGGTGGCGCGCTGGTGTTTGTTCGGCGCTTCAAAGTGTGGCGTGATCTTTGTGCGATACCCGTACTGCTTGGGCGAGGGGAGGGTGGATTCGATAGGGGGGAGGGCGGAGGCGGGTAAATCTAGTGGGTTTTGAGTATACGTACACAGGTTGAAAGGGCGCACGCACCCGAAAAATTCCTGTATGCCTTGACTACAACGTCGCGCTTCAGCTCCAGCTGCTTCTCGTACGACAGCATCTGGCGCGTCATGAGATCACGCCGGAAACGCAAAACAAACAAACGCACCTGGTACTGGCAGCCGGCGCACGTCCCGAAGTAGCGGCACTGCACGCGGGACTGGTCGCGCAGCGCGGGGTTCGGCGTCACGACCGCGAGGAGGTCCGCCACGGAGTGCATGCGCGCATGCCGGTACACGCGCACGTGTACGGTCTCGCCAGGCAGACCACCGGGGACCACGACGACCCACGGCCGAGGAGAGCTGGGCGACGTCGCGAGAGCGCTGCCTAGGCGCAATTATATATATGAATAAATATATACCTTTTAAAAAAGCATGGGGCACGCACCGGTGGAACACAGCGCGACGACCTCGAGCTCCATCTCGCCTAGCGCGATCGGCGCGTCCATGTCCGTGCCGTCAGCAAAGGCGGTATCGACGCACTCCGCGCCGAGCACGTCGCGGATCTCGCGCCACAGCACGTCCTCGGGCGAGCACGGCTCTGGTAGGGCACCGGGCTTGCGCTTCTGGCGCTTCGTCATTTTTTTCGTCATTTTTTTGGGTGGGGCGGGGTTAGGAACGGAGACGGGAGTGGGTACAGAGACAGGAGCCTCGAGGCGCGGTTTCTTCGCCGCAGGGTGCTGCTCCGCGGACGGCGACGCGCCCCTGGTGTCCCCGATAACGACCGGTGGCTCCTCCATTGATTTTCGGGTGTATTTTAGCCCGAGGAATAGCGCGGGTGCGATATTGGGCGGGACAAAGCGGTGATATGTGCGGAGCGTAGTTGGCCTGGACAAGATGCAAGACCGGAGCAAGCGGTGCATGCAAATTGTGCGGAGAAGAGAGAGAGAGGCCGCAGCCAAGCATGAACAAGCACGGACATACCAACCAAACATGAGGCCACGATTTCTTTCTCTCCTCGATAGTATTATACGCAAAAAAAATAGGAAAACATAGAAGAAATGAAATAAGGCTCGGCGGTGCAGTGGTGCGCGGTTGGAAATAGTGGAATGGCCCACGCGTTCACATACACAGAAGTTATCTGTTCGAATCCGAGTCAGACCCGAGCCATGCGGAATTCGTGTCCATTTTTTGGTCCTGTACGGCGGATTTTGGCATAATTGCACGAATAGGAGGAACCAGCTTTCAGAGTTGACTTCCAGATATTTTCCTCCCGCACCATGAAGGCAGAATTCAGCTCCCTCGTACCTGAGCGTCGCAGATGAAATGCATCTCCTAAAAGCAGGGAATATGTTTGTCCCGTCCGGAGCTTCGTCATCGCTTTGCAGGCGTTCATTTTATCTCTCCGTCCGGCACCCGTGTATTTTTTTTTATGTGCCTCTGCACTATCTGTGCACGCGCTCCCTTTCATCTTTAAATCCATGTCTGGTGCCTTCTGGTGCTTCTACCCTTGCCGTTTCTTCAACCTGTCCCACACTGCTGTACTCTCCCCCTACCGTCGCCTACCCCCATGGGTGATGTGCAGGACCTCGAAGCTGCACTGAAGAATAATCAGGCTGCTGTGGAGCAAACACCCAAGGGGCACCCAGACCTGGCTGGACGTCTACATGATCTGGCAGTGTCGTTCAGGGACAGATATCAAAGATCAGGCAATGTGAAGGACCTCAAAGCTGCACTGCAGAACAATCAGGTTGCTATTGAGCAGACACCTGAGGGGCATCCAGACCTGGCTGGACGTCTCCAGAATCTGGCAGTGTCATTCACTGACCAATATCAAAAATCAGGTGATATGAAGGACCTTGATGCTGCACTGCAGAACAATCAAGCTGCTGTGGAGCAGACACCCCCAGGGCATCCAGACCTGGCTGGACGTCTCCAGAATCTGGCGGTGTTGTTGAGGGACCAATATCGAAGATCAGGTGATGTGAAGGACCTTGAAGCTGCACTGCAGAACAATCAGGCTGCTGTGGAGCAGACACCGGTGGGGCATCCAGCTCTGGCTGAATGTCTCCAGAATCTGGCAGTGTCGTTCAGGGACCGATATCGAAGATTAGGCAATGTGAAGGACCTCGAAGCTGCATTGCAAAATGATCAGGCTGCTGTGGAGCAGACACCCAAGGGGCATCCAGACCTGGCTGGATGTCTTCAGAATCTGGCCATGTCGTTCAGGGACCGATATCGAAGATTAGGCAATGTGAAGGACCTCGAAGCTGCACTGCAGAACGATCAGGCTGCTGTGGAGCAGACACCTGAGGGGCATCCAAACCTGGCCAAAAATCTCCAGAATCTGGCAGTGTCATTTATGGAGCGATATCGGAGATCAGGTGATGTGAAGGACCTCGAAGCTGCATTGCAGAACAATCAGGCTGCTGTGAAGCAGACACCCACAGGGCATCCAGACCTGGCTGTGCGTCTCCAGAATCTGGCAGTGGGGTTCAGGGACCGATATCAAAGAACAGGTGATGTAAAGGACATTGAAGCTGCACTGCAGAACAATCAGGCTGCTGTGGACCGGACACCTGAGGGGCATCCAGACCTGGCCGGGCATCTCCAGAATCTGGCAGTGTCATTTAGGGACCGATATCAAAGGTCAGGTGATGTGAAGGACCTCGAAGCTGCCCTCTCCAGTTATAACAGCTCCTTTCAAAGCAACACCTCGGAGCCTGTAAAATCATGGAGTTCAGCCCTTGAATGGGCTTCTTTTTCAAAGACACACAGACCATCTGATGTCTCAAAGGCTTACTCTGCTGCCTTCCATCTATTACCTGAGATCCTCTGGATTGGCAGCCCTGTATCAGTCCGTCAAGATGTAAACATGAGAATCAATGTTTCTGAGGCAACATCCAATGCCATTGCTGCCTGCATTGACTCCTCAAATCTCCGACTTGCAATAGAACTCCTTGAACAAGGGTTGGGAACCACATTCCAACAGCTGCTGCAGCTGAAAACCAACCTTGATTTCCTGCCGAAAAAGGACGCAGACAAGTTGAAACTGCTGTCTGTAGACCTCTATAGTGGAAATGCTGAGCATCCACAGAGGGTGGCTGCAGAAAGAAACACCTTGATTAACGAGATTCGAAATCGTCCAGGCCTCAAGAACTTTCTGCGCCCCAGACCATACAGAGATCTGTGCAAAGTATCCCAGTGTGGGCCTATTGCTATTCTCAATTCCCATCATGATCATTGTGACTCAATTATTCTCCTTAATCCGACCTCAGATCCAATTCATCTTGCACTGCCATCGGTGTCTGTTGACCGTTTAAAAGCACAAAAAAGTCTCCTCAGAGATCTGATCAAGGGGCGTAATGTGAGATCCAAAGAACTACCACAGGCCCGTCTTTATGGATACCAAGAAGGGATAGAAGTGGGCCTGGATGGCTTTTTGAGTTGGGTCTGGACTTGTATTGTGCAGCCAATCTAGAAGTGGGCCTGGATGGCTTTTTGAGTTGGGTCTGGACTTGTATTGTGCAGCCAATCTATGTTGCCCTGAATGCTGTAAGTTCTGCCCATCTTGTCAAATGCATTATTATTCACTTTGTTTCCAGAATGGTATCACTTCTGGCAGATTGTGGTGGTGTCCTACAGGAGATTTCACTGGCTTGCCTTTCCATGCTGCGGACTCTGCGGATCAGTTCATACAGTCATATACACCCACACTGGGGGCTCTCTTGGAAGCTCAATCCAAGACACCTTCAGCTGATCCGCCCCACATTGGCCTGGTTGGGGTGACACACACTGGTCCTCGCAGAGACCAAGAACTCTCTGGAGTTGAAGAAGAAATCACTAAGATTACCTCCATCGCTGGGAATCAATACCGGGTCCAGAGTCTCATTGGTGAAAACACCACTGTAGATTCAGTCAAGCAGACACTGAATGATTGTGCTTGGATCCATCTAGCTTGTCATGGAGAGCAGAACATCATAGAGCCTCCAAAAAGCTGCCTCCAGCTCTATGGTGGAACCTTGGAGCTTGAAACCATTCTCCAGATGTCTCTTCCAAATGCTGAATTTGTATTCCTTGCTGCATGCCAGACAGCTAAAGGAGATGCCGCACTGGTGAATGAGTCTTTCCACTTGGGTGGCGGGTTCATTGCTGCAGGATTTCAAGGAGCCATTGCCACCATGTGGTCCATGATGGATGAAGATGGGCCAGCTGTTGCGGAAACTGTCTACAGCCATTTATTGGACAGTGGTCAAAGGCCTCAAGTATCTGATGCTGCAAAAGCACTGCAACTTGCTGTTCGAAAGATGCAGGATGTCGGAGTGCCATATGAACGATGGGTACCATTTATTCACCTGGGAGTCTAGAGTGGCTATATTTTTTATCCACTGGTGATCCTAGTTCCCCTGCACTTCATGATGAAAAACTCATTTTCTTTTAGGTTCTTGCCACATGTGGATTTTCCTTCCTCTTGGCCTCCGGCTTCAATCTTGTACAAACATCATTGCAAACCTTGATTTTTTCAACCACCCGGACATGTAGTTCATAGTAGTATATTTATCCCCAGGATTTTGGGAACTTTGATAGGTGAATTGAGTGAGCAGACTCTCGCATTATTTTGCCTCGGATTCGGGACCAGCTTGCTATATTCTGCCGCCATCCAGCCAATAATATGAGGTTTTTTTTATGTTGGCAGCATGTCGGAAGTCCCAAGCACAATAACCTCAATAGTTTGGAACCAGGGTACATTCAAAGGCCTTCAAGTGGGTGACTTTCAGTAAGCACTTTTTTCTGGAGATGATTTTCATACTTACCGCCGCGATGCCTGGGCACCTGCTTGCAACAGGCTATTAGTACTTGCCCTATCTTTCTGTGTCCTGAATAGGATGTGAAAGCTGTAAAAAGCCAGAGCGCGGTAATATGCTCTGGATCTCGTCCTTTAAACAAGCAGTAGCATTTTAAATGATCATACTATTTATTTATTTTTCATTCCCCAAGCCAGGCCGCAACGGCCCGGGATCGCATTATGAAACTCGATATCGGTCCATAGCTGTCCTCTTATAGTCTCATCAACTCCTTTATGTGACGGGATGAAGACAGTCGTTCACAGATAGTTCTTATCCATCTCTAACTTGAGTGAAATCTTTTAAATTTCCAGTCTAATTCACCTTCTATTTACAACCATCTACTTGTGCTCGTTAAATCACGTCAGTAAGTAAAATTCTGCCGTACAGTATCTATCATCAATCATGAAAACCATGCGCGCACGTAACTGTTTACTCATAGGACAAGGATGGAGGTAGGTAAGAAAATGACTCCACGGCCATCAGCGTCTACATTACTGACACCTCCCTACTGCCGTCAAAAATGGAACCCAGCTCAGAGAGGAATCCCCGCAGTCTATCATATTTTGCCTTGAGGAGATCGTATCGTTCATAAGCCTTTCAGCAAGTTGGCTTAATCATCGACAGCTTTGAGATAGATGATAGAACTGGCTCACACTCTCTTCGGGCGACGGCAGCTGGACGGATGCAGATTTCTTCAATTAAATGTTCCGGCCGTCATGATTTGACTGACCTAGGATCTCCGCTGGAGCTCCAGCGTGAGTCCCTGATTCAGCTCAACCACTTCGTCATACTTCTGTGAATAAAAAGCGATAATTTAAGGCGGCAGGACAATGAAAACAAAGAGCACGAACCTCCCGCAGTTCCTCAAGACTGTTTGTCAACGCATGTTGAGACCGACTTTCTTGTTTTTCTTATGATCTTCATATTCCTGGTACCGATGTAGGTTACCAGGTCTGAAATCCGTAATCCAGTTTCCAAAAACACGTCCCGATCATACCATTATTGATGGCAACCATGTCTGGCAACCGTATCAATTCGGGTCCTGCTTCCTTCCTTTCCCGGTACGGCAAACTCCTTGATGGAAGTGATTTTACTCAATCTGCAACCCTTAGTTGGTCCACCTCTGTTGCCTTAGTCCATCATCTTGCCCACTTACAACCCATAAACTCTTCACCCTACCATGTGGTCGCCGTCTCTCGCTTTCTATTTTAATGCTCATACGGCAGATTTTATACGGAATACATAAAAAAGCTTGCCCTTATATTGGTGCAAATGGTGCCAAATGTACCGGCCTTCCTGTTTACAGAAAGCTCAAAACCGTAGCGCCCATGAAATGGGTTTTGTTGTCAACGGACTGATTTATTTATTTCAGATGAATTTAGACGGTAACACGGCTTCATTGGATGCCAGAACTACTGCCCCAATGAACGGTCACACCGATTCTTGACAATCAACCGCAACATCAAAGAAGAGCTGCTCCGTGAACTCCTCGCAAATGAGGAGAAGTTCACGTCTGATGTAGCCGTCGAGAGCGAGTCTGCCGTTTGTGCTTGGGTACTCCATCCACGTAATGGTGGTTATGCAGGTTGTCCAGGCCAAACTGATTGAGCGCAAATGCAGAGCGATAATCTGGATATTTTCGCCTCTGGACCGCACAGATATTGTGTATTTGAGCAGTCCCCATAACCACCCTAAAGTTCCATCGACCAAGGTATCGCGGAAAGGCAAGGAAGTCTACCGCGAGGCAATAGCTGCGGTGGTATAACCATTTGAAAAAGCGACTCGGGTAGCTATGATTTTTAACAATGTTAGAAGTATAATGAAAATAATGTTCTCTTAAATTGTCCAGCTGCAAGTACGTCAAAGATCTTTGGTGGAAACATCCCGGCGGCATTCGACCCTGCTATTGCGAATCCTCAAATCAAGCACAGCTTGATCCAAGAAATGAAAAAGGTTAAGAATCCTTGTGGTCTGGGAATTGAAGATATGTTTTCTCGCCCTCAGAGCACGCAGAAATTGAAATTGACGAATATTCACTTGATTCGCAGGAATTCTGTTTCAACAGAAGGAAATGCGATCCCTTCCGCACGAAAAACAATATATCTGGTAGGTTACACAGAAAATGGGCTTGCACATATCACCAAGTCGGAAGTGAAGTTTAAGTTTATCGACGGCGAGGGCCTGCGTGCGATTCTCGTAGACGGAAATAAGCCGCAGGCAAACACGCTGGGTGCCTGCCTGGTGACCCTAAATCACCTGGACACTAGTGGAATTTGCGAAACAGATCCCAAACTCATACTTCTCAACATTCTTTGAACATGCATATTTCATCTTGAGAGGTTCGTCTTCCTTGCTCTTGGTTGCAGCTGGGGCTAAAACCATTGCAGAAAATTTGCCGACATGGCAAAGACCATCCCTGATGAGCCTATGGGCCGAATTAGAAAATCTTCATATATTGAAACCCAGAAAGAAATAGAAGAGTTCATCCAATGGTGCAAGAATTCTGAGTACAAAGTCGTCAGAGGTACATATTTAAATCAGATTCAACGGACCCCAATCTCACCAATAGTCTACCAGACTGGATTTCGGACAAGGATTCAATCCCATGGCTCTTTCCTTCGATCAATGGCCTCCTGTCTGCGATCCCGGAAGGCCTGACTCCGGGAGATACAAACCTTAATGAAATTGCTCGCTCTTATACCAACCAACACACTGAAACAACTCTATCGCTTCTTGAGGCGATCGAGAGGTAAGTCTTCTGTCCTGTTGGTGGGCTGAATTTAAATTAGATGCCTGCTCCAGAGCGTATGAAATGGACCTTCAAATTGAAGCAAAACTTCGCGAGATGGGGAACAGCTGTGTCCTCATTAATCATCGCAACACGAAAGTCCACCACGACCGCATTAATGTTGCCCAGGCGAGCCACACATTACCGCCAAGCACTTGAACGCTCGATTAGCATACTTCTGTCTGCTCGGTGGGTATCTCGTGCTCTGCAGCTCCCTGCCTGATCTATTCACAGACCTCTCTTTTTTCTGACGACGACTTCGGGACGTTGGTGGAGGTGAAATGCGTGTTGCGCCGTTTCGATCAAAATGAGAATGGGGTGTCTTTGTTGGGTTACTGTGTTCTTGCTCAAGAAATGCATGTTCTCTGAATATCTCGCTCAGTCTAGTTTCTTAAATGTTCTTAATTAATGAGCATTGAATGCCAGTTGGAACCATCTGCGACATTTGATTTGAGAATGGGTGTCTCTCTAAGAGGGACGGAAAGTTGGAAGATGTAGGCCTTCAACAGGCTCAATGCCTTCTGTAATTGTACTTTGAAGGACTTAAGAGAACCAAACACTAAAAATGCTGTTGGTGAAGGAAGTTAAGAGGCCTTTGAGGAAGAAATAGGTGTTGATATACGCATAGTTTAAATGTCAATCTACCCTGTGAGCTATGTATCGATGACAATACCCAGCCCAGCATTTAACAAACCAAAACATGTGCCGATTTAACGTAGGGCTGAATCCTCTGGGTCTGAGGTGGCGACCAATACGCTCGCTTCGTTGTCCTGTATGTCGGCGAACGGATTCCGTTACGAGATTGAGATTTGTTAGGAATAGGGCTGTATCAATTGTTTAACTATAGAATTGTGTTGCGCACCCTCTGAACTGAAGTCGTGGTATTAGGTCTCACTCCAGGTACCAGGGATGCCCGGAGGGCCTTAGGAATTAATAATGAGCGCGCGGGAATGAGGGACCAGATAACACAAACTCTGTCTTTTCTTCATTTCCTCCTCACCGGCTTTGGCGTATGGGTCGAGATTCTGAGATAATTATTGCTAACCCGACCACAGAAGGATGATAACAAATACTTACCGAATCTGCCTCGACTGTCTGCGGTTGCGGAATTTCAGCTGAGGATTCAATAACTAAATGCAGGGGTTCACTCGCCATCGGCGTAGTATCCTGCGCGGGACTCTGCTCCGAACCGCAGGCGTTTGTCAGAGCAGTTCGCGGTCAAGAACGCGTAAAATCACCTTCAATTCCGCGTTTTTCCTTTTGAGGAGAGCATTTTTCTCCCGGAGCATTTTTTGTGACTACTTCCAGATTAAACACGAGTCCGAGGTGCAGTAGTCATGGACTCGAAAGCTGCATGGAGCCCTGAGATGGCGAGTTGGGTCTCATTGTCCATGCAAAGAGCGGCGTTGAGATGAGAGGTGGCGTCACCGTCGACGCGACTTCTTTTCTGTAAATTTCGTGGGTGGCGCCTTGCCTACACTTCATCATCCATCCGATGCCTCGAGTCCGGCGGGCGTTCATCCAGTATTCTGAACTCCCCTGCTTTAAGTACCATCGTAGACGCAACGTAGAATGGGCGAGTGCAATGTTCATGAAGCATGAGATTGGAACTCGCGGATATTCCGGACCCCGTAGGTGCAACTAACCAGAATAAATAAATGAAGAAGGCCATACCTAGAGATGATAACGCTGTCAAATAAGTTCAGTGTTTTGAATGACGCGTCTTCAGCCACGAGAGAAATCGGCGGCGCACCCAAAATGCTGTTGAAAAAGGCAAGACTAACAGAAGGAGTTAGTCGTTACGAAGAAGAGCACCTTCGCGCAGCTCACCGGTTCTGAGCGGATAAGCATTTGCTGATAGATTCGAAGCTAAACTCGGCATGCCAAAACAATCCACGAGGCACGAAAATGATGGATCCCTAGCACTTCAGTGAGAAAAAGCATGAGAAGGAATGTGCAGATGTGGCCCTCCAACTGCAGTAAAGTAAAAAAAGATCACTGAAAGTGGTGCACTACCACTGCGCCAACAGATTCTTTATGTATTCCAGGCTACACATATATAAAATTCAGACATACTGAGGCGAAAATAAAATAAAATACGAGGTGGATGGGATCGCCCAGATGAAATCGATAGACGACAAAGGATACCTGAGACCAAGGTCAGAGGTCATACGTGGATATCCTTGAGGTTGTTCACCAAGTGGTTAAACAAGTGAGGTGACTATTCGGGGGAGAAAGTCGGTCGCTCAATGTCTCACGCTTTTAAGCGAGATCTCCGTATAACTTCGGGGCGGTGATTGCGTGCCGACCTGGTAATTGTGAGATTAGAATCGTTCCAGTATTATGAGAAGGACAAAGGAGAATGAATCACGGGATCAGAATGAACAAGTTGCGCAAAGGTATGAGGTTAGAATGACGAAGATAGAGAAAATGACGAATTGTGGTCAAAATAACGACGCAAAAATTGCGAGATCGGACACTGCGGGCAAATGACGTACACTCAAAATGAACAAGAGCTGCGAAGTATATTTTGAGCTGTATTGCCTTGCACTTCACGTAAAAAAGAGAACAAGTTATGAAACCAAACATGCATTCAGCTCATGGTGCATCAGAGATGAGGTGAGGTATCAAGGTTTGACCGTGAACCAACCGTCACCGTGGCGGTCAAAATCTGGCCGTCATGGTGTTTGTCCGCAGTGGGAATAGCAGGCGAAATAATATCATCGCGGAATATTAGAAAGATTGCGGAGTGGGAAGGAAAATAAATATCGTCCCGCGTGGCCCACCAATAACGAAACAAAACCCATCCCCAAATAAAATAAACCCATCCCGAATGCGACACCCCGCGCCGCGCCGCTCGAATCCGGAAATGCGTACGTGCGCGGCTGCATCCCGAAAAACGAAAACCCCGTGCGGTTAGAAAAAGAAAGAATGGAACGACGGGGCGCTGCTCACCCCGCTTGTGCTCTGTGTTGCGGTGCGACGTGAGCGCGACGTAACCTGCGAGCTCGGGGCCCGTGTCTACGGCGAGATCGGCTAGCTTGGACTCTGAGCGCGGGATTGGCGGAGACGTCGGCGGAGACGGCGGGTTTTGTGGGCGGGCTATCGACGGCGATGATGTCCGCGGACGCAGACGTCGGCGGCAGGGATGGTTCCCCTGGCCGACGCAGCGAGTTGCGCAGGACGAGCCGCGCTTGTACGTGTACGTGTATATACACCTGCGGGGCGGGGTGGTTAGCGTTATGTGAGGTGGATGACAGTATTAGTATTGGCGTTCGTGGCAATAACGGTAAACAGATGCAATGTTGTCATCAGCGACGAGCGGACGGGAAGACGGCATCTCCAAAAGAAAGAAAAGGGCGGCACGCATCGTGAAAAAGAAGGAAGGAAGGCGGCGCGTACTTGATAATATCCGCGCGCACGGCGGGGAGCGCCTGTTGGATTATGGGAGTGGCGAAGGGGAAGTCCTGGGTGGTGTTGTGAGTGGTTGGTTGTCCTCGGGCGTGGCTATTTGGTCGCCGTTCGCGGTGCCCTTTGCGGCGGCACGCTGGTGCTGCTTGGGCGAGGGGGGGGTGGATTTGATTGGGGGACGGCGGAGCGGGGTAGATTTAGTTGATTTTGAGCACATATACACAGGGTGGGAAGGGCGCACGCGTACGGTCTCGCCTGGCAGTCCGCCGGGCACGACGACGACCCAGGGCCGCGAAGAGCTGGGCGACGTCGAAAGCGCGCTGTCTAGGCGCAATTATATATATGAATAAATATATACCTTGAAAAAAGCATGGTGGGCACGCGCCATGGCCAGTGGAACACACCGCGACGACCTCGAGCTCCATCTCGACCAGCGCAATCGGCGCGTCCATGCCCACGCCGTCTGTCGAGGCGGCGTCGCGGATCTCGCGCCACAGCACGTCCTCAGGCGAGCACGGCCCCGGCAGCGCGCCGGGCTTGCGCTTCTGGCGCTTCGTCGCTTTTTTCGTCGTCTTTTTTGACAGTGGGGACGGAGACAGGCGCCTCGAACCGCGGTTTTTTCGCCGCAGGGTGCTGCTCCACGGACGGCGATGCGCCGCTGGTTTCGCCGATAACGACTGGCGGCTCCTCCATTTGTTTTGCGGGTGTAGCCGAGGAAGGTGAGTGAGAGGCTACAGCCAAGTATGAACAAGCACGGACAGGCGTGGCCATACCAAGGCTGCCACTCCTGCCCGCATGCGCATGGTTCTCGGCTACAAGTACTAAATACAGTAGCCTTCCAGGCAACCCTGGTTCCTCCTCCGGTCACAGATTCCACTTGTTAAACTAACCAGTCCATATACGAGTGACAAAAAAATGTGGCAAGCACCGTTGAAGCACCGAAGTGCTTGCCGCACATTTCCGCAATTTATTTACTGAGTCCAGACGAGTTATGAGTCTCAGGCTACCAGTTAAATGCTCTTGGCTGACAATATTATTCTGGACTTAATCTGTAACAAACCGAAGAGACTGTACACTTGATTGAACATTTTTAGATGCGAAGCTTCGTTTCAGTTGTTCATCGAGTTTGTGAGTGCCGCTCTACGCTGGCTGTTAGTGGCCTCAACAGGATTAGTGGTCAAGGGGAGCAGAGACCAGAATACGTAGGTGATTAAATACCAAGAGCAATGAGGTGGCACATGTGAATATCGGAAGATGGACAAATAGGCAAGTGGTTCCAGACTTCCAGTAGGGTGAATAAATGTAATCGCCCCTCCAAGCCAGAGTCTTTTTATTTTTGAGGCGGATATAACAGAGAGCGGTTCAATCGGCCATTTCCATAGATTGTAGACGTCGTTGGCATCATAACCCCATAGTCTGCCAAAAGCCTGCTTCAAGAGAGAGGAGATACTATTTCATAAGAGCCCCTGAGAGCGTAAGATTACTCTGGAACCCGCTGGAAGTTGTCTGGAAGGTAGAAACGACTGAGAGGATGCTTGTCAGATCCAAGAGGTGAAGTCGCGAGTACTTGAATTGGAGCAGAGCAAAGAGATGTTTGATGGCATCATTAATAAGCAGTGTATACCGTACAGACGGACAATTACGCAAGTGAGACCTGGTCCCTAAATCCGGAACCAGGAATAGGATGGAGCCACGTCCACGTACGTCCGCCTGTTCGGCCCATACATTATGATGATTAATACTGACTCACGCAGATATTTGAAATTTCGACTCGTCAGCGGCGCCCCGCCACCCACCAACCCTGCTTTCCACCCGCAATTAAAGCTCTTATCATTAGCGGAGCGCAGTGCCGCGTTCGCATTTTTTCTTCGATTTTTAGACGTCCCGTTAACCGTTCTACCTTGTCATTCTTCTACAACATGCCAAGCGCCGCGATTCCAATTATCTTTCGATTTTTGGCCGTCCCGCAACCAAGATTTCATCTTCGCGGCAAGCACCCTACGAACCCATCTGTTTAAGAACTGATTCTATTTTTCTTGCAGCGCACCTCAGTCTCCTATACGGTACACAGGGCTGTGTTTCGATTACACTTACGGTGAGCACTCATTCCTTTATCCACTCTTCTACTCACAGCTTATCGATTTCCCGCGACCTTCCATCGTCAAATCCTACGGCTAAAATTCAAAATCAAGCTATCGCCTTCCCGCGAGCTCGAAGTTTAGAAAATCCAAACAAGCTGTGGACTTCCTGGGACCGACCCCGTCGTTCAAGGTTTTCTTGCCATGTCAAGTCTAGTTTTGGACAGCTCTCGGCGGTACTGGCCCAAAACCACGACCTTGAAGGCTAGACATTCCAAATCAAGCCCTGGACTTCTCGCGACCGACGCAGCGCCTCTGCACAATCCTTTCTTACTATGCACACTCAATTTTCTGAAGCGCCTCCTGGCTCAAAAACCACGACTTTGAAAATCCAAATGGAGCTGTTGCCTTCCCGCGACCGACGCAGCGGTTTTTTTCAAATCTTTTTCACCATGCAAACTCGAGTTTTTGAAGCCCCACCCCTTCCTGGCTCTAACTCGCGCCGTCCGATCCCGCGCGCCATCGCATTCCAAAAATGTACACCCATAGCCGGACCTTTCACCGGAGGAATCTAACCTCGAGCTATGGACTTCCCGCCGATCTGCGTACTTCATTCCGGATTCACCTCGCCTGCTCGATTCGAATTGATTTTTTTTTTTTCAATTTCCCACCTGCCCTCGCTTCAGAGTTCAAAATTCAATCGAGATCTGGACGTCCCGCCTTTGAGACCTTTCTAGACGCGCGGATTCTGTATTTTTTTCTCGCCCTCGCCGCACGCGTTAGCGGCAAAGCGTGGTCTACGGGACTTGGCTTGTATCCGGCCAATCCCAGGCGTCTGGTACGTGTGGTGCTTCGACGCGACTCCCACCAATTTAACTTGATTCGGGCAACCTGAACGCGACGCCCGCCAAATTAGCGCGACTCTCGCCAAACAAATTAACGCGACTCTCGCCAAATTAACACGTCCCCTGCCGATTTGACGCGTCTCCCGCCGTTCCAACTTGCTTCCCGCTGATGGCACGTTACTGGGCGCGTCTTTAATCTACTCCCATATTCTTTTCTAAATTACACGCGCTTCCATCACTTCCATCATAAGTGGTCCAAGCACGAGCTCGCAGCCAAATTAGCGTACTTTCTTAGCTACTACTACATTCTTTTGTGACTTTATATAAAAATGAATACAGCCGTTATAACAATCAATACAGCCTACTTGGTGATGAAACGGCGCAGGAAATCACACCCGTAACCCACCAAAACTCAAAGATTTCTGCGCGCTGTTCCAGTAACCCGCTCCAAATAATACCTTACAGCCTCGAGGTCCGTGCGCGCGCGAGGGGAGCATATGGGGCTACGGCGCGGGGGCGACGGAGAAACTTAGCGTAGGAGGGAAGAGGGAACTTTGGCGCACCTGATAAAGTTGGCTGCGGCACTCTGCGGCAATACATGCAGCAAACCGATGAATGGCTGCGGCAAACTCGCGCATGGCTGCGGCAGTCTGGTATTTTGCCGCAGCCATTCTGCGTCAGTCTGCGGCAGACAAGCGGCGTGATACTAAGACAGTGTGACATGTCTGCGGTAGGTCCATGTCCGGCGGCACTACACAGCGCCAGTCCACATGCACATCGCGGTACTGATAGAACCGCGTTCACGCAATAATATTCTTTTTTAATCTCATCCATCACTGCCAGGCCAACAACGTCCCAAGTTTTGCCCAAGTTCAAAATATTTGTTCACTCGCTGTTTAAATTTAACAGTGTTCATCGTTGTCGCTCGCCAGCACTGGCTTCAACTATTTTAGGCAATGGATCCCTTTCCAGCACCGCTGCATAGCTGCAAGCATTTCGCGATCAAGAACACATTCAATGTGGTTTACCTTTTAAGGAGAGCCTTTTCCTCCGGGAGCAGTTTTTGCGACTGCTCCTAGGTTAAACAAGAGTTCGGGACAGCGGAGGTGCAGTAGTTATGGACTCGAAGGCTGCACGGAGCCCTGAGATGGCGAGTTGGGTGTCATTGTCTATGCAACGAGTGGCGTTGAGATGAGAGGTGGCGTCACCGTGACAGGAATACCTCGACGCAGCTTCTTTTATGCAAATTTGGTGGGTGGCACTTTGCCTAGGCTTCATCGCTCGTCCGCGTCCACCGGACCAAATATAGGCAGCGGTGCATGTTGAAGAATAGGAGGCCTTTCTGTCTCTGTTTCCATTGCTCGTCGCGGATGTGCAAGTTCCACTGACACTGTGCGTTGGTTCTCTTCGAGCGGTATTCAACTGAGATAAACCAAGTCATTAACATACAAAATTCAGGCTACAATACATTCCTCGAACATAACCATATCTAACTACCCTAGACATTTGGCGTCGCCAATTGCCTAATAGCCTCTCCCAGCAGCATGCGATCCACCACACTCATTGTGGGAACCAGCGTCGCGATGAAAGCATTCCGACGGTCGTCCGCGAGGCATCCGATGTAAGGCAAGTTGGTCTCCGACATCCCCAGCGTCTGGAGCGTGGCATGCCAGCCCGTGGCAAGAGAGAGGTCATCGAGGAGTCGGTATAGTGTTGTGGAAGTCGAAGGAGGGGAGGCATGTGGGGAAGGACGAGGAGAGGGCTGAACCGCCCGATCATACGTGGGGGGTGGATCCTGGACACTTGTATGCGTGGCGCCGGGCGAGAACAAGGCGGGACTGCTCACAAAGCGCGAGACAGGAACGGCGGCGGAGGTGGCCGAACCGGCGATCAATGTCGATGAAGACGTGGGCGTCCGCGATGCGGGAGCGCCCGGTGCCACCGGTGCCACTGATGCGATGGGAGAGGATGGGGAGAAGACGAACACTGGTGAGGTCGTAATGCTTGAAGACTGAACACCAGTGTTAGTGGGGTGGCATGGCAGAGATAAGGCGACGCACGGCAGTTCCAGGAGGCCGTGGATCCCCCCTCCGTTGAGCTCTGTACGCCCGCTCCTTCTCGAGGCACGTTTCGCAGCCAATGAGGTGTGATGAAGGTGCTACCGCTCTGCTGCAACCTCTTCTGCTGCAGATACGTGGACTAGCACTCTGTAGACTTGTTGTGGTGAGAGTGGAAGCGTAGCTGGTGGAGAACATGTCCGAAATGTTGAGGAGGGGATGGTATCAAGAAACAAAGACCGACGGTGGGAACAAAAACACGCGTCTTTAAAGTTTATAGGTCGCGACACGATCACGTGGACGGTCCCCTTAGACAATGAAGGCTCTTTGTGAGTTTTGTGGCCCTTTGACGCGATTATTTTGGCTGCGGCAGTCTGCGGCAACCAAACAAATGTACATGCGGCACTCTGCGGTATTTCCTGCGGCAAACCTATGAATAGCCGTAGCGAAACCATGCCCAGCTGCGGGAGTCTGGTATTTTGCCGTAGCTATTCTGCGTCAGTCTGCGGCAGTCAAGCAGCGTGGCACCACGGCACTGTGGCATGTCTGCGGCAAATTTTGGACGTGCTGCCGCAATGTTGCGGCAGTTTTGTAAGTAGTGGTGAGGGGCCGATAATATGCATTGAACACTGAACTCGGACCAAATTCGAACCATCAGCTTTTGACGGCACTTCAACCGTGGTCGTCGATGATCGCAATGTTCCGGTGATCTCACGGAATTCTCGCTTCCCCGGCGCCATAGTGGGGTACGATATCTCAGTTTATGAAACGAGCTTCGCATATGACCTGCTCAGTATCCTGTGCTAAACACGCTGTGCCAGCGTTCAATTTTGGCATGGCAAGCTCACTTTTCCGCCACCGGTCCGACACTAACCGTTTGCTCATGGTATACCTGAGTCGTACAAGAGACAGAGGAGCTATCCATAGTTGATCTGAAGCATAAATGATTTAGAAATCAATGAAAGAACAGAGTGCAGTTGGTTGCGGCACTAACACAGCTAGCCTACGGCAGATTATTTCGTGGTCAGTGGACCGACTCAATCGAGCCATAAAACTCCGGAATTTTGGACGGAATCAATTAAACGATAGTATTTGATTCTCTGGCCTACAACATCGAGTAAAATTCAATTGTGGCAATTAATGTGGCAAGCGTTCGAAAAGACTAACACAGCCACTCTGTGGCAGGCTTTTGGCAGTCACCGAATTTCACTGCATCTATTTCCAAATTCTGGCAATATACCATGGGTCTAATAAATTGGATGTAAACGCTCCAGAACGGTTTTTTTCGCAAGTTATGTTGTGATCTCAGATCTTGCAGTCAAAAATATAAACAGTCTAAGGGCTGAGTTCCAATCCAGTGGTCAAAATGAATATTCAGGACGTCCTTAACATTAAAGGAGCGACACCTCACAACTGTGAAATCCGTAGTACTTATATGGACACCGCTGGCAGGTGAGATTTTCTTGAAAGCCGTCAACTCGCGTATGTAAAGTTAAGCCGTTTACTGGATTGGCTGTTAAACAGATGGTTACCGAATTGTTACTTTCCCCGTGGGTTACACGGTTCAAGCCTGTGGACACGACAAACTTTTTGCATTTTGGAATGTTTGCTTCATGGACTCACCGATATTTTGGCTGAATGCCGTCGTTTTTGGTGTCATACATCGTGTTCGGGCGTAAATTCGATGTCGCCACTCATCTGCGGCGGTAGAGTTGAGTGTAAGCATGACTCTGCGGCAGTGTGACACTTTTGCCACGGAGGATGCGACAACCTGCGGCGGCAGTTTGCGGCAGCAGCGGCACTTTCGCCGTGTCCAAGAAGGCCATACCTAGAGATGATGACACCGTCAAATAAGTTCAGTGTTTTAAATGACGCGTCGCCGGCCACGAGAAAAATCCGCAGGGCACCCAGAATGCGGTTGAAAAAGGCAAGACTAAAATACGGAGTTAGTCGTTACGAAGAAGAGCATCTTCGCGCAGCTCACCGGTTCTGAGCGGATAAGCATTTGCTGATAGATTCGAAGCTAAACTCGGCATGCCAAAACAATTCACGAGGCGATAAAATGATGAATCCCTAGTACTTCACTGAAAAGGCACGAGAAGGAGAGTGCAGACGTCCTCCAACTGGGCCTTCCAACCGCAGTAAAGCAAAAAAGATTGCTGAAAGTGGTGCGCGACCGCGCCAACAGATTCTTTATGTTTGCCAGGTTACATATAATAAAATTCAGACGTACTGAGGCGAAACAAGATAAAATACAAGATGGATCGCCCAGATGAATCGAGAGACGACAAAGGATACCTGAGAGCAAGATCAGAACTCATACGTGGATATCTTTGAAGCTGCTCACCAAGTGGTTAAACCAGCGAGGTGAATATTCGAGGGAGAAACTCGGTCGCCCCGCTTATAAGCGAGATCTCCGTGTAACTTCCCGGGGCCGACCTGGTAATTGTGAGGTTAAAATGGTTAGGGTACTGTGATGACGATAAAGAAGGAGAATGAATCGCGCGGTCAGAATGAACAAGTTGCAGAAAGGGGCGAAGTTAGAACGACGAAGAAAAATTGGGCAAATAAAATGAAGAATTGGGGTCTTATAACAACGGCGAGATCGGAAAGAAGGCGAAATAAAAATCGTCGCGGAATATTAGAAAGACGGTGCGGAGCGGCAGGAAAATGAACATCATCCTGCGCGGCCCAACAAAACAAAACAAAACCCCCAAAATAAAATAAACGCATCCCGAATATTAACGTGCAAAGCCGCGCCGCTTGAATCAGAAAACCTGTAAAACGGTTAAAAATATAGAATAGAAAGACGGGGCGCTGCATACCTGCTTGTGTTCGGAGTCTGAGCGCGGGATTGGCGGTGATCAACGGCGGCGGAGACGGCGGGGTTTGTGGGCGGGCTGTCGACGGCGATGATGTCCGCGGACGCATCCGTGTGCGGCAGGGATGGTTCCGCTGGCCGACGCAGCGAGTCGCGCAGGACGAGCAGCGCTTGTACGTGTACGTGTATATGTTCCTACGGGGCGGGGTGGTTAGCGTTCTGTTGGTGAGGTGGATGACAGTATTAGTATTGGCGTTCGTGGCAATAACGGTAAGCAGATGCAGATGCAATGTTGTCATCAACGGCGAGCGGACGCGAAGACGCATCGTCAAAAGAAAGAAAGGGGGGTATGCATCGTGAAAAAGCAGGAAGGAAGGCGGCACGCACGGTGGGGAGCGCCTGCCGGATTTTGGGAGTAGCGAGGGGGCAGTCCTGGGTGGTGCTGTTGTGAGTGGTGGTTGATATCCATAACCTTCTGTGAGCCCACGACGTTGAATCCGATTTTGAGCCACTCGGGCCTGTCCCCGGGCGTGGCTATAGGGTCGCCGTTCGCGGTGCCTTTTGCGACGGCGCGTTGGGGCTTGTTCGGCGCCTCAACGTGCAGTGTATGGTCTACATGCGGTACCCGTACTGCTTTGGCGAGGGGAGGGTGGATTCGATTGGGGGAGGGCGGAGGGGGTAGATCTAGCGGGTTTTGCGCACATGTATACAGGGTGGGATGGGCGCACGCGTGCGGTCTCGCCGAGTAACCCGCCGGGGAAGATGACGACCCAAGGCCGCGAAGAGCTGGGCGACGTCGCGAGCACGCTGCGTAGGTGCAATTATATATATGAATAGATATATACTTGAAAAAAAGGCATGGCGGGCACGCACCGGTGGAACACAACGCGACGGCCTCGAGCTCCATCTCGACCAGCGCCATCGGCGCGTCTATCCCCGTGCCGTCCGTTGAGGCGGCGTCGCCGCACTCCCCGCCGAGTACGTCGCGGATCTCACGCCACAGCACGTCCTCGGGAGAGCACGGCTCCGGCAGCGCGCCGGACTTGCGCTTCTGGCGCTTCGTCACCTTTTTCTTCATCTTTTGGGCGGGGCGGGGCAGGGGAGGGCACGGAGACGGGTGCCTAGCTGGAGGCGCGGTTTCTTCGTCACAGGATGCTGCTCCACGGACAGCGACGCGCCGCTGGTTTCGCCGTTAACGACTGGCGGCTCCTCCATTTGTTTTGCGGGTGTAGCCGAGGACGGTGAGTGAGAGGCTACAGCCAAGCATGAACAAGCACGGACAAGCGTGGCCATACCAAGGCTGCCTCTCCTCCCAACATGCAAAATACCCATGAGTAGAAGAAAACTAAATACGGCTCGCCAGCGCATGGCTCCCGGGTACAAGTGCGTCCACGTACGTACGCTTGTTCGAATCAAACCTGAGTCCCTGCTTGGCTCCTGTCACTCTTTTTGTCCAGGACCGCTGCGTAAAATGAGGGAATATACCCAGGAGTAGACGAAATGAAATAAGGCCCGGATGCGCAGTGGTGCACGGATGCAAGTAGTAAAATGGCTCACACGTCCACGTACGCAGCAGGTATAGGCGTCTGTTCGAATCAGCTCTCGCTACTGGCTCGAAACCACGACTTTGAAGGCTACACATTCCAAATCAAGCCCTGGACTTCCCGCGATCGATGCACCGCCTTCGCACAAACTTTTCTTACTATGCACACCCGATTTTCTGACGCCCCTTCTGGCTCAAAAACCACGACTTTGAAAATCCATATTGAGCTATCGCCTTCCCGCGACCGACGCAACGCTTTTTTCAAGTCTTTCTCACTATGCAAACTCGATTTTTTTTGAAGCCCGCGCCCCTCCTGGCTCTAACTCGCGCCTTCCGATCTCGCACGCCATCGCATTCCAAAAAATACACCCCATAGCCGGACTTTCACCGGAGGGATCTAACCTCGAGCTGTGGACTTCCCGCCGATCTGCGTACTTCATTCCGGATTCACCTCGCCTACTCGATTCGAATTGATTTTTTCCTTTCAATTTCCCACCTCCCCGCGCTTCAAAGTTCAAAATTCAATCGAGATCTGGACATCCCGCCTTTGAGACCTTTCTAGACGTGCGGATTCTGTATATTTTTCTCGCCCTCGCCGCACGCGTTATCGGCAAACCGTGGTCTACGGGACATGGCTTGTATCCGGGCAATCCCAGGCATCTGGTGCGTCTGGTGCTTCGACGTGACTCCCACCAATTCAACTCCGTTCGGGCCACCTTAATGCGACGCCCGCCAAAATACCGCGATTCTCGCCAAATTAACGCGTCCCCTGCCAATTTGACGCTTCTCCCGCTGCTCCGACTTGCTTCCCACCAAAGGCACACTACTCGGCGCGTCTTTAATCTACTCCCATTTTCTTTTCTAAATTACACGCGCTTGCATCACTTCCATCATCAGCGGTCCAAGCACGCTCGCAGCTCAAATTAGCGTACTTTCTTAACTACTACTCCATTCTTTTTGTGACTATATAAAAATGAATACAGCCGTTATAACAATCAATACAGCCTACGAAACGACGCAGGAAATCACACCCTTGACTCACCAAAACTCACAGATTTTCTGAGCGCTTCTCCCGTGACCCGCTCCAAATAATACCTTACAGTCTCGAGGTCCGTCCGCGTGTGAGGGGAGCATGGGGCAACGGCGCGGGGGCAACGGAGAGACTTCGCGTAGGAAGGAAGAAAGAACTTTGGCGCACCTGATAAAAACAGTATATTCATTCGAACATACGACAATATCCGGGACACCATACATACCTCAATTGGGCTAATAATGGGCACCAACGTACTGCGCTTCCATTCCCTCCCCCTCCCCTTCAATCTCCACCGCCAAGCTCACCGTCATCGTCGTTCGCCAGCCTCAACACCGCCACGCTCTCCACATGCGCCGTCTACGGGAACACATTGATCCCCCGCAGGCTTTCCAGAATTGGGATAGGATCAGGCTAAACAACTAAAAAGTCATCACAGAAAGTTGAAAAGACGTTGCGAAAGACACGGGGTCAAGTAGAAATTGCGGAAGGAAAGGTGCGCCGGGAAAGAAATTGAAAATCGCGCCGTGAGTGCAAGACAAGATGGGACTTATCCCGAAGAATCAAAACCCGCGCTGCTGGAAATAGAATGAAAACCGAATCCTAAAAGCCCTCTAGCGAGAAGTGGAAAAATCGCGCAGCGAGGTCTAGTAAACCCAGCCCGAAGACGAAGAACCCGTGAGGCTCGAAAAAAAAACCCTATAAAGTCCGTGCACGAGCAAAAAAAAAAAAAAAAAACCATCAACGAAACGAAGGACACCTAATACTACGTCCCTTCTCCCGCGTAATGTCGCAGTGCGACGTGAACGCGACGTGGCCTGTGAGTTCGTCCGCGGCAATATCTGCGGAGTCGGCGGGGTTTTGACATGTACAAATCCTATCTCTTGTTTTTCATTTCTCAGTGATCATGTTTGGGATCACCTGGGAGGTAAATTTTTGTACTAGAATATCGAGCCCTAGCAACTGCGCGACTTTTGCGGGCCATCATTATTATTAGCCACCAATATAAATTGATAATTTCTCTGAGCGGCAATCTTTGTCTCCTGGAGTTTGTCTGGATAATAATATCCCATGGGTAGAAATCTGACACAGACAGCATGTAAGCTAACACGCTAAGAACATGTGTCAATCTGCTGTATTGCGTGATGCAGCAATAAGTATGTGTATCTTCGGCCCAATATAACATTGTGTATTGTGTGGAATGCCGTAGAGGTTAGCTAGCTGGCCGGTACTGGTGATTCAGCACAATGGTACTACCACACATGAATAATTACAAAGGAAGGATAAATACCGCGGAAACTCACGGCAGTTCGCTTCTTGATCGACAGATGAGATGTGTATCAGCACACAGCACTAGGAGACATATAAGAGCTGTCAAATGTGTGTCTTAGTCCCTGATCCCGCCCCACGCTTGAATAGCCATGCCAGTGAGACCACATTTGTTTTCCATTGCTACATTCTGAACTTGTGGCTGAAGGAGTCAGAGTTGACAACCAAGAGCAAATCAAATTTGGCTGTGGATCACAGGGTGGTGTGTGCAACAAGGAAGTAGTAGGGGAAGTGCATTGACATCTCTTTGGTATTCTCCAGGTTCTGGAGGCAAAACCAGTGACATCAGAGGATGGAGGAGAAGATGAACTTGAGCAATCAGTGAGTCTTTAGGAAAAAAGGAATCAGATACTTGATGATCTGAGGGGCCTTGAGGCTGCACTGCAGGACAATCAGGCTGTCATGGAGCAGACACCCACGGAGCATCCAGACTTGGCTCGAGATCTCCAGAATCTGGCAGTGTTGTCCATGCACAAATATCAAAACTCAGGTGATGTGAGGGACCTTGAGGCTGCACTGCAGACCAATCAGGCTGCTGTGGAGCAGACACCAGAGGGGCATCCAGACCTGGCTGGATGTCTCCAGAATCTGGCAGTGTTGTTCAGGGACCGATATCAAGGATCAGGTGATGTGAAGGACCTCGAGGCCGCACTGAAAAACAATCAGGCTGCAGTGGAGCAGACACCCAAGGGGCATTCAGACCTGGCTAGACGTCTCCAGGATCTGGCAGCGTTGTTCACTGAGCGACATCAAAGAGGAGGTGATGTGAAGGACCTCGAAGCTGCACTGCAGAACAATCAGGCTGCTGTGGAGCAGACACCTGAGGGGCATCCAGACCTGGCTGGACGTCTCCAGAATCTGGCTGAGTCATTTGGGGACCGATATCAAAGATTGGGTGATGTGAAGGACCTCGAAGCTGCACTGCAGAACAATCAGGCTGCTGTAGAGCATACACCTGAGGGGCATCCAGACCGGGCTGGACGTCTCCAGAGTCTGGCAGTGTCGTTCAGGGACCGATATCAAAGATCAGGTGATGTGAAGGACCTTGAGGCTGCACTGCAGAATGATCAGGCTGCTGTGGACCAGACACCAGCAGGGCATCCAGACCGGGCTGAACGTCTCCAGAATCTGGCAGCATCATTCGGGGAGCGATATCGAAGATCAGAGGATGTAAGGGACCTCGAAGCTACACTGCAGATCAATCAGGCTGCCCTGGAGCAGACACATGAGGGGCATCCAAACCTAGTTGGACATCTCCAGAGTTTGGCAGTGTCGTTTGCTGACCAATATCGAAGATCAGGTGATGTGAAGTACCTCGAAGCTATACTGCAAAACAATCTGGTTGTGGTGGAGCAGACACCTGCAGGGCATCCAGACCGGGCTGGATATCTCCAGAATCTGGCAGCATCATTCATTGACAGATATCGAAGATCAGGTGATGTGAAGGATCTCGAGGCTGCACTGCAGAATGATCAGGCTGCTGTGGAGCAGACACCAGCAGGGCATCCAGACCGGGCTGGACGTCTGCAGAATTTGGCAGTGTCATTCACTCGCCGATATCAAAGATCAGGTGATGTGAAAGACCTCGAAGCTGCTCTATCCAGTTACAGCAACTCCTTTCAAAGCAACACATCGGATCTTGTAAAATCCTGGCACTCAGCCCTCAACTGGGCATTATTTGCAAAGGTTCACAGACCATCTGATATCCTCAAGGCTTACTCTGCTGCCTTCCATCTCTTACCCGAGATCCTCTGGATTGGCAGCTCTGTATCAGTCCGTCAAGATGTAAACATGAGAGTCCATGTTTCTCAGGCAACCTCTATGGCCATTTGTGCCTGCATTGAGTCTTTAAATCTTCCACTTGCAATAGAGCTCCTTGAACAAGGGTTGGGAACCACATTCCAACAGCTGCTGCAGCTGAAAACCAACCTTGATTTTCTGCCCCATGGGGAGGCAGAAAAGTTGAAACTCCTATCTGTAGAACTCTATAGTGGAAATGCTCTGCATCCACAGAGGGTGGCTGCCAATCGAAATACATTGATTAATGAGATTCGAAATCATCCGGGCCTTGAGAACTTTCTGCGTCCCAAACCATACACAGATCTGTGCCAGGCATCTCAGCATGGGCCTATTGTTGTTCTCAATTCCCATCAGGATCATTGTGACTCAATTATTCTCCTTAACCCGACCTCAGATCCATTTCTTCTTCCCCTGCCATCCGTGTCTGTCGACCATTTAAAAGCACAAAAAAGTCTCCTCAGACATCTGATCAGAGGGCGTAATGTGAGATCCAGAGAACTACCACAGGCCCGTCTTCGTATGTACCAAGAAGGGATAGAAGTGGGCATGGATGGGTATTTGAGCTGGGTCTGGACTTGTATTGTACAACCAATCTATGCTGTCCTGAATTCTGTGAGTTCTGCCCATTTTGTCAAATGCATTATTACTCACTTTGTTTACAGAATGGTATCACTTCTGGCAGATTGTGGTGGTGTCCTACAGGAGATTTCACCGGCTTGCCTCTGCATGCTGCAGACTCTGCGGATCAATTCATACAGTCATATACCCCCACACTCGGGGCTCTCCAGGAAGCAAACTCCAAGGCACTTTCAACTGATCTACCCTGCATTGGCTTGGTTGGGGTCACACACACTGGTCCTAGCGGAGACCAAGAACTCCCTGGAGTTGAAGAAGAAATCACTAAGATTACCTCCATTGCTGGGAATCAATACCGGGTCCAGAGTCTCATTGGCGAAAACACCACTGTAGATTCAGTCAAGCAGACACTGAATGATTGTGCTTGGATCCATCTAGCTTGTCATGGAGAGCAGAATATCATAGAGCCTCCAAAAAGCTGCCTCCAGCTCTATAGTGGAACTTTGGAGCTCGAGACCATTCTCCAGATGTCCCTGCCAAATGCCGAATTTGTATTCCTTGCTGCATGCCAGACAGCTAAAGGAGATGCTGCACTAGTGAATGAGTCATTCCACTTGGGTGGTGGTTTCATTGCTGCAGGATTTCAAGGAGCCATTGCCACCATGTGGTCCATGATGGATGAAGATGGGCCAGTTGTTGCGGAAACTGTCTACAGCCATTTGTTAGGCAGTGGACAAAGGCCTCGAGCATCTGAGGCTGCAAAAGCACTGCAGCTTGCTGTTCGAAAGATGCGGGATGCCGGAGTGCCACCTGAACGATGGGTACCGTTTATCCACCTGGGAATCTAGAGTGGTGATCCTAGTTCCTTCACACTTCATCATGAAAGACCCACATTTATTTAGATTCCTGCTTTCTTGGCTCAGCATTCAATTTTGTACAAACATGTTTTTTCTACAGATTACCTGCATGTAGTTTGTAGTACAGATATTTATAGTCAGGATTTTGGGGACTTTGATAAGTGAATTCAGTGAGCAGACTCTTGCATCATCGTGCCTCGGACTCACGACCAGCTTTCTATATTCTGCTGTAACCAATAATATGAGGTTTTTTTATGTTCATAGCTTGTTGAAAGTTCCGGCCTGTTGGGGTTATTGTGCTTGGGACCAGGGTTTCCAAAGGCATTCAAGTGGGTGACTTTCAGTACGCACTTTTTTCTTGGAGGTGATTTTTATACTTGCCGCCACAATGCCTGCGCACCTGCTGGCAACAGCCTATTACTACTTGTCCTGCTGTCCTGAATAAGATGTGAACACTGTAAAAAGCCAGAGCACGGTAATATGCACTGGTTCTCGATCTTTAAACAAGCGCAGCATTTTAAATGCTCATACTATCTTCTTTAAATTTTCATTCCCCAATTGTTGCAGAACTCGATATCGGTCAATGGCTGTCTTTTTCTAGTCGCGTAAACCCCTCTATTCCATATCCAATCTAAATGACGTCTTCTAGTCTAATTCACCTTCTATTTATTTACAAGCATCTCATTGTGCTCGTTAAATTACGTCAATAAGTAAAATCTTGCCATACAATATCTAACATCAATCATGAAAACCATGCGCGCACGTAACTGTTCATTCACAGGACGAGGATGGTAGGTAGGTAGGTAGGTGGTATTGCCGGGGCGGTCCATTAAGGAACAACCGGGGCCCGTGCTACATACGTCGCATCAATAGGTATGCTACGGACACATGGAGATAGGTAAGAAGATGACTCCACGGCAATCGGCGTTTACATTACTGACTCCCCACAGCCGTCAAAAATGGAACCCAGCTCAGAGAGGAATCTCCGCAGTCTATCCCGCAGCTTGTCATGATTGCTTTGAGGATAGGCTTGAGTCCAGCCTGTCATATCAAAACAGTTTGTGTTGATAGAATTCATAGACAGACGGTCGCCGGTCCGATCAGAAGCCTTTCAGCAAGGTGGTTTAATTATCGACAACTTTGAGATAGAGGATATAATTAGCTCACCTCTCTTCGGGCGACGGTGGCTGGACGGATGCAGATTTCTTCAATTCAACGCTCCGGCCATCATGAGTTGACTGACCTGGGATCCCTGCTGGAGCTCCACCTGATTCAGCTCAACCACTTCCGTGAACAAAGATCGATAAGTTAAAGAATTAAAATAAAGAACATGACCTTCCCGTAGTTCCTCAAGACGCACCTGGACCGCTTGTAAACGCACGTTGAGACCGACTTTCTTGTTTTTCTTCTGAACTTCATATTAATAATGAGGGCGCGAGAATGAGGGTACCAGATAACACGAACTCCCTCTTTTCTTCGTTTCGTCTTCGCCACGATCCTTAAGACTCGCCTCGGCTTCTTGTAAACGCACGTTGAGATAGACTTTCTTGTTTTTCCTCAGATCTTCATATTAATAATGAGCGTGCGAGAATGAGGGACCAGATAACACGAACTCTGTCTTTTCTTCATTTCCTCCTCATCGTCTTTGGCGTATGGAGTTGCGACTCGTTGAGATTCTGAGATAATTATTGCTAACCGACCACAGAAATATGATAACAAATACTTACCGAATCTGCCCCGGCTTTTGCGGTTGCAGAATTTCAGCTGAGGATTCATAAGAGATTCAATCGCCATCGGCGCAGTATGCGGCACGGGACTCTGCTCCGACCCACAGGCGTTTGTCAAGTTGTCGATTTGAGTCTGGAGGGAAAGGCACCAACTCATCGGAGCAGTTCGCGGTCAAGAACGCCGAAAATCATCTTCAATTCCGTTTTGCCTTTTGAGGAGAGCATTTTCCTGGGAAAGATGTTTTTGCGAAGTGCCAGACTCATGGACTCGAAGGTTGCACGGAGCCTTGAGATGGCGAGTTGGGTGTCATTTTCCATGCGGAGAGTGGTGTTGAGATGAGAGGTGGCGTCACCGTGATAGGAATTCTTCGACGCGACTTCTCTTCTGTACATTTCGTGGGTGGCGCCTTGCCTAGGCTTCGTCGCTCGTCTGCGTCAAGGTGCTTCGAGTCCGGCGGGCGTTCATCCAGTCCCTTACTTCAAGTACCGTCGTAGACGCAATGTAGAATGGGCCGGTGCAATGTTCATGAAGCAAGAGACTCGCCATCATGAACTCGCGGATATTCCGATCCACGTAGGCGCAACTAATCAGAATAAATAAATGAAGGATATCAAAAAGGCTATACCCGGAGATGATGACGGTGTCTAATAAGTTCAGTGCCTTAAATTACGCGTCGTCGGCTATCGGCGGCGCACCCAGAATGCTGTTGAAAAAGGTAAGACTAAAAGACCGAGCTGTTAGAGCATCTTCGTGCAGCTCACCGGTGCTGAGTGGATAAGCATTCGCTGATAGATTCGAAGCTAAACTCAGCATGCCAAAACAATTCACGAGGCGAGAAAATGATGAATCCCTAGTACTTCAGTGAGAAAAAGCATGAGAAGGAATGTGTAGATGTGGGCGCAGTAAAGTAAAAAAAGATCACTGAAAGTGGTGCACTACCACTGGGCTAACAGATTCTGTATGTAGGCCAGATTACATTTAATAAAATTCAGACATACTGAGGCGAGATAAAATAAAATACAAGATGGATCGCCCAGATGAATCGATAGACGACAAAGGATACCTGAGAGCAAGATCAAAGATCATACGTGGATATCGTTGAGGCTCACCAAGTGATTAAACAAGCGAGGTGAATATCGGTCGCCTCGCTTATAAGCGAGAGCTCCGTATAATTTCCCGGGCCGGTGATTGTCTGCCGACCTGTAATTTGTGGGGTAAAAATCGTTCCAGTAGCATGAGAGGGATAAAGAAGGAGAATGGATCGCACGGTCGGGATGAACAAGCTGCGGAAAGGTGCAAGGTTAGAATGACGAAGAAACATTGGGTAAATAAAATGACGAATTGCGGTCAAAATAACGACACAAAATTGTGAGATCGGAATAGCAGGCGAAAAAAAATATCATCGCACAATATTAGAAAGACTGTGCGGAGTTGGAAGGAAAATCGATATCGTCCCGTGCAGCCCAAAAAATAAAATAAAACCCACCCATCCCGAATGCGACAGACCGCCCCGCGCAGCTCGAATCCGGAAATCCGTGCGGCTCCATCCCGAAAAACGAAAACCCCGTGCGGTTAGAAATGGAAAGAATAGAAAGGCGGGCGCTACACACCTGCTCGCGCGCGGTGTCGCGGAGCGACGTGAGCGCGACGGGGCCTGCGAGCTCGGGGTCCGTGTCTACGGCGAGATTGGAGGTGACGGCGGCGGAGTCGGCGGGGTTTGTGGGTCGACGGCGACGGCGTCCGCGTCCGCATCCGTGGGCAGCGGAGATGCTTCCGCCGGCCACCGCAGCAGGGCGCTTGTATGTTTATATGTTCCTGCGGGGTGGGATGGTTAGTGTGGTGCATCGGTGATGTGATTGACAATATTACTATTGGCGTCAAAGACAGTCGGCGAGGAGACGCAATATCACTCATCATCAACGGCAAGGGGACGCGAAGATGTCATTGTCAAAAGAAGGCGACGCGCATGGTGGAAACAAAAAGAAGGCAAGACGGCGCGTACTTGATAATATCCGCGCGCAATCCTGGGTGGTGTTGTGAGGTTGGTTGTCCTCGGGCGTGGTTATTGGTCGCCGTTCACGGTTCCCATTGCGGCGGCACGCTGGTGCTTGTTCGGCGCCTCAAAGTGCGGTACGCATACTGCTTAGGCGAGCGGAGGGTGGATTCAATTGGGAGGAGGGCGGAAGGGCGTAGATCTAGTGGGATGTGGCAGGGTGGGAAGGGCGCACGCGTAAGGTCTCGCCGGGTAACCCGCCGGGGGCGACGACGGTCCAAGGTCGCGGAGAGCCGGGCGACGCCGCGAGCGCGCTGCCTGGTGCGAATAAATATATACTTGACAGCGTGACGACCTCGAGCTCCATCTCGCCCAGCGCGATCGGCGCGTTCATGTCCGTGCCGTCCGCAAAGGCGGCGTCAACGCACTCCTCCCGGATCTCGGGCCGCAGCACGTCCTCGGGCGAGTACGGCTCCAGCAGCGCGCCGGCGGGTGCTTCTAGCGCTTCGTCATTTTCTTTGTCTGTTTGGGCGGGGTGGAGACGGGGACGCGGGTGAGTGCTGCTCCGCGGACGCCGACGCGCCTCTTCCTCTATTATTTTGCGCGTGTAGATCTCTTGGAGGGGACGAAGATGTGTGCGATCATCACCAAATCCGGAAAAATAAGATTTCGGCTTGTGAGGATCATGACATTTGCACAATAGTTGTCCCAAATTGGACGCGCTCACAAGCGCTCACAATCTCACACAATTATTGCAGATTACTGCACATCGCAGATCCTCGCAGACGAGCATCTCCCACACTTGTATCTACTGACATGGTGGTCATGAACACCTAATAGTAATACAGGTTAACAAACTGCGAAGCGGACTAGTAGAATATGGAAGAAAATAATCTACCAGAATTAATTTTTCAGCGTACTCTTAGTGACGGACTCCACTGCAAGCAAGACTAAATGTCATCTGTAGAGACTGTCCCTTCTTAATTTGAATCGCTACTAGTTGGCTACTAGTAGGTGGTGTTGTGGAATTTTGTCGCCGCAGCTCAAGAAATATATACATACTCTGGTCCTCCGGAAAGAACATAAGTACGAATTTTGTGCGCCACAAACAGGCCACAAAAAGTTCCAAAAAGAATTGCGGAGATCTCAGGCCGATGGTCCGTGCGCAATGTTTGGCAGTGCATCTTATCACGTGCTGGCACAGCCATGTTGGTCGCAACTTCTGCTCGTCTCCTCCCTCTCCGTTTCCGACCATGTCAACCTCGTTGCCCCCTACAACCTCCGCACAATGCCATTGCCAACACCATCGTTGATACGGACACAGACACCAAAATTGCGCGCTCGCGGGATCGAGTTCCTCGACCTCGCAGTGCTCGAGCGCATATGCGGGTAGCCCCCCTTGAATGGTGTTCTCGTGTGGCTTGGTTTTTCTCTCAAGCTCCTCAATGCTGCATCAAAGCTCTCAAATTCCTCAATGAGGCCGCCATGCCTTAGGGTGCCACAAGCACTCCCCAAGTCTACAAGTACTTCCCTGTCCTCCGTCTTCAAATTCCGCCTCTCGGAGAATGTCTCTCGAATGTGTCTGCTATCCTCTGCTGTTGCTGCGAGCCTGTTCCTCTGCGCCGCCTTCCAACTTCAAATTGCGCAAAGTATCCTGTTTCATCAAGCTTGCTCTCAGCCCCCGTAAACACATTCCTCGTGTTGTTTCTGGACGTCGTCAAGATACTCAAATCGTCAACATTCCATATTCCACATCTGTGCTCCAAGCTCGAATTCATGCAACGGTACTCTCAGCTCATTCGCCCCCGCATTGTGCCGGACATCAACCATTCCTGGGAGACTAAGGTTCCCGCTTAATCTCGTAGTTTACCTACCTCTTGAATATTACTTTGTTTCTCCTATCATAAACACGCCTGCCCACAACTGAGAAGGCTTTGGAATGGATACTAGATATCTAGTCCTATTGCACCTGTCTTACACCTGATTGGAAGCGCAGAAAAGCCCTTATATGTGGTTGCAGGTGCTGTGAACTCCACAATTATTGTGTGATCTGTGAACATGATACCCGGGCAGATGCGATTATAAGCGACCTCACAATAATGGCGAGGTTTGTGAGGATTATGCCGATGATAACCGCATATAAGCGCTCGTAATATTTTTCCGCATTTGGTGATGATGCACTGCCAAGAAGATCGGAGAGAGAGGCCGTAGCCAAGCATGAACAAGCATAAACATACAAAGGATCCGCCGAGGCGGGGGTGCGAGCGAAGGAACAACACAGGCCGTTGAACCCGAAAGGCTATGGAATGTTGCGTCTTGAGGCGTCTTGAGGCTTGCCCAAATTGCTGCTGCACCAGAAAGTTGCCGTGCCGACTCGGCGTTCTCCAAGATTACCTCAGCTTCATCGTTGAAGTTCATCCCATTGGCTGGAGATGAGATTCTCTTTTTTGGGACGAATTCTATTTTGCTCATTTCTTTGCCAATCCTGAACTATGGGGCACCCCCGAAAAATGCGATTCGAATGTTCAAGTCCCTATGCACGTACCCCCAAAATTTAACGCGTTTGAAAGGGCCAGGGATTACCAGCCGCCGTCCATACACTTTGTTCCTGTTTGTCTCCCCACTCAGCCCGCAGCTCGTCACGTGTTAGGGTAAATTGCTCCTTTTGCTCGCAACCAAGCCTCCTGGATCCAACGTCGTTCAAACCTGCAAACAACGGGTATTTTGAATACATTGAGGGTTGCCACCATCTAGAATCCTGAGAGAAAGAGAGTGGTTCCAGGGTAATAAGTATAATCATTTAAACGTAGGCAGGTAACTCACTGCGTGCTTCCACAGAAACACAGAGATATTGAATCATCGAAGTCTCGACCAATTCGCTCTGTTTGGGCGGTGGGAAATGATGCTACAGGTGGACAGTGAGCGGCCAAGTAAGTGCGATAATTACCAATGAGTCATCCTACTACAGAGAGGAACACTGAACGGGCAAATAAGTGCGATTGCTGTCATCGCGATTAATTTCATCCGGAAGAGGTGGATCCACGCCCACTTAATTGGCTGCTCACGAGATGATATTAATCGCACCTGCTGTGATTGAGCACTCGCTCTCTCAAAACCAACGCACCACATTCAACACTCAGTCCTAAAGGCAAAAAAAAGAGAGAGAGAGAGAACAGCCAGATGTGTTGCTTGCATTTTATCGGCCCACAAACGATCGGAACACCTCGCAAAAGAGGCGTGAGAAGAGCATTCAGACTCCTGCGCTTTCATACTCCCGTATGAGAATCAGTCCAATCAGTGATTCCAACATATTTTACTCGTAGACCCTTAGTTGGCACTCCATATAAACTGCTTGCTCAGCTCGAGTTCCTGGACCAGAGCGCCGGAACTATCATTATTCACTTCTTCACGTCGGATGCCTTCCCGTGCCACTAGCAGGCAAGTGAGAGATGGTTGTCGCTGTCCAATATCCACAGTCCATTCTGTTCACTTGAAACATAAGCTTCTGGTTCCTGAAGTTCTGAGGGTATATAAACCCTCCACCACAGTCTCTACTTCTACAGAGTGCATTTCCTCCCCAGTCGACGACAGACATGGTTAACTTGCTCAACATCACTGCCCTCGCCGGTGCCGCTACACTGGTGAAGATTTTCGACTCCAAGAACCAAGTTTTCAACCTCGCTGGCAATATTGGGGTAAATGGAGTCCCTATCTTCACTTACGCCGTAATTCCCGGCGCTGCCGAAGAGGATGTGAGGGATAGCTTCCCCACCGAGAAGTATTTGGCTGATCATAAAGCAGTGGTTCATTGTTCCCCAAGCAACGGCCGGCACTTTCACCATTCAGAGTGCCGGGCAGCCCGCGTTCTTTGTTTCCTATGGCACTGCCGACTCCAGAGCCCTTCTAGGAGGTCGCTCGCAGGTCGTCGCTGGAAGCAAGCTTCCCGTCGTATTCAAAATGCAAACTGTGGGCACCGGACCAAGCGTCAAGTACGCGACGCTATTGCCGAATTTGTCTTGAACTATTTTATCTGATACGTGGCGGGCGATCCTCAGGTTGATAGACTCCACCACCGGCATGGCCGTGACGTCCTGGCTCAACCCTGATCCTGGTGTTTGGGCAGATGTAGGCACCCCGGTTTGTTGAATTTTCCTTAGATACTAAGCTTTCAGCCGACTCATGGATTTACCGCAGCTCACCATGGAAGGCGTCGTTCCCAAGTCGCGCGCTCAGAGCTTCACGATCGCATTGAGTCATTGATTTTTTTTCGTTGCTTAATCCTCTCTGATGGAACTGGGGCAGTCTAATTGAGGTTCTTGGATCCATTAAGACCAGGGTGTGATTGAACGCGGGGAAATGCCTTTATCATGGTTCTCCACAGTAGTCCAATATTTTTGAATTTTGTCGTTTGCAATCAGAGGGGTACTGTACTAAAACGTTCAATTCGACAGTCACGCGTCACTGGGGGGGCTGTCGATTGCCAACTTTGGTGCTTGTCACGCATCACCCCGAGGACTGTCGAATAGATTTTCCGGTTCGTCACCCCAAAATCCCCAAATTTCGCGATTTCGACGAATTTTCGGCTCGGATTGTCGAAATTTTGCGCTCGGTCACGCCAAAAAATGCGGTTTGTCGAATTGTCGAACCGGAATTTTCCGTCACGCGTCACCCCCTCTGTCGAACTGAACGTTTTAGTACAGTATTTGACCGATGAAATGCCCTTGCCTAAGCATCAGATTTTGCTCCACCTAGTTATCTGCACATTTGTTTCTCCTGATCGCCCACGCCCATACACTGAAGTAGGAATGCTATATTCTTAAGTCAACATGACGATGGTAGTGCTAGATACTGGCCGATTAGCTTACTTAGTGGAGTTTGAATTCACGGCTTCTCGGTTACTCACATCGGCTAATCGTCTCTCTCTCTCTCTCTCTCTTTTGAGTGCTTGGATTAATGAATATTAGTCTACAGAAGCATCTCAAGGTCTGGGCTAACTAGTTGTTTGCGGGGAAATTTGTCCAGGAGGAAATGCCCTTACGTTTCAACCAGCCTGAAAATTATCCTATACCTGTCTATGTCAATCGTGTCTCCCGTTCCATGTCACTTGCATGTCAATGAGAAAATCGAATTTCATTCCTCCCCTCCATCGAAATTACTCAGTCTCTGCTTCTCAGCGCAGTGGTGAAGTGGTGAGGTTATGAATCTCGACGGTGACACACACTTGCGAGTCAGGGCAAGAAATATTTAATATACCCGGGAATGGAGGGAATACAATGCGGCTCGGAGGTTCAGTGGTGCCCATCTGCACCCACTATTCGGCATCGTCTGTATACGAACCAAATCAGGAGGATAATCCTGGACCACGGGGTAGAGATATGTATGCATGTGCGGTTTGCATAGAGACGAAATTAATAATCACTTTCCGGGATCTTCGTGTATGAATGTGATTGAGTTTCAGAGCGGCAGTCCAGGAACAAAACCAGATCTATTAACGACCATCCGTCCGTGTACATATTATTTAAATTTAGTTACAGGTCTCGGTACAACCCCCATGTCTAATTATATATAGTGAAGCTGTGTCCTTTAAGAACCATTAAACGCGAATCCGAGGGGGGAAGTTATTTCGCGGGCTTAGACTACAATTTGTAGCCGCCAACCCAATATTTACCGTAAAGATTGGACGGGTCGTACGTCTTCTGGACCAAGCGCATCTTGGCCTCGTTCGCGGCTCCAATGGAGTGGAGGACGGGCTGTGACCCGAGAGCATAGTTCATGTACAGATAGTTCGTCATGAACCCGCGTCGGGTCGCTTCCGCCTGCGCCCACACGGTGAACTTGTTGAACGTATCGTTGAATATGGCGTCGTCCGCCGGATCCGTCCAGAATAGCGCCGCGAGAAGCACTGCCGTGGATGTGAGCAGCGGCTAATGAGCGCATGGCCACAACATACGAAGGAGGTTGCCGTTGGCGGTAGACATTCCCATGAGATTTCCGCCGTTGCGCGAGCTGGCGGCGACCATCGTCTTGCTCATCGGTTGAATAGTAAACGCAGCCGAAAAACCTGGCTTGCCCTGCAGAGGCTTGAACATTGCCGATCCCTGATGTCACGACGTCAGCAATTTAACAACACAAAATTTGAACCGATTGGATGCACCTTCTTGTATATGTCGAACATGATCTTAGAATCAATCTTGAGCGACAACGTGAACCACCTGGCACGCGCTCCGCTTCCGAATAACTGCTGAACTTCGTTTGTTACGTCCTGCTGGGTGGTGAAGCGCATGGTGCTGGCAAACGGCGTGAAATTGGATATCTCGGTGAAAAGCGGGGCGGGGAATGCGACGGGCTTGAGGTACACGTTACACGACCAGATAATGTAGTCCTGTGCATCTGCGCTGAACGCGAAGCTGACGGCCGATAGTCCCTTCGGATCGTATGCCAGCTCGTTCGAGAAGTCCTTCAGTGTCTCGAGGAGGGCGAAACCGTCGGAAACATTGAAGAAGAGAGAACCGCCCCATATTTGGCCAAGGGGGAACGCCGTGACGTCGAACCTTCAGGTGAAAATCAGTCAGGCAAATTATCACGTAAGACAGAATATTCAAACCTGGTAACGATACCGTAGTTCGTGCTGCCGTATTTGAGCGCGATGTAAAGATCACGATTGGCGAACGGGCTGGCGTTGATGATCGACCCATCAGCCAGAACGATCTCATAGTTCAACACGTTGTCGCTGGCGAACCCGTGTTCGGCAGAGAGGAACGATATCCCGCCTACGGATGGCTGTGAGTTAACGACATTACAAGAAAGGAGGAAGAATAATTACCGCCGAGCAAAAGACCACCAACACCGACTCCGGCGGTTCTCCCGCCCAGAACCGTCACGCCTAGCGGGTCGAGCTTCCCATACACATCGCCCCAGCTGGACCCCGGCCCCAAGGCCACGATACTATTGTTAGCGGCCAGTGTTATCTGGTTCATCTTCTGCATATCGATGGTAAAACCAGATGGTCCGATATTGGAGGCCCCTTCCTGCACGAGATGTCAGTCTAAGCCGAGGAAACAGGCTAGCCACTTGCCCAATTCATGTGACCTTTCGACCGAACAGCGAACGTGCACGCCGCTTTCGTCGCAAGCTTGACGATGAGAGAGACATCGGCAGCGGATGTGGGCGAGATGCGGCACGCGGGTTTCAAGTCGATGTTTTCCGAGTTATAGTAGGACGCCTCTTGCTCGTTATATGGAGCGGAATTTGGAAAGACTGTTTTTGATGCCAGGCTGGGCGTGTTCTGGAAAATGGTGCACTGGGAGGACGTTAGCGAGTGTGAATTCGGGTGAAAAAACATAAATTACGCATGCGCTGGCGCCAACAGAATTTGTTGACCTCTCTCCGAGGTTATCATTCTGAGAATAGGCGAGGAGCGGAGTGAGGAGAAGGAGGAGGGTGAAGTGGAGTCCGCTCATGATCAATAGGGCAGGAGGGATGATCCTGACAATAAATTCAGGTTGCTTTTTATACCTCGTTGTAGCAAAATGATGCCTTGCGGTGTGTTGGGGCCAACGGCTCCGAGTTCGGCAGCACTTGATCAGTTACTGAATTAGGTGCGCATGTGAACTAAAGTGGATGCTAGCCGGATTCGGCATGGATTTGCAGATTTGTGATGGCTGCAGTGGGCGCCCTGCATTCAAAAGATATATTATGTTCCGCGTAACCGGCTTAATCCGCGTCGGGATAAGACGCATACTTTGTGTTGCCAACAATTATGTGGCAGGTTATTTGATCCATATCAACATAGGGCTGCAATTTGAGCAGACGATAAAGGAATTAAGCACTTGGCGGATCATCGAGCGTGGGTTCTCCGAGCCTTTCATCAGATTCTCACTGGAAAAATGTACATCCGACGTCCGTAATAACGTTCTTCGTGGACCTGGGCAACAATGAACTTGCAATTGATGGGCTGATCATATCGAACGTGTCGCTCCTCCAGAATTTGCGTTGGGGTGTTCTGAAGTATACTGAGGGTCCAAATGGTGTCGGATAAAATTAATAATGTCCAATGCATGCCCTAGTTCAAAAGTCTAGAGCCCGTTTGTTTGTCTAGACCCAAATTGTTGAAGCACGTGATTAATCTAAGTAATCACGGTGTAGCGGAACGAGATCTATAGATCTGATCCCTTTACACCACAGAGCTAACGTGAGGCGATGATGACATGGCCAAATTACTCTTAGTTAGTGGTTCCTGGCTACTAATGATGTTTGAGCAACCCAAGGCACGCGTTTACGACGAGCGTCCGAGTAAGCGAATGATTTAAACTCTTGGAGACCGTGAAACCTCGAAGAAAATATCTCGGAGGCGATGCATTATCATCCAATGCTCCAAGTAAGCCATAGCTATTGTACCTGTACCCGCACTGGTGAGAAAAAGAACCGGCGTACGACTGTCGGACCGTGACGGCCGTCCCGTCAAACTCTCATGACGGCACGGGACCGGCACGGATGTAGCCGTTCACCACTTGTTGAAACGACGGCGGTGCCCGTCACGGGCACCGCGCACAGCCTTAAGATTCTCAGGTTCGTTCTCTGACTCAGAGAGCGAACCCAAGATCTGATGGCAGTCGTTGACCTCAACCTGATAATGCTACTCTTGAAGATGTTCACTCCCGCTCTCATGTCTCAACTCGGTCCCCAACACCGAGCAAGACTCCGACTGTGCGTACGCCTTCCATTCTCTGCTACTTCTTTTTGGTTCCTACCTTCCCTCGTAATATACCACACTGCCCTGTCGTTTGATGTCGGGGTCAATTTTTGCCGCCCTGCACGCACTCGCATGGCGACTGGAATTCGAAGTTGACTCTGATCTCTGACGGCGGCCGCCCAGTCAGGCGGTTCGAATAAGATTCTGCTCACGGTCAACCCACTCTCTGCTGTCATTTCTAACTGACCGGTAGTTATTCGCCTGACATCATGCTCTATTTAACCGGTCCTCTTCTCAACTTCTTTGTCGAAGATGCTTGGTCGTTACTCGGCGAATATGACTGTGTTTGAGTGTGCAGTGCTCCGGCATGGCACCTTAGATTTGTTGCTTTCACTGTCCGTGTTTTACTTCGAATATACAGAAAAAAATAGGCGCACCACGATCTATTTCAGGATGTATCTTGACATGACATGGCACAGAAGAATACGCGTGGGAGCGGGCAAGCCGCTGAGATATAAGCACAGGCTCAAGTACAACCCCCATCAAAGATGCCGAAGCAGACCACGACAAATCTCACAACGCTTGTCCAATATACCGCTCACGCAGCTATTGCCCTGCAAGAACTGGCAGAAACAGGCGAAATCCCATTCCTAATCTCAACTTCTGCACTGACTTCATCCATTTTGAAATCTGTCAAGGTGAACTTTTTGCCTGCTGGTAGACGACTCATCCGTTGAAGGATGATGAAACTGGCTAGACTGCTCCATCACACATGAATGTGTCGAAATGGTGGAGAAGATCCACGAAATCCTCTGTATCATCCTCAAACTACTTCCCGCATCAGGGGACGATGCGGGATTCTCAACAGCTGTTTTATATGATATTGGAAGATTCACAGAGTGCGGCAATACTTCTCTTATCTTTCTCAGGTTGCTGTTGCACTAAGAAATTCTATTAGAACACTACAAAAGATATTCACATTTCTAACAGGGCTTCAGAGGACGAGTAAAATCAAACTCCTCTTTAGGCTCCCTTCAAATTCAAGTACGTTGAAGAAATGCAGGGAGGAACTCGAGTCTGCAAGGGAAGTATTCAAGGTGCACCATCCAATGACATCCACTTTTTAAAACATTCTGAAGACATTTCAGGCCGGAATCGCTGGTTCCACACTTTCCCGGCTAGGGCAAATGAAGAAGGATGCGAGATTGCAGCATGAAGAGCTCATTGCATTTCTGGAATCTCACCCAGTATTTGGCGGCTCTGACTCTGATCGGTCCTCGGTCAGTGGTGTTTCAGGTATCTGATCCTTTGACCTTATATCCATTAGGTCATGGGCACTTTATCTAGCACTGCAAACAGGCCAGTTAACCTCTTCAAGATAACAGGCCTCCCTGACCAGATATATAGCACAGGATCTTTTGCCATGCTTCCACCATCACCCCAAATCTTCCACGGCCGTGAATCGGAATTGCAACACATTGTAAAGATCCTTATGGAAGATTCCCCTCGAATTGCTATCTTAGGTGCAGGTGGAATGGGCAAGACCAGTCTGTCCACCACTGCTCTACATCATCCGGAGGTAGAAGCAAAATACCCCCATCGCCACTTCATTCCTTGCCATTTAGCTCCCACCTCAGCGCAGTTGGTGTCGACTATTGCTGATTATATTGGCGTGGAGAAGGGGACAAACCTATCTAGAAAAGTCGTGAATTACTTCACCCATGCTCCTCCCACACTCTTGATCCTCGACAATTTGGAAACAGCTTGGGAGCCCCATACATCTCGGAGTGAAGTTGAGGAATTTCTGTCTCTCCTGACTGACATTGTTCATGTCGCTCTCATGGTGAGTATTTCTCATTGCAAAAAAATATGGAATGACCTACTCAAATTCTGCTCAGGTTACCATGAGAGGAGCCGAGCGCCCCGAGAAAGTCAAATGGACACGACCATTTCTTGATCCCCTGCACCCCTTATCCAGCTCCGCGGCCTTCGAAACATTCATCGATGTTGCCGGTGAAACCTATCCAGAAGACATCATCAACCAAGTTCTTGGCCTGACTGGAAATCTCTCACTGGCCGTCAGCCTCATTGCCAATGTGGCCGCTGCAGAAGGATGTGACCAAGTACTTTCTCGATGGAGGTCTGAAAGCACTACAATCCTCTCAAATGGATATGACCAAGGATCCAGTCTAGACATGTCAATCATGCTGTCTTATACAAGCTCCCGTATGACACCAGGGGCTCAACACCTTCTCAGTATTCTGGCCATGCTTCCAGATGGGCTCACAGATCGTGAAATAGTGCAGGTCCAACTTCCTATTTGCAATGTCATGTCCCACAAAGCCACTCTACTTCGAACATCACTTGCATATGTTCAAGATCAGCGGCTCAAAGCTCTAATACCCATACAAGAGTACACTCATCCACCATCCGATGCGCTGAAGCTACAGTTACGCCAGTACTTCCATGAACTCTTTCGTCTTTGGGAACAATTCCACCACGTGAATGCTGCAGCCATCCTCCCGCAAATGTTGCAAAATCTGGAAAATTTCAACAGTGTTCTCCAGGATAGTCTCAATCATGGAGCCAGTAGTTTCACACAGGGCTTAGAGGCCATTCTGTTCCTGAATCAGTTCTACAGAAGGACACAAACCGGATGTGCACCGCTCTTCATCAATCTATCTGAACAAGTGATACAGTGGCAGGGGCTCCCAATATTTGGTGACTATTTGGTGACTATCTGGTCGAGCGCTTTGAAAGCTGCGACCACTTGCCTGTGATGGATGCTAAGTACCACCTCAGGCTTGGAAATGAACATTTTGCATCCAAGGATCCACTTCAGCAGGGTATGGTACAGTTCTCCATGAAAATCTTTACTAACTGATTTTCTTCAGCAAAGTGGCATTTTGCCCTTGGAAGCTACTTTTGTTGGGGGGAAACAGATTTGCCTCGCGCAATCGAGTCGTATGGAACAGCGCTCGCCTTGTCCGACGCCTCCGGATCTCCCCATCACGTGGGACAAAGGTCCCTTTGTGCAATGGCTTATATCATGAGCGATACGGGAGATCCGTTGCATGCAATGGAGCATGCAATCAGAGCACAGGAATATGCTCAGCATCTGGGCGATATCTATGCACAAGCTTATGCGGGCTACATACAAGCCAAATGCCAGCTGGCATTTGCTAACTATCAGTCTGTTCAAATTTTCTGCCAACATGTCACCGAGCTTTTGGCATCATGTGGCTTACAAGGAAGTGCTTTGGCGATAGCTAACAAAGATTGGGATGCCGAGATATACCTTTTGAAAACCGAATATATGGACTCTCGAAAACTTCAGGCTCAAAGAATTCAAACCATTAATGCGTCGAAGGTTGGGCAAGAAGGATATCAGGTGATTGTGACCAAGGCCAATATTGCCCTCATTGATACTGCCATTGGGGCTGACTCTAAAACTATTCTCGACAATCTGGACAATTGTCGACGATACATCAAGGGTTTGCATGGGATCCAACAGCGTGGATTGTCTCTTTTGCTTGACCAGAGACTGGCAGACCTCTTCCTTCGGGATAGGGATCATACAGCTGCCAATATACTCTTGACACAGACCTTTGCCGCAGCTCAATTCATAGATAAAGAGCAGGCATTAATCTGTCTTGAAAGGCTTGCAGATCTGTCTACTGGCATGGGCAGCATTGAGACTACACTCGGATGATCTGTCATCTTCTTGGGTATGGCCTTGAAAGCCAGGGATAAACTCAAAACAATGTCAGCTTTCCGCTGCCTTGCACAAATCTTTGCGGCTCTTGGTGAAGACGAAACAGCCCTCAATATGTTCACAATTGCTCTCGATGGATTCAGCTTCATGGATATTCATCGATGGAGGGCGGACTGCATGGTTCACATTGCTGACATATTTGAGCGTAGGCTCGATTCCAGCCTGTATATGAGAGCTGTATATCGACGAGCTCGCCTCTCATATACAGACAGTCACTGGTCTAATTTGAGCGTCAGGGAGAGGTTGTGAAGTCAGTTAGGTTGTGGAAGGCAGCAAGGCCTTTGTTTGAAAGGTCCTCTCAAGCCAAGGATATGACTCGAATCAATGTCAAGCTTGCAGCGGTTGAACTGCAGCTTTCGCGACTTGCAAATTCTCAGCAGACCGAGGGAGAACTGGTCAAAGTGGCCCCAGGTTCTGGGGATTAGCCTCTTCATGTTGGATATGCTGCAAAACAACGGAGCTGTTCAGTCTGATTGATCGGGTAAATCCCTGAATGGTTTTTGTTCTAAGGTATCAACTCGAATAAACTATGCCAGAGCGCATCGAATTTCCAAGTCCATGAGATGAATAAATTCAAATTGAACAATACATTTCAAACACTGTATGAAATCTATCCATTCAAAATATTTCTTGCACGACTAACTTGATTCGAGCTACAATCAATAAATAAATTTTTCGTTATTTCACATTTTAAAAAATGGTCGCGTGAGGAGTTCAAACAGGGGAATTCATCATATCCTGAGCCACAACTGGGAATCTTTGCGCGAGCCAACGGCAGCGGGTACTTGCATAGGTGCCAGTTTGCTCAACATATTGATCACTGATGCATAATTTGCGTTGAATCCGATATCGGATTGCAAAATCTTGATGAGCTCCCATGTAAAGATGCCATATCGGGGAAAACCATTCTCTTTAGTAGCGAAAAGACGCGAGACAGACTCGCGCCTGTCTACCCCAATCTCCTCCCCATTGGATTCCTCCGCCAGCTGAAAATTCTGGCAGGCCGCTAGCTGGAGAAAGCAGGAGATATCGGCCTCCCACGTTTCTGACGGTAGCGTGGATGCTTTCGAATGGCGGCGAGGATGCTGAGCTGGTGCATGGAACATCATTTCGATTGCCTTTTTTCCTCCCACGGGGGGATGTAGCGAACAGTGTCCTCAAGCGAGCGCAGCACCCCGCCAGAATGGCAGTACTCAAAGAGGATAGCGGTGTTGAAACCCTTGGCTGTGCGGATTTCCGAGATGATCGAGTTTAATTCACGTTCGCAGATATCTGGAACGGTGTCTCCATGTCTGTCGATTGGATATGGCCTCGATAGATCTCACGTTAGCCACGGGAGAGGTGAAAAAATCCTTCGAATCGTATGATGATCCATGGCCAGAGTAGTGTATGATGATGTTATCCCCTGGTTGAATTTTATGGTCGTCACGAAGGTCGTACAATGCGTTGACCATGACATCCCGAGGTGCATTTGTCAAGTGAAAGATGTGATCGCGAGGGACACCGATATAGGTCGTGAGGAAGTCTACGACGAGCTGCGCATCGTTAACACAGCCGCCAAGTGGCGAAAGTGGATAATTATCGTTGCCGATGACGAGTGCCCAGAAGTGTTTCCTCTTCGACAACATAGACGGGCTGGGCTTCACCTTCTTTGCGGTTGTTCCGGACGGTTGGTATGTCGCGAAAGACATCACACGCTGCTTCCGGTATTGATGAAGTTGGTCGAGAAATTGCAGCTCCTCCTGCGCGTCCAGCTCCGAGTCAGAGCCGGGATCGGCGTTCCGAAGTCTACGCTGGCACTCCTTGAGAAGCTCATCTAGGACATGCTCCCCTGTTAACCCATACACTTCCCAAAGGGCCCGTTCGAATTTGAGAGCCACCATCTCTTCGGAGTCTTCGCTTGACTCTGAGTCTGCGGACTTGGTTGGAGTCGCGAACATTCATGGCCCACTCAGCCTACCTACCTGCTGACCGGGCACCCCGATCCTATTTGTAAGTCGCTTCATGTCCATGTCTTTGAAGAATGACCGAGTCGATTCCGCTGGGAAAGTCTGCGCGAGCCCACTCAACTTTTACTGACAGCCGCCCAAATAATAAATCATTCTAGAAATCAATCAGAGCGGAAGAAGTGAAGTCAGACGCACGAGTGCGGCTCGCCTAAGCTCAGTGAGACCGGTGGAGTTGCTTTCTGATTGGACATGAGCTGAGCAAGGATGTGGTGAGAAGAGAGGACAAATTGCGGCTGCCTCTTATATTAGGGAGAAGCTTCTCGAGTGCCATTACTGGTGCCTAAAGAAGGGGTCTCCCTTCATTTGTCCTATTTTACAGTAAGGCGGTTGTACGCGCAAGTCCAAGCGCCGAAGTGTGGAACGGTTCCATTGAAGTCATTGATATGTTGCTTGCAGGTCGACAGACGGTGTGGACTGTAAGTAGAGAGCGCCCAAATTTTACATGAGAATATGGCGCACTTGTCTCACTCCGTGGAACACACAGCGGCCAGAAGAACATCCAAAAATATACTTGGCTCACACGTTAAGAATCATGTGTAAAGCGAACTGTGGGACTGGTCGAGCCTAGCGCTGGTCCAAAATGGAGGCCCGAGCCCTGGTTGTTCGATTTGTCTATTAGTAGAGTATAGTATCAGACCCGCAATTCAATTCAGTCTTGATTTAAATGGGGAAGTCACCAAAAACATGGCCAACGGCCTGCAAGGCATCCAGAGCATCAAACAGTCTTGCCAGTAGTGTGCCCATGTGGCGACATCAGAGCATGGGGTGGTACGGTGGATTACTAACCTGTTTTGCGGGAAAGGAAGACGAGCACTTCCGCAGCATCTGCCTATGAGCGCGAAGCTACAACAGTTTGGTACCGAAGGTTATCAACATCAGCCTCGATCCCGTGTCCGGCGCGAACTTTACTCACAGTTGTCGATCACAAGCCGTACCCTACGGCGTATGTCCGCTCCGAGAACCTCGTCATACAGACGTCTTCCGGTAGCCTCTATTCTTCAAGTGACGGCGAGATGATGTAGTGTAATTTCAATCAACGGGGGTGCAAATCCCGATCAGGCTCGGAGGTGATCCCTAAGTGCCTTGTATCCACCTGAAACTGAGTTTGACGAACCTTGTAAGCGCAGAAGGATCTAAAAAAAGACTGACTGATTCTGTGTTGCCGGTGCAGTCGTCAGGCATGGATTTGTACAGGAAGCAGTGAAAAACGCACACCCGCCGAGTTCGGAAGCGTCGAGTTTGGCCACAACATCAGTCCGCCGACATTAGCGGTGTGGCGTGGTTGGCAGCGTGTATGTAGAAGTGTCGTATTAGGTTCTCATGTCGTAGTTCGGCAATCACACTGGGTTTCTTCCTGCTTTCACCCTCCTGCTGCGAGCCCCGCTGGTTCTTCTCCCCTGAGAGGTCCCAGGCCCTCTCCATTTGGTGATGAGATTGGGATTCGCTCTTTCCACGTGTCCTTTGGCCCAGATAGGCTGTTCCTGCTCCCTGAGAGCACCATCTCTCAATTTGTCTCGCACCTGCTGCTAGCAGTTCTTCCCGCTTTTTTTTTTTCGACCTCTCACCCCATCCACAAGCTCCTTGGTCTACACCCACACTCGTCTCGACCGTGTCTCGACGCGCATACGGCCTCACCACTTTCTCCGATCTTTTTTCGTGGGTGCTGTCATGCCGAAACCCTTGGCACGACATTCCCCGCCGCGGAGCTGGAACGACGAAGCACCGGATATTTCCATTGTCCACACTGTCTATGCCACCTCCTCGACATCGCCGCCGCGCGACCTTTCGGCCCTCCGGAGCCCTGCATTCCATCCGTGGCGTACCATTCGCCGACGAAATCATCGCTTATTACTATTGCCACAGCATCGCGAGCCGCGGCCCTTCCCAAAGTCACTGCCACGGAGGCCGGTTGTCTATTCAGACGTTCTAGCGGTCAATGACCATCCCGTCTCACCGCCTCCAGCTCCGTCTTTAGCTCCCACTCGCCATTTTGTCCCTCTTTCCATTGCCGATGTCGAGTCCATCCCCGTTCTTGTGCTGCCCCGTCCGGTACCCCTCCCCTACGATCCATATTACTTCATTCCATCCGACTTTCGAACCGAGGAACGTTCTCTCCCTGGCGAAACCTTCTACGGCCCCGTTCAGTCCGGCCTCGCCCTCGTCTGTGCACGCGAGTACCCCTGGAACGAGATTGCGCGCTCTACAATCTCGGAGATCGCTTGGGGCACACATCATCCCGAGGAGTACAACGAGCACGAGGAGGTCCTGGACCTGCTTCCCCCAGACCAGCTTGTCTTCTTGATGGTCCTCGCCGAGATTTGTCACCTGGAACCAGACTTTACAGGATTTGTGGAGCCAGCAATAGCCGACTTCGTGAATGCATGGTTGGACCACTGCCGTCCACCACCACCGGTACCATCTGTTCCTAACACCTCAGTACTTTCCGTGGTATCCCCTCGCATGACGTCCTATGGGCAGGTCCGATCTGACCTCGCTCTCGCATGTGCTTCTCAGCAGCCGCACGCAGCTTTCGCGCTCTCGAACGTCTTCGAGCTTGTGTTTGGGCCACATACACCGCCAGAGGACCAAGATTATTTAGCACAGCTGCCCGCTGATCAGCTGGTTTTTCTGTGCACACTCGTGGAGTTTGTTGCTCTTGAACCTGTTTTCGCAGAGTTTCTTCGTCCAGCGATTCTCAGCTTCGCGACGGGGTGGGTAACTCACTGCCGGCACCAAGATTCTTTTGCATAGGTCAGATGGCGCGTGGTCGCGCCTCGTCGCTCGCTTCACTCCGACGTTTTTTGGAGGGGGGTGACTGTGGCGTGGTTGGCAGCGTGTATGTAGAAGTGTCGTATTAGGTTCTCATGTCGTAGTTCGGCAATCACACTGGGTTTCTTCCTGCTTTCACCCTCCCGCTGCGAGCCCCGCTGGTTCTTCTCCCCTGAGAGGTCCCAGGCCCTCTCCAGCGGATCCCGAAGAGTCGAGATCCACACACGAGTCTCAAGAGCATGAGCCAGCGCTTGCCAGCGTATAATTCCGGGGGATCCAATGTGGATCCCCGCCTTCTTTCTCTTCTTTTCTGGGTGGGGAGGCCATCTGAGGCAGGACGCCATAACCCCGGTGAGATTCGGGGCATCATTTCTCCAGTATTGTACTAGGTGCTCTCAAAGTTGAGAGCCGCGCGCGGCTCGCGGCCACGGTTGATCTTTGATGTTGATCTGATCAGAAGCCAAATATCAGTTCCGAAACTGCCCGATAGTGATCAAAACCTCGGTGTCGCGGTCGGCGATGCCAAGCACGACTCCCGCCGCGCAATAAACAACGGGTTGAGTCGAAACCACCATTTTCTGAACTTATTACTCTTATCCGTACCAAATGGCTTCCATTGAGTTTGCTTGGTATTACTTTTGGGCCCGACGACAGTGAGCGGGATGCCCGACATCAGTGAGCGGGATCCCGACACCAACACCGACAACTACCGACACTTGTCAGGAACTTTCGGAATCGGCCGAAGAACAATTTGGCTTATGATCTGATCAACATCAAAGATCAACCGCGGCCGCGAGCTACGAAGCGCGGTTGGTTCGGGGATGAAATTATTTTGAGCTGGTGGTCACACGTTCGATTCCGGTACCATGCACTATTATTGAATATATATATTGATATATACTACTAGATAGATATTTAAATGCAGACTTCTATGCTTGTACCGTTCACTTTGCGCTTTTGTTCTTTTTTTGTTGAGTAAAATTCAGTAAATACTTGGGGGGGATTGATGCGACTCTCTCCGGCTTAGGCATCCGAGAAGTGCCGTTGTTGACCACGTGGTGGTAAAAATTCCAGAGGGTAATTTTGCACAGCCACGAAGGTGCGCTTTGAAACTGTCCGAATGACTAAGTTTGGGACAGTTTCAAAGCGCCCTATCGTGGCTGTGCAAAAACGGCAAGTCCCGCGGCGAAAATAGATATGACCCACTACGCTAACGAAGAGCTCCAGTATTAGTAAATGATAGCTCATCGGCTCAATGTAAGTTTCTATAAGTAACAAAGAAAATACTTGAATAAGTAAATAGACCTCTGCACAATAAACCATGACGCGAAGGCACATGGCACAGTTGAGTCGGAGTCTGCTTGAATTTCTCACCATGATCACAATGACTCGGAGTCTGGAGCAACTCTGGAGCAGTCTCGGCACTGTACTTTTACCATCACAAATTTAATCCCCAAGGATGAAAATTCGACGCGCTGTGACTGAATCATGTGATGTGACACTCTTTCTCCAATACACTGAGCGCGCTTTCAGGAACATCTCAGTATTGAAGTCAACCTCTATGGACTGCGGCCTAAATAATGGACCCCAATTTGCCTTTGCAGAACCTTGGCTATTGCATCTGATTCTTTGAACACTCTGGGAATTGGCTATTCCGGCACTTTCCCTTCCGCAATTTCGATTCCTGGCTTCTGGATCCTTTGAAATATTATCAAGGATGACCCGGATGGTTTCCGTTGCTTCTTCGGCCCTACCGGACCATTCCAGTATTTAAAATTTCGGCGTAATCATGGATAGAAATGTGGCATCTGAACATCTTCACACTGGGTACTTCGAGCAAACACAGTCCTCATTCCGGACAGTGTAAGTGGGTCTCCATTCATCCATCCTGAAGGAATGCCACTTTTTTAGGGGTACAACCAGACACCACTAACACTGAGTAAATTTTCGACGCAGACACGGCACCAATATATCACTTCTGAACACTTCCTCCATGTGTTTCGTCTCATCATATGATAACGGAGAAAACTGCGCAGAGGCCGTCTCCCGAATCCATGGCTTTGGGATAATATCGGATTGATTTGTGCTATAACGGCGAGTAGGTAAATGCAGCCGTGGTCACCCTTCTTCCGGACTCACTCCCCATGGCCAGACCTTTTAATACTGTTCCCTGCGGAGGTCTCAACAATGTCCATGACGGATGCCAAGAGATTTTTCCTCGTTCCAATCCTGCTGATCTATGCTCAAAGTGCAAGAAACTCAAAGATGCACCAACCGTGGTGATCCGGAATGAGTTAATTGAGGTCGGATCTTGAGTCGCAATTCTATTCAGTTCTAATCATATCCTTGTCTAGAACTTGAAGTCCTGTGAAGGCTGTGGTATCTGTGGAACCATGATCAAGAATGCAAAATGTGGGACCTGTCGGAAAGAGGGTGAGCAATTTTATTTTTGTCTTGCAGCGAGCTGGTGGTTATTCTCACTTCAGAATTTGAGGAGCGGGGCGAGGAGGATCCTCAGAAGGCAGAAGCAAAGCAGCAGCGCCACGACAAGATCCAACGATCAGTTGGCAGGAACGCTGCTCCACTGCAGAACCTCAGCAACCATGTTCTGGGTCCATCGACACCTGTCCAGGAGCTGGAGTTACTGCGCACTATTCATAAAAAGGGCACCTGGACGCTCTTCATCATTCCTCGTCGCAAGTCCCATGACAAGGACTTGGGCAACGCGACATTTGTGTTGCCTGGAGAGATGCCGCTACAGAGTACGTGTTAATCCTATTTTTGGCAGCAAGCGAAATTGAAGCACACTGCATCCAGCCGCCTTGCAACAAATTGCGGAACATTTCAATTTGCAATGGATTCGGAAGAACGGCCATCTTCTTGATTTGAAACCGTTGAGTTTCTCTTTCTTTTTAAATTTAGTTTCACTGATATATGTACAGTAACGATGACTGCTGCCTGCGGTTCTTAGATAACATCAGCTTGGATGCTGAAACCGAGCCCATGACAATCCAAGAAGTATATACCTGGTATCAGAATCGCCCGGACCGTCACCTCGTCAATGCTGGAACGATCAAATACAAGCTCCCGAAAGGTGCTTCAATTGTTTTTGAACTGCATATTAACGAACAACGTGTGAGTCAAATTATGATCATGATCAAGGCTGGCTTAACCTCTCCACAGTACAAGGACCGCCTTCAGGCACTGGAAGGTGCGGACGACACGGACTCCACAGTTGGCCAAAAGCGAAGGAATTCGGGACTTTCCAGTTCAGCAACAGCCCAGAAGCGTAGCAGGACAGGTACATTCACTCCATCAACTCTATAATTAAGCTGACATAGAATTCAAGCATCTTCTGCTTCATTAACCTCCAAATTCCGTGGTGATGACGACTATTCTGTCCTTAGTATCAAGGCGCCCAACACATTCAAGGTCAAGTTTGACACAATCCACTGTGAGTCAGATGGCGGCGATGAAGGCCGTCACACACTCTCGAAGGGACTCTCCATTCAAACTGGCCATATGCATGTCGATACATTAATTCTCTCTCTCGGTGATCGGGGCAGATCGAAGGATGTCAGGAAGGTGTGTCATGCAATTATTAAATATTCTTTGGCTAATAATTGTTAGTTCTCTATTGACGGAGATGAACAGCCTTACGTTGCGAAGAAGATTTTCGATATTGGGAAAGGTAGAGGCGTCGGCATTACCAAAAAAAACAATTGTTCTCTTCTTGGTCGTGATTTGGTGCGACTTAAACGATTGGGGTGGTTCCGGGACAGATTCGAAGCCTTTGCATTGGGCAAAGGGCTAACGGACCTTGCCGGTATGTCTAATATGTTTGTGTTATACTCTCCGAGTCATTCATTCATTTACAGCATTTGAGGTGTCCGACGCCTTCATGATCCTTGTCAAGAAGGACGACGAGGAAGATGTCCAATCGGGCACTGAGGACGACTCGGATGAGGAAGATGCGTATCTCATTGAGCCGCTCCGTACTTCGTCTGTCGTCACAAAATATACCGGCACATTTGGATCGACCCGTGAGTCTGACAAGCTCTCGGCGACCATATTGACCTTTGGTCACTACATAATGCATGACACGGCATGCCTCATGGCTTTTGCGGACCTGCAAGGTGTGTGTAATTCTGGCCTGATCCATTTAGGACCTGAACCATTCTCAGGATCTCGTCACAAAAAATCACTTGTTTTATTCGATCCAATGACGCACACCGTGAAAGGGTACGCCTCTTTTTTCCATGCTCTTATTGCTCATCTATCTAATGCATTGGATGATCAGGCAAAGTGGGGCCGGTGACCACGGAGAAGATGGAATCAAGGACGCGATCGAAAGTCACCTCTGCAACTCATTTTGCAAGGCACTGGATCTTTCCGATCAAGATGTTCTCCTCAACTCTCTGAGAAACCGGGTCAGTGAGGAAGCTGAGGCTGATGACCACCGTAAGCTGTCTAGTCCACAAAATAATTATTTCGGCTGATTTTGAAGCTATCAAGGTGAGAAAACTTTGGTCTCATATGCTTCGGTGCCTGCCAGTCCTGCTCAATGAAGCTTAAGTGCTTGCGCCGATCGATAATTTGGCTACTTTCTATAATTGTCCCGTACTTTTCACAAACGAACTCTTGCCCTTTGCGTGAGGTTACTTTACAATTTTGCTTACTTTACACAATTTTACAAGTATGCCGGCATCGTCGTTTTTGTTGTCTGCATTGCGTGAAAAAATTGTGAACACCATATCAAACAGCCCTCATCCTGTTGTGTGATAATCCTATCGTACAATGCTTCGAGCCGACACTTCGAATGGCTGGTTGGGGCTATACAGGCATAAGCATAATCGGCTCACTCGGAGACAAGGCTGTCATGGCGACTTGACTGCAGCACATACCACATCTTTCCTGCTCCCACTTTGCGCTTCACTGAGGGGTGCTGGCTCTCAGTGAGCTGGGCTACCTGCAATGGGGAATGATACAGGGAACAACCAACACGGAGTTAAAGTTTGTATGTGATGGTTTTCTGGATGCCGGGCATTACTTTAACGCTCACAAATCCTTAGATCCCGAAGACTCCGTCCTGGTCGATGCCTTTACGCGTTATTCTCGAGAAAACAGTGGCGCTGGGCTAAGCACCAAGGATCAGCTTGCGCGTCTCCAACACGAGTTCAAGCTAGACATTGGGTAAGTCTCAGTGTTTCTATCACCGTCCCACCATATTTTATTCCCTTACTTGCCAGGAAAACCAAGCTATTTGAAATACGAAAGCGACTAGGCATTCCAACTGTCAAGAACAGCAGGAAATTGCGGACCGATGTGGAGACGCGTCAGCTGGTCATCGACTTGAAAGAGCGCGACATTGCGGGTGGGTGGGGTGTGGACCAAGTCAAAGGGAGGTTGGCAAATGCTGGCGTACTTATTCCCCGGTAAGAAACCTTGATTGTTGCGTCAAGTTGGCATTTAATGGTTGGCCAATTTCTAGCGATTCATTGCGCCAGATACTGCACAACGAGTTTGACGAAGAGTTCGAGAACCGGTTTGTGGGTAAGAAGAAATTGCTCAAGCGCCGAGCACCTTTAAAGGCACTAGGGCCTTATCACCAAGAACACTCCGACGGCCACGAGAAGCTTTCGGAGCAGGGGTTAAACATTGGGGCAGGGATCCATCTCCCTATTTATGCGTCGAAAGATCAGTTTGCTGCGTTTGTGCATGATCTCCTCGTGATGCCCAATGTTCGAAATGGCACTGCAATAGCCCATTACTATTTGGATCTTGTTGAACGACGCGGCTGTGAGTGATGCAGTCTATTTCTCCTTCTATGTCCTGATGATCCCACCATGGTTAGTCATTATATCGATTCAAATGACAACAGACATGGGCAGCGAAGTCAATGAGGCCCACAAGATACATGAAATCCTCAGGTCAGTGTCCATAGCTGCGATCTTACACAGTGCCTGATCCTTTCACAGGGACGAAGTTGCCCCAGAGTATGTTCCCCCCACCTGGCCGCATGGGCTTAAACAGTCGAGCACCAACAATACACCGATCGAGGGTTTCTGGCGGTGGCTCCGGGCCGGTAGCGGACACAGCACGAAGACGGTGCTGCAAGAAGGCGCTCTGACAGGTATTTTTATTCCCAACGATGACATTCACCGGTGAGTGTTCAGCTTGAGAGGTTATCACATCCTGATCGTCAAATGCAGCCAAACCTTTTATTGGCTGTGGGTCCCGCTGGTACAGGAAGAGCTCGACACATTCCGCGACTACTGGAATAATCACAAGCTGCAAAAGTCCAAGGACAAGCTGAACCCCAGCGGCTCTTCACCTTTAAATATGCTGCTCAACCCTACATCTGTCGTTGCAACCGCTCGGGATTGCTCCATCCGTGTCAATCCCGAAACCGTCTACCGGCTCCGCGAGGCTTACGGAGGAGAGGAGGCGAGGGATAAGGCCTTCAGGTTTGTATCCAGAGAGTTCCAAGCGGAAGCCGACGGCGTCTATGTGGATCTTGGGTGTCCGACAATCAGTTTGGCAACGGGGTGGGGAATATTTACCCAAGTAGTGACCGAGCTTGAGAAGCGTCTGTGTTAATATACTCAATTATTGTGGTACTTAGTTTCATATGACGTGGGTTAATACCCCAACGGAGTCAGGGGTCCATTGCACAGAGAAAATATATATCAAAATATATTGCATGGTCAACGAATCGAACGTGTGACCACCGGCTCAAAATAATTTCATCCCCGAACCAACCGCGCTTCGTACGCGAGCCGCGCGCGGCTCTCAACTTTGAGAGCACCTACTGGATGGAAAGGCTCTGAAAGTTTCGAAGGAAGAGAGTCGTTTTGATCTGTATGCGCAAGCTTGGTGAATGATTGATCGATGGCTGTGTCACTCTATTTCCCGATGCGCTTCCACGACCTTGACGAGGACATACTGCACAGCGTTTTTGCTGCTTCAGATGTACACACCGTATTGTCCATGGCGCGGGTATCTCACTCCATTCAAAATTGCACAACCCATCTTTCATTCCCCTTCTTTAGGTCAATAAGCTCTGTCGCAATATCTCAAACTCAAGACCGCTTTGGCTGGCTTTGGTGGCGGCCCTGGTCGCTCGTCGCTTGATGGACGAAATTCCGCCGGAGATTCTCGCCAAATACTCTACGGCCGATTTGATCAAGGAAGTCAGACGTTTGGTCTCTGGGCCAGAGTCTTGGTTTCCACGTTCACCGGCGCCTATCCTTTCCCGCCAGATCATCGTCGAACACTCCAGCTGGGCTGCCGGACAAGGCGATATAGTGCTACTGCCTGGTGCGGAGTACGCTCTGATATCCACATGTCAGGGCGTCGAACTCCAATGCTGGAGCGTGGCGACAAAAGAGCATCTTTGGACACGCGCAACACGTCTTATGGACTACGCCGTGCACATGCTCGACAGTCGCTCCGCTTTATTTCTTTTTCTTCCATACACCAATAGGATGTAAGTTCCCTCCATCATGTCCTGTGCTTCTACTAAGTAACGCGCTTTCACTAGTCGACTTCAGATCACACGCGTCGATCTTCGAAATGGTCTTTCTGAGGACCTTTTTCACCTTCCTCTGGACATTCACCTTGGTTTCGTCAAGAACCCGGTTGTGTTCGGGGATTTATTTGCGGTAAGCCTTCGATTGACGGATGAAAGCACACTTCTTCTCGTCGATTGGCGGGAAGGAAAATATATTATCTTCCACTGCTCCAAAGCTTGGCCGGTACGGGCACGAACCCCTTCGCATCGCCCGTCTAACTTATCTTATCAGAGACCTGGGATGGCCTTCGTCCCAGGCCATGTCATTTTGACCACCGCCTCAGCCGAGCCACCGCACGACCAGTTGCTCGTCGTGTACACGCTCCTGTCCCTCACTTCGAGATGGCGTCCAATCGCAGAAATCGATCTCAGCAATCAAATGAGGACAACAGATGTCCAGCCCACTGTCCTTGAACGCATGGACTACAAGAACTTTGTATGGCAAGATGCGCAGCGTGTCCGAATGACGCTACACTCAAACCCCCTTCGAAGCAATGGCTATAAACTCATTCTCTACTTGTCGCCCTCACATAGACAACAGGCACCGAAATCCATATCGGACATGCTCCGCCAGGCGATCGGACGCGCACCTCCTCAGCCAGCACAGAGCGCCATGGTGTTCACTCATCACTTCACGATCTCTTCCTCGCCCACCTCTGATCTCCGGCGGTCTCGCACCTCTGTTCGGCATGCGGTCCCTGATTTGTTCTTCCCCGACGTTTCATACTGCGGATACACGGTAAACATCGATTCGTGTGTGCTCGATATCTATGCGCCTCTCAAAGGCTCTAGTAACGACCCACGGCATGCCCGCGAGCGATTCACTCCAAACATACCCCGGCTCATAGCGGTGACGGATCCCGGATGCCACAGCGCTCATCTGTCGCCCAGTGGGGCGGTAACAACTCTCGGACCTGAATCGTTTACAGTGTCGTACTACATTTGATGTTCACGGTACACCCTCCATATTTATTGCTCTATTTTCGAGCTCATGGCGTAAAGAATTAAAACCAGGAGTTTGTTATTTATGGATTCGCTTCAATGCTAAGGTTACTGAGGTACCAACAGCGCTAGTCAAGCGGATGTGAATATATTTACTAGGTATGTTCCCTCCCTTTTATTTCCACCAGATGTTTGGCCATTCACTCGGGCTTTTCTATCCACATAAATGACACACGGGGCATCCACCACGGCTCAATGAAAATAGGAATAAGAACATGTGCTTACTACATGCAGTATCGAATACTTCTCAAGTAACCAATTGAATGTACAATTAGAAGAGCGCCCTTCAGAATCATCTCAGTCACTGGTACTGAGTCAGGCGCGGGGCGGGTGACCTTCCGGCGCTACGGATCCTCCTGCAGAGTGTCTTCCTGCCTGTTGGTTGCGAAGGGATCGTCCATCGGGTATGAATGGAGGGGGAGCGGGTCCTGGAAGACCATGAGTTAGTTGCATGTTGTCAGCAGAGCAGGACATACTGAAAGTGGATTTGGCTTCACGATTTGTACGAACCACGCGAACCCAGTCCACGTCATGAGACCGACTGAGATATGAGGGTCAAATATTATTAGACAACAAGGTGCGATGAACGCACTTAGATTAAAGTAGATATCGTTGCTCTCGCCTTCAGCCAGGAAGTCGGTGCGGCTGGAAAGGACGACACAGGACAGGAATGTGACGCTTGTTGACCAGAAGAGAGCCATAATCCGCAACACGAGATAGGAAAATTCTACAACATCTTCAACGTCAGACCTGGGCGGAATTTTGCTTTCAAGGCCATCGAATAGGTCGCCTAATCCGATGGCGCGGGATCTATTCACGAATAGGAGAGCTGGGAAAATGGGTTAGTTACCGCCAGACAAACTAGGCATATAAGGACACACTGAGGCCGATGCACTGATGCATAAAGATTGTAAAGCGATGAGGTATCTCAGGGGGCTGCAAGGCCGACAGTGTTTGGAGCAAGTACGCGGAAAGGATGAAGAGGAGGAAGTTTATGCTCAGAAGGAGAAATTGGACGGTGTCGGCGAGCCACCAGTCATAGCACATGGCGAACGACCAAACAAAAGTCCCCACCACGAGCGGGAGGGCGAACGCCTTGCGAAGGTGGTATGGCCAGGCGGGCATGGATGAGCGGAGTCGCAGCAGAAGATGTTTCAAATTTGCAATAGGATCCGCAGACCGCCGATCCTCAGGAAAGGGGGTTAATGCAGGGAAGGTTAGCGCTCCGCTCTATCATACGAGCCGTGGGTCAATTGTGAAGAGCCGCGAGTCGATCATGGCGACGCCCAAGTGACGCCCGCCTACATTGAACGTCCCGTGACACAAGTGACGCGACGGAATCAACCAAACATGACCAACCTCCGCGGCGACGCGCAGACAAGCACAGGCGAGGTGTGATCTGGTATAATACACTTTATTCCTCTTCAAATACCAAAGAAAAAACAAAGGGGCCTTTATTAATTAATTATTCCCTCCATGCCCGCGCCCCGCGCCAACTTTGTTGCCGACTTCTGCCGATTTACGACAATTGGACGACGATCAGTTCTCGATGTCACTGAGCCGCATGGGCTCAGCCATCCAAGATGACCATGCGGAGGCCTAGCGGGGGCGTGATCACAGTGGCCACTTAAATGACTCTTAATTTACATGCCTCGCAGCTCTTCGCAGCCCCCGCAAGAGTCGCCCATTTTCGAAACATTCAGAAATCGCGCCCACGCTGGTTTATGAGGAGTTTCTTTCCAGTCTCCGACTTCCCGCTAGTTGTGCAGAGACCCATCAAAATCAAACGTGTCCACGTGGTCGTCAAACGAGCGCTTCATCGCCACTACACCAATACACTCTGTCCTTGGCACTTCCCCACACCGCGACGAACACATGGATCGCAGCTTTCCCCGCACTTCGCTTCCAGAGCCCTGACGTACTTATATAAAAATCACGGCGCCGATCCTAGGTACATTCTCCTCGATCCCACCCACGATGCTCTTCAGTGCTGCGCTCCTTTCGCTGAGCTGCGTGACGGCTGCCGTTGCTAGTGAGTTTCTGAATTCGTGTCGAGAGCCTGGTGTTCACTCACGTCGGGACAGGCGAGGTGTACAACACCTTCGATGGCCCGGGCTTCCCCGCCTGCAACGCCGTCGCCAGAGTCGAGCACCCAACCACCGTGGACCAGATGGTCACGATCGTGAAGAATGCCGCCAGCGCTGGCGTCCCCGTCCGTGCCAGTGGCGTGAGTTTTCCACCTTGCCAATAATGTATGGATAATCTCACCCCGCCCGCGCAGAATGCGCATATGTGGTGTGAGTGTTCCAGCATTTCTACGACTCGATCGAAATGCTGATGTCCAGCGGCGCAGACGACACAATGTGCTCCGACGACCCGAACACCATCATCGTCAAGACCGACCTGGTCAACCGCATCACCGACCTGCAGATGAACGGCGGCACCGGCACGGTTGTCATCGAGGCGGGCGTGACCTTCCCCCAGGTGTAAGTCCACCCACAATATCCACAAAAAGGCTTGCTAAGGTAAAATCGCAGCGCGCAATGGCTTCAGGCCCGCGGCGCAGCTCTCGGATATACCCTCGGTACGTTTCACTCTTCTTCCTCGAAAAAAAGTTTTGCTCAATAATAACTCAATTTATTTAGTAAACTGGAACATCACCCTGGGTGCGCCTCTTCCCTTCCAGCTGCGTCCCGATGAGCCTAGTAACCAGGGTTTTTCTTTTTGAAATATACCAGGTGGAGCAATGGCAATGGGCGCGCACCGCTCCTCCCTACGCGAAGAGTCGCAGGTGTCTGCCTCCGCGCTCGAGATGGACATCATCAACGGAAACGGCGACCTCGTCCACCTCACCAAGGACAGCTCCGACACCTGGTTGGCGGCCACCACCTCCCTCGGTCTCCTCGGTATCATCGCGCGCGTCAAGATCTCCGTCCTCGCCGACTACAAGGTGTGGGCGAACCAGACGACGCTCGACGAGGACGAGGTCTTGAACGGGGACATCTTCGGTCAGATCTCGCCGTATGTTACCGCTAATTATTGGGTGCGTTGGGCTTCCTTGCGTTTTGCAAATGCTTCTTTGCGCGACAGTTTCTGACGGCTACTTTTTAAAAACAGTGGTGGCCAGGCCAGAAGAAGTTCCATCTGCGTACCTACGGCACCGCACCGCTCTCCCATTCGGGCAATGCCTTCCAGGTGTGTTGTCTTTCGTTATCATAACAAATACAATTATAACACGATTCGTCAGTCAACTTTCTCCGTCACCGAAATCGAAGGCAACCTCGGCCGCACGCTGCTGGACGCGGGGCAGAACTCGAGCTTGGCAAACTTTGTTTCCGAGACAACATTCTATTTGCTCTGGCGGGCACCGAATTTCCATGGTACGCTTGTCTTTCTCTCCTGAGCGTTTCGGCTTCGATTCGAAGACGAGATGCGCATCCACTCGGCGCCTTCTGCAGGATTGATTCGTCAAGTAATTAAATAAATACTGATACTTCCCTCCAGAAACGACATTCAACCTCCCCCTGCTCTCCTGGCCCGTGTTCGGGCACGCATACGACGTTCTGATTGGCGGGCTTTACCCTGGTACGTCTCATACTCTCCAATCCCTTTTGTCAAATTTTCTCAACTAACGGATGTTACTTCTTTTTTAAAAAAACAGGCACCAAAGCCGAGTGGGAATACAACCTGCATGGCCGGACGTTCGAGATCGCATGCCCCGTGACGCAAGCGAACGCCTTCCTGAAGCGCATCCGTGAGCTGTTCGACGAGGCGGCGGCCCAGGGCATGGCTGTGACGAGCACGTATCGGAGGTGCGTTTGTTTATCTATCTACTCTCTTTTGTGTATATTGAGCGCTGACGTCGAAATTATATAGTGGCATTAACATCAAGGTACGAGCGAATTGAACTGAAAACACTGCAAGATAGCGAGCTAATGGTATTTTCGCATGCAGTTCGGCAGACCGTTCGACAGCTTCCTCGGTCAGACGACGGAGCGCATCGGGAATCGTACCGCAGATTGGTCCAAGGTGATTCTCAACTCTCCTCTCCGATGTAAAACCCAATACTATTTTCCTCAGGGCGCAATAATGTTCGACTTCCCCACCTTCGTGCCGACGCAGGGTGACCACCACCGATATAACGAGCCTTGGTGCGTCGTGCCCACTCCTCTTTTTTCTTCTGACTGACTAACGTCCGCTCCGCGACTGCAGGTACGCATACATGCAGAACAAACTCATCGACGAGGTGCGTAGCGCCGCAACAGTATCTGATTTAATTTTAACTGTTGAAATCGCAGTTCCCTGTGCGCCCGCACTGGACGAAGAACACGCGCGAGATCCTCGCGAACTCTGTGAAGAACCTGGATGCGGACGTGCGTTATTGTTCTTTATTTTCAAGCACAATATATACCCCACTCCCTCATCCCCTAACGAATCTCCCTTCGATCCTGCCACTTACTGAATCCTAATCTTCGATGATGCTAACGAATGATAATTTTACAGAGCCTAAAGCGCTTTGCGGCCGTGCGCGCCAAGTTCGACCCCAAGAAGACGTTCCGGAGCGTTGTGGGCGAGATTATTGGCGTCGTTTGAGGTGCAATTGAATGATTACACACTATGCACTTATGCGCGAACTCGAACCCTTGTACATACATACTCATTGTACGGTGCAACACTTGGCACACGATGTCGGCGAGTGAGATCCCAAGGCCCAATCACAGTGCGATCCACAAAAAACGGAGCGCATTGATGGCGCATCAATGGCTGTGCCCCGCCTGATCCGACGCGTATGCCTTTCAACTTCTCGCTCAACCGCTCAAAACGACACTTTGAAGGTGTGCGTGCTCACTATACAATAATCCACACCGAGTCACATTTTCCCGAATGCACAAATCTCGCGCGCGTTCGTACTTCGAAGCGTCAGGGCAGCTTCTGTGCTTCGAGGGCCTTAATTAATCAACTACCTGTTCCGTTCGATTGAGCCTTGGATGACTCGTCGTTGGTCCCGTACATTGCTTAAATTCAAACACAGAGAGAGAGAAGGAATAAAAATAAAACAGAGTGACGATAGAAACAAACAAAAAGGTGGCAACGGGCAATACAAAACGTGCTTATTTACCCCTCGGGTATCGATGTCAGATAAGAGGTTCGAAGTTTGCGCGCCGGCTTCTCGCAAGCTCCGGGTGGCTTCTCAACTTCTCAACCTTGTTGTTTCAACTTGCCGAATACGTTCAGAACAGCGTGGGACGCTTCTGAGTTAATTGTGATTGGGCACGGATCCGGTAAAGGTCCTTCTTCTCTCCGAGATTTCGCTGGCGTTCGAAGGGATGAAAATGTGGATGTAGACAAAAAAGGCGAATTTGAACGAAGACTGCGTTCAAAGTAATTTTAAGAGTTCAATGCTCGAAGGAAAAAGAAATTATATCTGCGGAGCTTGGTTCTTTCTTGTCTACTACAAATTGCGGTTCTACGGTTACGATATGATGCAAAAAGAGGAGGGATGGATGAAAAAAACTAAGGCTTGTTCATTTCGGTCTTGGCTTCGCCTGCCGCCTTCTGGACATTGCCTGCAAAGGCGTGAGTTGGTTATCGACGCGAGGAAGGGGAAGGAAGGAAAGAGAGGGAGGAACGAGCAAGAAAGAGCGAAGGATGGGAGAATGAAGGAAGGAAAGAGGAAAAAAACGCACCGGAAGCTTGCTGAGCCTGGTTGCCCATGACGGAGCCGACGATCGAGTCCTTCATGCCCATGGCGCGGTCGATCATGCCTTCGGCCATGCCCTTGGCCTGCGCGCCCTTGACCTCGGCCTCGCCCTCGGCGTGCTCCTGCTTGCCGCTGTTTTCCATCGACGTCATCCCCGTAGCGTTGCCCATCTACAACACGGTCGTAAGCGAAAGGTAGACGAAGGAGAAGAGGAGAAAAAAACGTACAGCCTCGACGGCGGTGCCCTTCATGGAATGGAACTGACCCGACGCTTTGCTGCGAGGAGAATCAGTACGCGGCGAGGAGTGAGAGGAAAGGTATACATACCTGGGATCAGAGCTCATTGTAAGTTGGTGGTGGTTGGTGGGAGGTGGTTAACAAAAGTGGGTGGGATGGTGGGGGTAAGAGGACAAGAGGCGATGGAAGGAAATCGAATTCCCCGCTGCTCTTTATACGAATTTTGGTGACAGTTCACTTCGATGGCATGACGCGTTTTCAATTAAGGAGGGGCGGATCGCGGATGTTAAGCGGGGATGATGCGTGATGGTAAAGCTAATCATTAAACGCGTTCGGGGTCATCTTCTCAAGGAAATGGTTGAATTAGAGTGTACTTGTAGGATACAGTAGCAAATAGAAATACAGCGATAACGAGGGAATTCCGAGACAAAGTGGGAACGAGAGTCTGGGTATGGTGTGTGCGGTATGGGTATAATCACTCACGGGACACGTGGGGTATAGAAAATCTGCGGCCGGTCGTAATATACATAGCTTCATATTTCCCGCCAGAACAGTTCCGGACTGGCGTCGTCGTCAATCTGCAGTATACCGGTAGCAGCGCGCACAGTGACCACGGTCCGCTCGAACTCCTGTACGAACACGACGGTCGTGACGCCAGGGCAGTACAGACGCAGCTCCGCCGCGAGCGCGCGGAACGCGGGGGAGGACGTGGGCGGGGGGTCCCACGCGCTCACGTCCACTTCGAGACACTGCAGAAGGCGCAGGCGCATCAGAAGGCCGTAGAAATGGAGGCGCTGTGAGTTGATTTATTTATTCTTAGTCGAAGCGGGATGCGGAAGGAAAATAACGCACCCTGCGCCCGCCGATGGGGAGGACCAGCGTTCCGAGGTAGCGTAGTTGGTCCGCGATGCGGTGGATGTGTGCGATTTTGTGCAGGAGCTCCATAGAGCCGGACTCCGTGTAGGACGCGTCGGCGATGTCCAGCGCGCGGATGGTGGACGAGGAGAGCCGGAGGGCACCGAGGAGCGCGATTAGCTCGAGGCGCTTGCCCGTGGTGTCGGGGCGCGAGAAGCACGTCTTGAGGCGCGTGAGGGCGCGGCCTGGGATAAACGCAACAGCTGCCTCGAAAAAGGTGCATTCGAAGACCGAGAGGGCAGGCAGGGTGGGTGGGATAACATCAGATCCGGATGATACCGTTTCCTGGGGCCCCTCCAGCTCCACGTAATCGCGCAAATACAAATCCCGCAGCTCCGTCTGTGTCGCTAGAAAATGCCGCAACGCATAATCCCAGTCGAAGTCGCAATGGAACGTATGCAGCAGAAACACACACCCACCCAGCACCCACGTATTCGCGCTCGCAGCGGGATCGGCCAAATCGACCGTAAGATGCCGCAGACGCGTCGTTGCCCTCAGCGCGCCCGCCACACACTCCCAATACTCCAGGCCCTGCGCGCTCCCATCTTCACTGCGACCGCCGCCGCTCTCACTCCCACCATCGCGACTGCGACTGCTACGTCCACTGCTGCCATCATCATCATAACCATCGCGTCGCCGCCGCACCTGCACCGTCAGGGCCACTACCAACCCCGCGATGCGCGGCGACCCCCTCAGCGTCGTACACACTGCCCTTGCCACGTCCCGCTCCCCGCGCGCGCCGTCGCTCATATACACCGTGTTGTACAGCGCGCGCTCCGCAGCGGCGCGGAACCCCCGGCACACACGCGCCAGTACCGCGATATCGCGCCGCCGCGCGACGCTGCGCACGATATCGCGATACACTTCTGGCGAGACGTCCATCGTAATGCGGCAGTTTTATTAGTATAAGGGTAGGTGGGACGTTATGTAGGTGCCATCGTGCTGGGAGGGCAATGGGAGCGGCCGCGCGGTTCGTTAGCTGGGGTTGATTAATTAAGTTACGCGGCGCTCGCTCACCGGATGGGTGCGCAGATATGACGGATATTATTGATTGATGTTGATGTGGGGGGGTCGCTTGGGTTAACCGTGAGGTCGATACACATGCAAGGCACAGAAGAGGACTGGACGCACGAGGATTTTGCGAAAAGACAGGTGGATGGGACGTCGTAGAGTCAGTCAGTTTCTAGTTTCCGAAAAAAACCGCTGTAGGCGACAACAAGCCGCGAAAACAACAACAACGAACGGCAGTCGTCCACAAAAGAGAAGATAATAATGTGCGGGGTTCGCGACTCCATCGTATTTATATGTTCGTGCCCTGCGTCGCTTCTTTTCGCCAGTCTTCCAGATCTCGGGGAAGATCACGGAGGCAATTCGGAATGACGTCCGACCTTAAATGCCATCGCATCAGAGCGACCGTGGGCCAGCGCAGCCCGTTCTGGCACGAGGTCCCAGGCTTAAAAGCGAAGAGAGATACCACGCGAGATACACGTGGGATTTGCGTGCGGGGTCCCCGGCGTGCTCTTGCCAACGCTGGCAGGAAGTGGAAAGCGGGGCGGGACGCGATCGGTAGGAACCCTTTTGGAAGGACGGTGAGAGCGGCCCTCGTCCTGCCCTCGTCCGAGGTCGCCAGAGAGGCTGGATACTAATCTCGGCTAATCTTAGCTTACAAGTCGGGGCACCCTGAAAGTCAAAGAAAAAAGGGCTGAAACATCGTCCTTCGGCTGTGGCGCCGAATAAATAGACGGTCCCTTGGAAGATCCACAGACAATCCACGCCGATGTTTTTCCACGGAGGTAAGGGCTTTGTTTTTCATTTTGGAATCCCGAATCAATTAAAGGTCCGGACGGCGTTCTCGGGCGTGGTGCTGAGTACCATCATATCCAAAAGGAATGGGTATAGTAGAGAATCCGGAGGTGGAAACAATAGGGTAGAGCTGAGAGATGTTAATGGCGCGGAGACAGTCCGGGATTACTTGCTTACTGAAGTATCGCCGCGAATTGAAATTACTCCAGCTTCTCGAGCTCCTCTAGTCGTGCAAGAACGACGTCTTTGCTCGTCTCCTCAATCTCACCCGCCAAGAAGATCTCGTCCAGAATTGCGTAGACCTGTGAGAATAAATCGATGAGGTGACATTCCGGAGAGAGTAAGGGACGGCGGGGGACCTTGTAGAAATTAAACACCAGGTCAAGCTCGCACACATTATCGAAGAAAGTGTCTGTGGTATTCGCCGAAGCATCAGATGACGGTTGGAGCAGGAATAGCAGCAAAACGCCGCGGACCTAGCACTTCGACGAAGAAGTGGATCGCTTCGAGGTATGCGAGTTCGTTGTCATTTGCGTCGACGCACACACAGAAGAACAGCCCGGCATATCGCCGGTACACCACTTTGTAGTTGCGGAACTGCATCATCATCGCTTTCGTCAGCGCTAATCAAGGGATTACGAAGGGAGATTTGCGCAGACCTCGACGAAGTTGGACTGATATTTCTGGTCGCGTGGCGCAACTAGACGGTGCACCTCTCCACGTAACCGGACCTGTGAGCGCAGATGTTTGTAAGGCCGTTCACAAGGGAGCCAGCTTCGGGCCCCGACTGACCTTTTCGTCATCGTCATACGGCACGTACCACTTGGACAAGCGGGTTTTTCCCTGCCGATTCTGGGGAGGATGTATTGCATTGATTTTCATTAGCAGAGGCAAGAGATGGAGGACAGACCTGGACGAGAATGAACCTGATCATGGTAGTCGGAAGGTGGAGGTTAGATGGTCGTGTTTGGCTGGCGCCACCGTTACCTCGTTGATTGCCGGCCCTCACGTGGTGGATCGCGTTCCGCTGGATCGGCATGCAGGGACAAACAAGGGCCTCCCTGTCAGTAGAGGCAACTTGGATCCCTGAAAACAATCAAAAAGGTCAATCAACGTCTCGAATAATTTGGATGCAATATACGAAGCATGCAGGCAGCACTCAAAGTACTGACTTGACTCTCATTCAGTACAATACCATTACGCGACCGCTAAGTGGAGCACATATAGCTCATCAGGTTCGACACCGGCGACCAATGTCAATTGATATGGAAAATCAAGACAAATACATAATATCTCTCGAGGTCTGTTGCTCCATTTCAGAGGCATTGGCTGTACTGTGATTCACAAGCGTCGTGAGTGGCAAGTAGAAAGAAAATCGCAGGCACTTACAAAGGGGTTCAGGACCTGGCAGGTAAACGGCGACACGCAGACTGTTATATCTCCGTCAGGTTGGATGCACATGGATCAAGCGGGCAACATACCAGTTCCCCCGGTCCAGTCTTGACCTAAGAATGAATTGTTAGACTGCAATATCCACATCCAACGACATTATATCATCACTCACCACCACACTGGTCCCAGTGGGCCACTGTCCCAGGATTTGTAGGTGCGGTGGTCGTGGTTGATATGGGAGTCGATACGGGAGTACTCGTGCTTGGCGGTGTCCCAGTATTAATCGTGGTTGACCCACCCGAGCCCGCCCCAGATAGAATGAATGTGACCATGGAAAACCCAGGAGCATTGCCAGTGACGACCGCGCCGCTAATGCTCGCTCCAGTAGCCGTCGGGCGCCCACCGTTCGACTGCTGGCTGACAAACGCAGTCACGGCGCTGAACGTCCCGCCGGACACGGAAATAGACACATCTTGTGCCGCGGTGGCGGTGTTGATAACCTGAACCGACACCGTACCATCCGTGTTCTTGAACGCGCTGGTGAGGAGGGCCGTAGAGCCGGAGGTGGTGGCGACACGGACGGCCCCGGGGAGGACGTAGCGACTCCATTGGGCGAGCGCCCAGAGACGCGCCGACGCGGTCGCGGTAGATCCAGTTGGTTGTCACGCCCGTCTCTGCACCCTCCCAGTACAGGTACGCACTGAGTTTTGCCTTGACGATCCCGTTGTAGATAAGCTTGGCCCTGCGCATCCATTCTTGTCAGTAGGAAAGCCTTAAAAACTAGCTCAGATGCAGACCAGAAAAGGCCCTCTCCAATTCCACCGTTCACGTTCCAGTTGGTGTTCCAAGAACCGCTGAGATCTGCATATTCCGTTTGCCAGACGTTGCGAGATGTAGTGATGGGGACGTCGGGAGAAGAAGTATAAGAATGAGATGTGATTACTCCTACTTGGCTTTCCACCCCGGCGGAGATGATCTGAGAGGTCATCGTCTTCTGGTTGTTCCAGCCCTCGCTGTCGCAGCAGGTGATCTTCACTTGGCTGCCGAGTCCAGCGCTCTGAATGGTCGGAAACAATACCTTGATGAAATCAGCCGCCTGCGTGCCGGACGAGAGCATAGACGAATACGACGCTCTGTACCGAACTCAGTGAGATGAAACAACGGGGAAAAAAACAGGAAAAACGCACGCGAATTCAGGCTCGTTCAAGAACCCGAGATGCGTGATAGTGATGTTGTTGGCTTTGTAGTATTGCACGTATCTGACGAGGAAGTTTGCGTACGCCTGCCTCCAGTCTCCGGAACCACAAGACGTTCCGGATACGCCGCAAAGTGAACCACCACCCCCGACGGCGCCGTTCGTCTTCATGAAGTACGGTGCGCCCCACGCGTCGGCGTAAAATGTCTTCACGCCATATCCTATCGCCTTTTGCGACAGCCAGATTTGCGACATGTCGTTGTTGTCGAATTGATAATTTGGAGTACCATTGGGCGAGCCCGGAGACGTAGGCCTGCAGGTAGGTTACAATCACAATGGGATCGGATGAAAGAGTCGATTTCACGCACAAAATACTATCCGAAGCAGTCTTGTCGTTTCCAATCCGGTTACGTAGGATCGTGAATCCTGCCCCCTTGGTGGGGCTGAACAAAAGATCCAATGCGGCAGTCTGCGCGGCCGCATTCGAAGAGAAGATATTGGTTGCGCGGCCGAAGGCCTGCGAGACACCGAACCCGTCCATTGATTGGAACGTGGTGCCGAGGGTTACCGAAATGGAGGTCGCGCGGCGCTGCAGCTGGTGAACCTCAGGAGTGGCGCGAGGCAGCATGGGCGCAGCGGCGCGCGCCATGCTGATGGCTAGCAAAATCGTGACGGCGAGGTCGTACATGGTGGGCAAGATCGTCGAAAAGACATTCTAACCCTGCTGAGATATATACATTCCCAACCGGTGGACAGTCGGGATCGATTCTTCCGAGCTTATAGCTGCAATTCAACCGCTCAGTGTTTCGGCGGTACCTGTAGCAGGTCGAAAGCGGGTCGGGTGGTGGATCATAGGCTCGTGACCAGTCTGTATATAAGTACCGGAAAATATGTGGCGAGCACGGTTCGAAGCGCTCACCGGCGGCCGCATTTTCTCGGTATTCGTTTTACAGACTGGTTATGAGTGTAGGTGGACCGGTGGTGGCCTATACATAATTTCGGAGGTAACCGGTCAGCAGTAATCCACGGCCAACACAGCGTCGTACGACTTGAAAGCGGAGGATCCGGAAAACTAAACGTCCGAGCTTCAAGTTGGTGGTCGTTTGAGGCAAGCCGGATGCAAGTGGATGTACAATCGGATCACGCCGTGGGCTGGCACGTAGGCTCAACAGACTCCGACCCTTTGACATATTCCTCGGTATCTATTCGGAAGGCTTCCGAATCTCGGGGCGGATCGGGGCGGATTGTGTGCTACGGGCCGCGGCAGAGAGGAGAAAGCAAGGAGAAAGCGAGCCAAGCGATTGCCAAACATGACAAACACAACTATCTACGCCACCACACTCCCGCACCGCCACCCACCGGCGGCATCTACTCCTCGATTCGCATTTCTCTGCTTTCCCCTCCTTCCATCCTCCATTGTACATAGCGGACAGCGGAAACCCTCAGGTGCTGCACCAGAACGTATTTTCCTCTACGTACGTTCCTCGCTTGGCTTCCTGCGCTCCTCCTTGTAATGCTGATTGTCGTTGTCAAATTTTGTAGATGTATCTGGTAGGCTCCGCTGTCTCAGGCGTCCTCATCGCAGCTGCCATGACTTATCTCGTGCGCCTCGTCTCTTTGCCCTTCGCGTCACCAATCACATCCATCCTCATCCAGCTTATGAACACCGCGGAACCGGGCACGCACCATCATGCTGTCAAACGCGTTGTGCGCCTCATAGTCCAGACTAACTCCTTGACTGGTGCGCTTTTTCTTCTTCTTCTTCAATCCTTGGTATACTATCCCGTTCTGAAAACCTGTAGTCCAGCGTCCGTAGCGATCGTCGGCGCCATCCTCTTCTCAGTCTCCGTACGTCTCCCGTCCTTGCTCCCTATCCACCCAACCCAGCTCTTACAAATAACCCAACACCCAGCATACAACGTACTTCCTCTGCCCGTGAGCTCCCTTTCCTCCCACTTTTCCCTGGCCTCACCCAGCCATCCTGTATTCCACAGAATGCTAATCCTCCCCAAGCTGTCCGTCCTTCTCCCTTCTCGAATCCACACACATCCTCACGAGGTGCACTTACAGCTACGCCAACACCCTCCTCCTCGTACTCAACAACCGTGCGTCGCCGAACCGCACGGCCCCACAGCCTGCCGTCGAGCAACAAAATCGGCTACGGCGCGCCCGAAGACGTGCCGATGAAGGCGATGTCACTTCCACCCCTGGCCCGCGCGTCGCCGTCATTTGACAAGACACGGATCCTATCGCCCCGGCGCTCCGACGTGGCCGTTAGGTTCCACGCGGCCAATAGTATTAATCACCCGCGGTAATATAGGCCCGGATTTTGCGGTACGTGTTTTGAATTTAGTGGGGTTCTGTTCGCTGGAGGTTTTGTGGAGTTGTGACTCCGATCTTTATCTTCCTGCACCTACTATCTGCCTTGATTCTGTGTGAAGTTCATCGTCCTATGTGTCTCGAATTTCCATTAACGCTTCGCATTTCTGCTTTGCCCCCTCCTTCCATCCTCCCCATTTGGCTCTATTCCCTCCATGGCTCGCTCGTGTCGTGCTAATTATTTATTGCCTTCTCCAGGACTGCACATACACGAGCGACCCTCTTCTCTCATAGATCTATCAGCGCCGCTTCTGCTTTTGGGCGGAGCGCTTCCCCCCGTAGCCTGGCGGGAAATCGCACCATACCAATTGCGCTGCTGTATAATAGTAGTACCTACCGCGAGGATAGAGGAACGACTTGGGCTTTCGCTTGCTGTGCATATCGTAGAACATTTCGCTGTCATAATTATACTTAGTGTCGCTGAATGCAGTCCTGTACATACGTACTTGGGTAGTCTGGCTGTGAATTTCTCTTGCCTACCTACCTACTCTCGTAATTAATCAAGTCAGTCAAGTACTCCGTAATTCGCTGATCATTTATTTTGTCCTGTGTCTGATTCCCCGGAATGTGGAGTTAACCCCACAATTGTTATCTATTTCGGTTTCTTCTGACCGATTACTCGCGTATGTATGTAGGGAGGTAGGTATGAATGACCGTCTTTCTTTGTTTTTCGCGTAGTAATCTCGGCGCGGATTCCGAGAAGGAGGCACGCTTTCGCTTACCGTCACATTATGATCATCGTTTAGTTTCAACCACAATAACGCTCCATATATAACACAAAATTCTTCCATACAAAACAAACCGTACCACGAGTCAAGAAAGCAGTCCGTACAAGTACAAATAATCCTATGCAGCTTTTTACAGTAATCTTAGTACTTCTTGCAGTACCCGGCAGAGGCCGTGATGTAGTCGAGGCCGCCGGTGGGCTGGGACTGTCCAGCGCAGTTGTCCGCGGATTCGGGGACCGAGACACCTGTTGAACAGCGCGCAGGTGAGTTTGGTGCTTCCGTCCTGAGAAAAATATTAGTGGATGTAGGGGGTGAGTGCGTATGAAGGCACCTTTCCGTTGTTGTCGTGGTAGGCTGAGAGAGTATCATCACATAAGTATTATTCCATGAGACCGGCGCGGCACGTAGACTTACTGTTAAAGAAGTTGCAGCCGTAGACGGTGTCGCACATGTCGGCGCAAGTCTAAAACGCATTAAAATGGCGCAGTGAGCAACAAGAATTGAGGCAAGTACCATCGACAGTGTCAACGAGGCCGTAAGTCAGGTAGGCACCAGAATCATCCTGAGAGGCACACTTGAGGTCGTAGAACTTCCGCTCATATCCGTAGGGGGCAGTCGGGGGCGGGGGCGGCGGGTGGTTCGGCGGGGGTGGCGGGGGCGGGGGCTGGGGATGCTTAGGGCCCGGGCAGTAGAATCCCCAGTGGAAGATCGCTAGGAGGTCGCAGAGTACCTGGAAGTAAAATATTAACTGTATGTGCAGATCGTTTGGAGACGGAACGCGCGTACCCCCTGCAAGACACAATTGATGCCCTTGGGCGGCGTGCCATGTCCGTAGTACCAACCAGGGTGATGGCTGGGCTTCCATGGCGGGGTGGGTGCACCATAGTGGTTCTGCGGGGTGAGCCCCGCAGCGCTGGAGATCGCCGCCGTGTCGAACAGGGAGGCTGCGGAATGCGCCGGAGGCGAGAACGGCAATGGAAAAAGCGGCGGAGAAGTGCATGTTGTGCGAGTTGCAATGGAAAATGGAACGAATGAGTGAGTCTGCTGGAAGAGCGAACACACACCGTTTGAAAGCATCGCGCGTCGCTTTTATATGCTTTGCGGCGAGAAATAAATTTGTCCGAGGTCTGACGTGTGCCTGATAGCGCAGATGAAGTGGCCGTTAGCGTCAGCGTCCAGGCCCCCGAGGCAGGGTTACCCGGCCATCATGTTAATTATAAAGTCGACCATTCACCCTGTGTTTTACGGAACAGTTGGACTGACTTTAGCGTTTATTGTGGCGGCGTCCGATCTATATGCGATGCTGTGTGAGTTCAAAGGCTCTGCGCCGGAGTAACAGCAACCGCGAATCAAGGCGTTCAGGCCCTGAACACGAACGGCGCGAGTGCGGTAATCTTCAAGTATATATAAATAATCCAGTGTCCCGCTCGAACCACATCAGAATGTGGCAGAGATGGAGGTATGAAAGTCGTATTTGGAAGTGAGGATTGAATCCACAGTGTAGCAGAGACCAAGAGCGAGGTCTAGTCAAATGGAGGTGTGGCAATGTCAGAGAATATTACTTCTTTTGGGCCATCAGAACGGATCACGTCACTCAGCATATGATGGAAACGCGACAGGCCGTATGTGGGGGCAATCGCTTCGGGAAACCGTGGTAACTCATCGTGGTTCAAGTTCAAGGAAGTTGATGGTGTTGGTAACTGCATCAACTCCGTTCTTCCTACGAACCTACTTGAAGTTGAAATATTTATAACGGCCCCTTCTCTTACATGTTCATTTTTCTTGTTCCTCGCGAACCATAAAGGCCAATTAATATGAGCGACACCGTGCATTCTGCAAGTCGACTTGACATCTGTGGGGTACTCAGGCACGACAGGCAACATATTGCGCCCTAATTCCTCTTGAACATAGAAGTTCCGTGACGCGACCATATATATGAATTATGCAGTCGTCTCGAAGCAGCGCAGGTAAGAATCTCTCCAAAGCAGTAATGAACAGGTGTTATTTTGTATACTTCTCGGGTGCAATGGAGTATGAACGTCATGTAGGGTCGTGGCGTGATGCCTGTGTTTTAATTATGTACATCGCTCGCCCACGACCTCCGAGGTTCAAGAGTGCAGTCTACTTCCTTCGCTGTCTTCCAATGGCTATCCTGTCGTTTCCGGGGAAGAATAATCACGGGGGACTCAAACTACTTCAGGACTGAATTGAACTCGAGATGTAAAGCCATGAACTCGACAGCATTCGATGCTGATGTGTTTGGAACGCTACCGGGCCTTCCTCTCCAACCAGGTCCGGAATTTGTGTTCAATAGGCCCACAGCCAGGCCGTCAATGAAGTTTGAACAAAATAAAGTCGCTACGGCCCCAGAGATAATTAATTCCAAACTCACCAGCCCGCTTCAGCCTATCGCTACCTGTGGGCGGACGAGTTGTCGATTGACTTGCCCACCAAGCGGAGGCTGAATTTTACGAATCCTAAGCTTGTTTAATCTCTCCTAGACAGACGCTGCAACCGTTGAAGCTCGTACCTCGTGAAGCTTGTTTGGGTAATGGTTGTTCGTCATTGCTTGCAGCCTTTTCTTTGCAGCGTTTTTTAACTGAGCCTTTCGTCAGGAAAGTTACCGCTCGTAGGCATTTCCGCGCGAGCCGTCTTTGCTGATTCACAATTTTGAATTAAGTAGAGTCTAAACCTATCAAGTTGGTGTTTCACCCGCTCTTGAGGTGCATATTTTAATCATATGCTTAGATAAATGAGCCTAAGGCTAGCTGCAGCCGGGCCTGTGTTCTGAGCGACCAAAAATCACAACCAACGTGGATCATTATCGTACCAGCAACGTGGGAGTGCGGTCAACACGAGTCACCATCGCGTCTCTTTGTTCTTCCCATGTTCTTACCGCCCACAACCAACAGACCATCTTAAATTGGACACCTTTGGATACCTCGAATCTCGAATCCAACTGGAACTGACTTTTTGATCGCCAGGAACATCCTCGCCACGCTCAGATCGGGCCTTGAGTGTCCGCGATTGGTGTTTTGAGTCTGGGCGGTATGGGTCATGTTTTAAAGGCCTACAGTTGACGCCACTGGACAATGGCCGTGCAGGGGTTCCTGTATTACTGCTGTTAGAACAAATCTGCAGCGTCCTCGGTCAGAGTCGGTATCCACCTCTGCCCCACGTATCCTACCCTCCCGCCCACGTCCCTGCGCGGCTAGCTCATCAACACAACCTGCGCGAAGGCGGTGTGGCCTCCGGAATTCCACCTCACTTGCCTCTTTTTTGCACATCAGTTAAATGAGGTCCATCCGCGCAGCGTACCTCAATAATAACGCCGGATTCAAGCTTATTATATTATTTTTCTTATTCTGCTTTTGAACCCACATTCGACACTAATTATTTATGACAACAACTAGGCCCTGCTTCACCTCACCTGCTCGATGTTCGCGCGTGTCTTCACCGCCCCGGAGGCGGCCAGCAGCGGGTTGGCCTGCTTACTTTACCCCCGAGTTAAAGGCCCTTCGAATGGCTTAGAACCGCATTGCTGTGCAGGTAGGATGATGTAACTTCTCAATTCACGGAGCTTCACAAGTCGAACCTAATTTGATGACCCTGAACTCACCTCCAGGTGTAGACATACAGATATCTGTGGACCTCTGCTACTCTCGGATAAATAGTACCGGCTATTATTTCCGCCCGTTCATGTTGAGCCCTTTACAATAAATTCCGTTTGATGTAATTTTGAATTTCTTTGAAATCATCTGCAGTGCCGAGTAATTTGAATGTCCCGTAATTATTCTTCCTGCAATGGACCAGGATGGAAGTAGAATGCTTCTTTGATATTCTCCGACTCGAAGGTCGTGAGCGATATAATGGGACGTAGACATCCGGCTACGATCCTGAATGAATCTTGTGCTTCATAGCACCCGGGAAGTATACAAAATAACACCTGTTCATTTACTGCAGTGGATAGATTCCTACCTGCGCTGCCTCGAGACGCTGCAATCGTATGGTCGCGTCACGTCCCATTAACTTCTATGTTCACGAGGCATTAGAGCGCGTAGATGTGTCGGCTTGAGTACCCCCCGATGTCGAGGCTGCGTGGCTGGCATGCAACGTGATAGAGATGCAGAAATACATTACTTGCTGGCCGCGGCGACATATATTTCCTAGGACATCAAGCGACCAGATGAAGATGTGTCAAGGTTCAACTGAAATCAAGCTTGTGAACAGCGGAAATGTACCCAGGTCCCAGAAAAATGGACGGTGTCGCTTGTTCAAGTACTCCGACTCCGAAATCAGCCTTTATGTTTCGCGAGAAACAAAAAAAAAATAGTATGCAAGCGAATGGACTGCGGAAGTTATAAATATTTTCAACTTGGCAACAGGCTCATGAGAAGAAGGAAGTCGATGCAGTTGCCAACACCATCAACTTCCTTGAACTTGAACCACGATGAGTTACCACGATTTCCCAAAGCGATTGCCACCACATACGGCCTGTCGCGTTTCCGTCATATGTTGAGCGACGTGATCTGTTCTGACGGCCCAAAAGAAGTAATATTCTCTGGCATTGCCATACCTCCATTTGACTAGACCTCGCTCTTGGTCTCTACTACACTGTGGATTCAATCCTCACTTCCCAAATTACGACTTTCATACCTCCGTCTCTGCCATATTCTGATGTGATTCGAGCGGGACACTGGATCACTTTTATATACTTGAAGATTACCGCACTCGCACCGTTCGTGTTCAGGGCCTGAACGCCTTGATTCGCGGTTGCTGTTACTCCGGCGCAGAGCCTTTGAACTCACACAGCATCGCATATAGATCGGACGCCGCCACAATAAACGCTAAAGTCAGTCCAACTGTTCCGTAAAACACAGGGTGAATGGTCGACTTTATAATTAACATGATGGCCGGGTAACCCCTGCCTCGGGGGCCTGGACGCTGGCGCTAACGGCCACTTCATCTGCGCTATCAGGCACACGTCAGACCTCGGACAAATTTATTTCTCGCCGCAAAGCATATAAAAGCGACGCGCGATGCTTTCAAACGGTGTGTGTTCGCTCTTCCAGCAGACTCACTCATTCGTTCCATTTTCCATTGCAACTCGCACAACATGCACTTCTCCGCCGCTTTTTCCATTGCCGTTCTCGCCTCCGGCGCATCCGCAGCCTCCCTGTTCGACACGGCGGCGATCTCCAGCGCAGCGGGGCTCACCCCGCAGAACCACTATGGTGCACCCACCCCGCCATGGAAGCCCAGCCATCACCCTGGTTGGTACTACGGACATGGCACGCCGCCCAAGGGCATCAATTGTGTCTTGCAGGGGGTGCGCGCGTTCCGTCTCCAAACGATGTGCATATACGTTAATATTTTACTTCCAGGTACTCTGCGACCTCCTAGCGATCTTCCACTGGGGATTCTACTGCCCGGGCCCTAAGCACCCCCAGCCCCCGCCCCCGCCACCCCCGCCGAACCACCCGCCGCCCCCGCCCCCAACTGCCCCCTACGGATATGAGCGGAAGTTCTACGACCTCAAGTGTGCCTCTCAGGATGATTATGGTGCCTACCTGACTTACGGCCTCGTTGACACTGTCGATGGTACTTGCCTCAATTCTTGTGACTCGCTGCGCCATTTTTAACGTTAGTTTTAGATTGCGCCGACATGTGCGACACCGTCAACGGCTGCAACTTCTTTAACAGTAAGTCTACATGCAGCGCCGCTCTCATGGAATAATACTTATGTGATGATACTCTCTCAGCATACCACGACAACAACGGAAAGGTGCCTTCATACGTACGCACCCCCAAAGAACTTCATCCACTGATATTTTTTTTCAGAACGGAAGCCCCCAGCTCACCTGCTCGCTGTTCAACAAGTGTCTCAGCCCCGAATCCGCGGACAACTGCGGTGGACAGACCCAGCCCAACGGCAGCCTCAACTACATCACGGCCTCTGCTGGGTACTGCAAGAAGTACTAAGATTGCTGTAAAAAGCTGCATAGGATTATTTGTACTTGTACGGACTGCTTTCTTGACTCGTAGTACGGTTTGTTTTGTATGGAAGAATTTTGTGTTATATATGGAGCGTTATTGTGGTTGAAACTGAACAACGATGATCATAATGTGACGGTAAGCGAAATCGTGCCTCCTTCTCGGAATCCGCGCCGAGATTACTACGCGAAAAACAAAGAAAGACGGTCATTCATACCTACCTCCCTACATACATGCGCGAGTAATCGGTCAGAAGAAACCGAAATAGATAACAATTGTGGGATTAACTCCACATTCCGGGGAATCAGACACAGGACAAATAAATGATCAGCCAATTACGGAGTACTTGAGTGACTTGATTAATTACGAGAGTAGGTAGGTAGGTAGGTAGGCAAGAGAAATCCACAGCCAGACTACCCAAGTACGTATGTACGAGACTGCGTTCAGCGATACTAAGTATAATTATGACAGCGAAATGTTCTACGATATGCACAGCAAGCGAAAGCGGTTGCTCCCCAAGTCGTTCCTCTATCCTCGCGGTAGGTACTACTATTATACAGCAGCGGAATTGGTATGGTGCGATTTCCCGCCAGGCTATGGGGGGAAGCGCTCCGCCTAAAAGCAGAAGCGGCGCTGATAGATCTATGAGAGAAGAGCGTCGCTCGTGTATGTGCAGTCCTGGAGAAGGCAATAAATAATTAGCACGACGAGCGAGCCATGGAAGAAATAGAGCCAAATGGGGAGGATGGAAGGAGAGGGCAAAGTAGAAATGCGAAGCGTTAATGGACATTCGAGACACATAGGATGATGAACTTCACACAGAATAAAAGCAGATAGTAGGTGCAGGAAGATAAAGATCGGAGTCACAACTCCACAAAACCTCCCGCGAACAGAACGCCACTAAATTCAAAACACGCACCGCAAAATCCGGACCTATATTACCCGGGGGTGATTAATACTATTGGCCGTGTGGAACCTAACGGACACGTCGGAGCGCCGGGACGACAGGATCCGTGTCTTGTCGAATGACGGCGACGCGCAGGCCAGGGGTGGAAGTGACATGGTCTTCACCGGTACGTCTTCGGGCGCGCCTTAGCCGATTTTGTTGCTCGACGGCAGGCTGTGGGGCCGTGCGGTTCGGCGACGCACGGTGTTGAGTATGAGGAGGGTGTTGGCGTAGCTGTAAGTGCACCTCGTGAGGATGTGTGTGGATTCGAGAAGGGAGAAGGACGGACAGCTCGGGGAGGATTAGCATTCTGCGGAATACAGGATGGCTGGGTGATGCCAGGGAAGAGTGGGAGGAAAGGGGGCTCACGGGCAGAGGAAGTACGTTGTATGCTGGGTGTTGGGTTATTTGTAAGAGCTGGGTTGGGTGGATGGGGAGCAAGGACGGGAGACGTACGGAGACTGAGAAGAAGATGGCGCCGACGATCGCTACGGAGGCTGGACTACAGGTTTTCAGAACGGGATAGTATACCAAGGATTGAAGAAGAAGAAGAAAAAGCGTACCAGTCAAGGAGTTAGTCTTGACTATGGGGCGCACAACGCGTGATGGTGCGTGCCCGGTTCCGCGGTGTTCATAAGCTGGATGAGGATGGACGTGATTGGTGACGCGAAGGACAAAGAGACGAGGCGCACGAGATAAGTCATGGCAGCTGCGATGAGCACGTCTGAGACGGCGGAGCCTACCAGGTACATCTTCAAATTTGTCAGCGAGAATCAGCATTACAAGGAGGAGCGCAGGAAGCCAGGTGAGGAACGTACGTAGAGGAAAAACACGTTCTGGTGCAGCACCTGAGGATTTCCGCTGTCCGCGATGTACAGTGGAGGATGGAAGGAGGGGAAAGCAGAAATGCAAATCGAGGAGTAGATGTCGCCAATGGGTGGCGGTGCGCGGGTGTGGTGGCGTAGATAGTTGTGTTTGTCATGTTTGGCTTGCTTTCTCCGGTCCGTAGCACACAATCCGCCCCGATCCGCCCCGAGATTCGGAAGCCTTCCGAATAGATACCGAGGAATATGTCAAAGGGTCGGAGTCTGTTGAGCCTACCCAAAGACTACCACGTGCCAACCCACGACGTGATCCGATTGTACATCCACTTGCATCCGGCTTGCCTCAAACGACCACCAACTTGAAGCCTCGCACGTTTAGTTTTCCGGATCCTCCGCTTTCAAGTCGTACGACGCTGTGTTGGCCGTGGATTACTGCTGACCGGTTGCCTCCGAAATTATGTATAGGCCACCACCAGTGGTCACCAGTCCACCAACACTCGTAACCAGTCTGTAAAACGAATACCGAGAAAATGCGGCCGCCGGTGAGCGCTTCGAACCGTGCTCGCCACATATTTTCCGGTACTTATATACAGACTGGTCACGAGCCTATGATCCACCACCCGACCCGCTTTCGACCTGCTACAGGTACCGCAAGACTGAGCGGTTGAATTGCAGCTATAAGCTCGGAAGAATCGATCCCGACTGTCCACCGGTTGGGAATGTATAAATCTCAGCAGGGTTAGAATATCCTTTCGACAATCTTGCCCACCATGTACGACCTCGCCGTCACGATTTTGCTAGCCATCAGCATGGCGCGCGCCGCTGCGCCCATGCTGCCTCGCGCCACTCCTGAGGTTCACCAGCTGCAGCGCCGCGCGACCTCCATTTCGGTAACCCTCGGCACCACGTTCCAATCAATGGACGGGTTCGGTGTCTCGCAGGCCTTCGGCCGCGCAACCAATATCTTCTCCTCGAATGCGGCCGCGCAGACTGCCGCATTGGATCTTTTGTTCAGCCCCACCAAGGGGGCAGGATTCACGATCCTACGTAACCGGATTGGAAACGACAAGACTGCTTCGGATAGTATTTTGTGCGTGAAATCGACTCTTTCATCCGATCCCATTGTGATTGTAACCTACCTGCAGGCCTACGTCTCCGGGCTCGCCCAATGGTACTCCAAATTATCAATTCGACAACAACGACATGTCGCAAATCTGGCTGTCGCAAAAGGCGATAGGATATGGCGTGAAGACATTTTACGCCGACGCGTGGGGCGCACCGTACTTCATGAAGACGAACGGCGCCGTCGGAGGTGGTGGTTCACTTTGCGGCGTATCCGGAACGTCTTGTGGTTCCGGAGACTGGAGGCAGGCGTACGCAAACTTCCTCGTCAGATACGTGCAATACTACAAAGCCAACAACATCACTATCACGCATCTCGGGTTCTTGAACGAGCCTGAATTCGCGTGCGTTTTTCCTGTTTTTTCCCCCGTTGTTTCATCTCACTGAGTTCGGTACAGAGCGTCGTATTCGTCTATGCTCTCGTCCGGCACGCAGGCGGCTGATTTCATCAAGGTATTGTTTCCGACCATTCAGAGCGCTGGACTCGGCAGCCAAGTGAAGATCACCTGCTGCGACAGCGAGGGCTGGAACAACCAGAAGACGATGACCTCTCAGATCATCTCCGCCGGGGTGGAAAGCCAAGTAGGAGTAATCACATCTCATTCTTATACTTCTTCTCCCGACGTCCCCATCACTACATCTCGCAACGTCTGGCAAACGGAATATGCAGATCTCAGCGGTTCTTGGAACACCAACTGGAACGTGAACGGTGGAATTGGAGAGGGCCTTTTCTGGTCTGCATCTGAGCTAGTTTTTAAGGCTTTCCTACTGACAAGAATGGATGCGCAGGGCCAAGCTTATCTACAACGGGATCGTCAAGGCAAAACTCAGTGCGTACCTGTACTGGGAGGGTGCAGAGACGGGCGTGACAACCAACTCGTGCCTCATTTCCATCGCTGGATCTACCGCGACCGCGTCGGCGCGTCTCTGGGCGCTCGCCCAATGGAGTCGCTACGTCCTCCCCGGGGCCGTCCGTGTCGCCACCACCTCCGGCTCTACGGCCCTCCTCACCAGCGCGTTCAAGAACACGGATGGTACGGTGTCGGTTCAGGTTATCAACACCGCCACCGCGGCACAAGATGTGTCTATTTCCGTGTCCGGCGGGACGTTCAGCGCCGTGACTGCGTTTGTCAGCCAACAGTCGAACGGTGGGCGCCCGACGGCTACTGGAGCGAGCATCAGCGGCGCGGTCGTCACCGGCAATGCTCCTGGGTTTTCCATGGTCACATTCATTCTATCTGGGGCGGGCTCGGGTGGGTCAACCACGATTAATACTGGGACACCGCCAAGCACGAGTACTCCCGTATCGACTCCCATATCAACCACGACCACCGCACCTACAAATCCTGGGACAGTGGCCCACTGGGACCAGTGTGGTGGTGAGTGATGATATAATGCCGTGTTGGATGTGGATATTGCCGTCTAACAATTCATTCTTAGGTCAAGACTGGACCGGGGGAACTGGTATGTCGCCCGCTTGATCCATGTGCATCTAACCTAACTGAGATCTAACAGTCTGCGTGTCGCCGTTTACCTGCCAGGCCCTGAACCCCTTTGTAAGTGGCCCGCGATTTTTTTTCTACCTGCGACTCACGACGCTTGTGAATCACAGTTCAGCCAATGCCTGTGAAATGGAGCAAAAGACCTCAAGAGATATTATGTATTTGCCTTTATTTTCCATATCAATTGTCATTGGCCGCCGGTGTCGAACCTGATGAGCTATATATACTCCGCTCAACGTTCGCGTAATGGTATTGTACTGAGTGAGAATCAAGTCAGTACTTTGAGTACTGCCTGCATGCTTCGTATATTGCATCCAAATTATTCGAGACGTTGATTGACATTTTTGATTGTTTTCAGGGATCTAAGTTGCCTCTACTGACAGGGAGGCCCTTGTTTGTCTCTGCATGCCGATCCAGCGGAACGCGATCCACCACGTGAGGGCCGGCAATCAACGAGGGTAACGGTGGCGCCAGCCAAACACGACCATCTAACCTCCACCTTCCGACTACCATGATCAGGTTCATTCTCGTCCAGGTCTGTCCTCCATCTCTTGCCTTTGCTAATGAAAATCAATGCAATACATCCTCCCCAGAATCGGCAGGGAAAAACCCGCTTGTCCAAGTGGTACGTGCCGTATGACGATGACGAAAAGGTCAGTCGGGGCCCGAAGCTGGCTCCCTTGTGAACGGCCTTACAAACATCTGCGCTCACAGGTCCGGTTACGTGGAGAGGTGCACCGTCTAGTTGCGCCACGCGACCAGAAATATCAGTCCAACTTCGTCGAGGTCTGCGCAAATCTCCCTTCGTAATCCCTTGATTAGCGCTGACGAAAGCGATGATGATGCAGTTCCGCAACTACAAAGTGGTGTACCGGCGATATGCCGGGCTGTTCTTCTGTGTGTGCGTCGACGCAAATGACAACGAACTCGCATACCTCGAAGCGATCCACTTCTTCGTCGAAGTGCTAGGTCCGCGGCGTTTTGCTGCTATTCCTGCTCCAACCGTCATCTGATGCTTCGGCGAATACCACAGACACTTTCTTCGATAATGTGTGCGAGCTTGACCTGGTGTTTAATTTCTATAAGGTCCCCCGCCGTCCCTTACTCTCTCCGGAATGTCACCTCATCGATTTATTCTCACAGGTCTACGCAATTCTGGACGAGATCTTCTTGGCGGGTGAGATTGAGGAGACGAGCAAAGACGTCGTTCTTGCACGACTAGAGGAGCTCGAGAAGCTGGAGTAATTCAATTCGCGGCGATACTTCAGTAAGCAAGTAATCCCGGACTGTCTCCGCGCCATTAACATCTCTCAGCTCTACCCTATTGTTTCCACCTCCGGATTCTCTACTATACCCATTCCTTTTGGATATGATGGTACTCAGCACCACGCCCGAGAACGCCGTCCGGACCTTTAATTGATTCGGGATTCCAAAATGAAAAACAAAGCCCTTACCTCCGTGGAAAAACATCGGCGTGGATTGTCTGTGGATCTTCCAAGGGACCGTCTATTTATTCGGCGCCACAGCCGAAGGACGATGTTTCAGCCCTTTTTCTTTGACTTTCAGGGTGCCCCGACTTGTAAGCTAAGATTAGCCGAGATTAGTATCCAGCCTCTCTGGCGACCTCGGACGAGGGCCGCTCTCACCGTCCTTCCAAAAGGGTTCCTACCGATCGCGTCCCGCCCCGCTTTCCACTTCCTGCCAGCGTTGGCAAGAGCACGCCGGGGACCCCGCACGCAAATCCCACGTGTATCTCGCGTGGTATCTCTCTTCGCTTTTAAGCCTGGGACCTCGTGCCAGAACGGGCTGCGCTGGCCCACGGTCGCTCTGATGCGATGGCATTTAAGGTCGGACGTCATTCCGAATTGCCTCCGTGATCTTCCCCGAGATCTGGAAGACTGGCGAAAAGAAGCGACGCAGGGCACGAACATATAAATACGATGGAGTCGCGAACCCCGCACATTATTATCTTCTCTTTTGTGGACGACTGCCGTTCGTTGTTGTTGTTTTCGCGGCTTGTTGTCGCCTACAGCGGTTTTTTCGGAAACTAGAAACTGACTGACTCTACGACGTCCCATCCACCTGTCTTTTCGCAAAATCCTCGTGCGTCCAGTCCTCTTCTGTGCCTTGCATGTGTATCGACCTCACGGTTAACCCAAGCGACTCCCCCACATCAACATCAATCAATAATATCCGTCATATCTGCGCACCCATCCGGTGAGCGAGCGCCGCGTAACTTAATTAATCAACCCCAGCTAACGAACCGCGCGGCCGCTCCCATTGCCCTCCCAGCACGATGGCACCTACATAACGTCCCACCTACCCTTATACTAATAAAACTGCCGCATTACGATGGACGTCTCGCCAGAAGTGTATCGCGACATCGTGCGCAGCGTCGCGCGGCGGCGCGATATCGCGGTACTGGCGCGTGTGTGCCGGGGGTTCCGCGCCGCTGCGGAGCGCGCGCTGTACAACACGGTGTATATGAGCGACGGCGCGCGCGGGGAGCGGGACGTGGCAAGGGCAGTGTGTACGACGCTGAGGGGGTCGCCGCGCATCGCGGGGTTGGTAGTGGCCCTGACGGTGCAGGTGCGGCGGCGACGCGATGGTTATGATGATGATGGCAGCAGTGGACGTAGCAGTCGCAGTCGCGATGGTGGGAGTGAGAGCGGCGGCGGTCGCAGTGAAGATGGGAGCGCGCAGGGCCTGGAGTATTGGGAGTGTGTGGCGGGCGCGCTGAGGGCAACGACGCGTCTGCGGCATCTTACGGTCGATTTGGCCGATCCCGCTGCGAGCGCGAATACGTGGGTGCTGGGTGGGTGTGTGTTTCTGCTGCATACGTTCCATTGCGACTTCGACTGGGATTATGCGTTGCGGCATTTTCTAGCGACACAGACGGAGCTGCGGGATTTGTATTTGCGCGATTACGTGGAGCTGGAGGGGCCCCAGGAAACGGTATCATCCGGATCTGATGTTATCCCACCCACCCTGCCTGCCCTCTCGGTCTTCGAATGCACCTTTTTCGAGGCAGCTGTTGCGTTTATCCCAGGCCGCGCCCTCACGCGCCTCAAGACGTGCTTCTCGCGCCCCGACACCACGGGCAAGCGCCTCGAGCTAATCGCGCTCCTCGGTGCCCTCCGGCTCTCCTCGTCCACCATCCGCGCGCTGGACATCGCCGACGCGTCCTACACGGAGTCCGGCTCTATGGAGCTCCTGCACAAAATCGCACACATCCACCGCATCGCGGACCAACTACGCTACCTCGGAACGCTGGTCCTCCCCATCGGCGGGCGCAGGGTGCGTTATTTTCCTTCCGCATCCCGCTTCGACTAAGAATAAATAAATCAACTCACAGCGCCTCCATTTCTACGGCCTTCTGATGCGCCTGCGCCTTCTGCAGTGTCTCGAAGTGGACGTGAGCGCGTGGGACCCCCCGCCCACGTCCTCCCCCGCGTTCCGCGCGCTCGCGGCGGAGCTGCGTCTGTACTGCCCTGGCGTCACGACCGTCGTGTTCGTACAGGAGTTCGAGCGGACCGTGGTCACTGTGCGCGCTGCTACCGGTATACTGCAGATTGACGACGACGCCAGTCCGGAACTGTTCTGGCGGGAAATATGAAGCTATGTATATTACGACCGGCCGCAGATTTTCTATACCCCACGTGTCCCGTGAGTGATTATACCCATACCGCACACACCATACCCAGACTCTCGTTCCCACTTTGTCTCGGAATTCCCTCGTTATCGCTGTATTTCTATTTGCTACTGTATCCTACAAGTACACTCTAATTCAACCATTTCCTTGAGAAGATGACCCCGAACGCGTTTAATGATTAGCTTTACCATCACGCATCATCCCCGCTTAACATCCGCGATCCGCCCCTCCTTAATTGAAAACGCGTCATGCCATCGAAGTGAACTGTCACCAAAATTCGTATAAAGAGCAGCGGGGAATTCGATTTCCTTCCATCGCCTCTTGTCCTCTTACCCCCACCATCCCACCCACTTTTGTTAACCACCTCCCACCAACCACCACCAACTTACAATGAGCTCTGATCCCAGGTATGTATACCTTTCCTCTCACTCCTCGCCGCGTACTGATTCTCCTCGCAGCAAAGCGTCGGGTCAGTTCCATTCCATGAAGGGCACCGCCGTCGAGGCTGTACGTCTTTTTCTCCTCTTCTCCTTCGTCGATCTTTCGCTCACGACCGTGTTGTAGATGGGCAACGCTACGGGGATGACGTCGATGCAAAACAGCGGCAAGCAGGAGCACGCCGAGGGTGAGGCCGAGGTCAAGGGCGCGCAGGCCAAGGGCATGATGGAGGGCATGATGGACCGCGCCATGGGCATGAAGGACTCGATCGTCGGCTCCGTCACGGGCGACCAGGCGCAGCAAGCTTCAGGTGCGTTTTTCCCTCTTTCCTTCTTTCGTTCTCCCATTCTTCGTTCTTTCCTTCTCGTTCCCCTCCCCTCCCCTTCCTTTCCCCATCCTCGCGTCGATAACCAACTCACTCCTCTGCAGGCAATGTCCAGAAGGCGGCAGGCGAGGCCAAGACCGAGATGAACAAGCCTTGATTTTTTTCATCCATCCCTCCTCTTTTCGCATCATATCGTAACCGTAGAACCGCAATTTGTAGTAGACAAGAAAGAACCAAGCTCCGCAGATATAATTTCTTTTTCCTTCGAGCATTGAACTCTTAAAATTACTTTGAACGCAGTCTTCGTTCAAATTCGCCTTTTTTGTCTACATCCACATTTTCATCCCTTCGAACGCCAGCGAAATCTCGGAGAGAAGCAGGACCTAGGCCTTTACCGGATCCGTGCCCAATCACAATTTTAGCTCGGAAGCGTCCCACGCTGTTCTGAACGTATTCGGCAAGTTGAAACAACAAGGTTGAGAAGCTGAGAAGCCACCCGGAGCTTGCGAGAAGCCAACGCGCAAACTTCGAACCTCTTATCTGACATCGATACCCGAGGGGTAAATAAGCACGTTTTGTATTGCCCGTTGCCACCTTTTTGTTTGTTTCTATCGTCACTCTGTTTTATTTTTATTCCTGCTCTCTCTCTGTGTTTGAATTCAAGCAATGTACGGGACCAACGACGAGTCATCCAAGGCTCAATCGAAGTGAACAGGTAGTTGATTAATTAAGGCCCTCGAAGCACAGAAGCTGCCCTGAAGCTTCGAAGTACGAACGCGCGCGAGATTTGTGCATTCGGGAAAATGTGACTCGGTGTGGACTATTGTATAGTGAGCACGCACACCTTCAAAGTGTCGTCTTGAGCGGTTGAGCGAGAAGTTGAAAGGCATACGCGTTGGTTCAGACGGGGCACAGCCATTGATGCGCCATCAATATGCTCCGTTTTTTTTTGGATCGCACTGTGATTGGGCCTTGGGATCTCACTCGCCGACATCGTGTGCCAAGTGTTGCACCGTACAATGAGTATGTATGTACAAAGGTTCGAGTTCGCGCATAAGTGCATAGTGTGTAATGATTCAATTGGACCTCAAACGACGCCAATAATCTCGCCCACAACGCTCCGGAACGTCTTCTTGGGGTCGAACTTGGCGCGCACGGCCGCGAAGCGCTTTAGGCTCTGCAAAATTATCATTCGTTAGTATCATCGAAATTGGGATTCAGTAAGTGGCAGCATCGAGGGGGGATTCATTAGGGGATGAGGGAATGGGTAAATCGTGCTTGAAAATAAAAGAACAATAACGCACGTCCGCATCCAGGTTCTTCACAGAGTTCGCGAGGATCTCGCGCGTGTTCTTCGTCCAGTGCGGGCGCACAGGGAACTGCGATTTCAACAGTTAAAATTAAATCAGATACTGTTGCGGCGCCACGCACCTCGTCGATGAGCTTGTTCTGCATGTACGCGTACCTGCAGTTGCGGAGCGGACGTTAGTCAGTCAGAAAACAAAAAGAGGAGTGGGTACGACGCACCAAGGCTCGTTGTATCGGTGGTGGTCGCCCTGCGTCGGCACGAAGGTGGGGAAGTCGAACATTATTGCGCCCTGAGAAAAATAGGGATGAGCATATGTTCTATTCGGGAGGGAGAATTGAGAATCACCTTGGACCAATCCGCGGTGCGATTCCCGATGCGCTCCGTCGTCTGCCCGAGGAAGCTGTCGAACGGTCTGCCGAACTGCATGCGAAAATGCCATTAGCTCGCTATCTTCCAGTGTTTTCAGTTCAATTCGCTCGTACCTTGATGTTAATGCCACTATATAATTTTGACGTCAGCGCTCAATATACACAAAAGAGAGTAGATAGATAAACAAACGCACCTCCGATACGTGCTCGTCACAGCCATGCCCTGGGCCGCCGCCTCGTCGAACAGCTCACGGATGCGCTTCAGGAAGGCGTTCGCTTGCGTCACAGGGCATGCGATCTCGAACGTCCGGCCATGCAGGTTGTATTCCCACTCGGCCTTGGTGCCTGTTTTTTTTAAAAAGAATTAAATCCGTTAGTCAAGAAAATTTGACAAAAGGGATTGGAGAGTATGTATATGATAGAGGGGAGGGGAGACGTACCAGGGTAAAGCCCGCCAATCAGAACGTCGTATGCGTGCCCGAACACGGGCCAGGAGAGCAGGGGGAGGTTGAATGTCGTTTCTGGAGGGAAGTATCAGTATTTATTTAATTACTTGATGAATCAATCCTGCAGAAGGCGCCGAGTGGATGCGCATCTCGTTTTCGAATCGAATCCGAAACGCTCAGGAGAGAAAGACAAGCGTACCATGGAAATTCGGTGCCCGCCAGAGCAAATAGAATGTTGTCTCGGAAACAAAGTTTGCCAAGCTCGAGTTCTGCCCCGCGTCCAGCAGCGTGCGGCCGAGGTTGCCTTCGATTTCGGTGACGGAGAAAGTTGACTGACGAATCGTGTTATAATTGTATTTGTTATGATAACGAAAGACAACGCACCTGGAAGGCATTGCCCGAATGGGAGAGCGGTGCGGTGCCGTAGGTGCGCAGGTGGAACTTCTTCTGGCCTGGCCACCACTGTTTTTAAAAAGTAGCCGTCAGAAACTGTCGCGCAAAGAAGCATTTGCAAAACGCAAGGAAGCCCAACGCACCCAATAATTAGCGGTAACATACGGCGAGATCTGACCGAAGATGTCCCCGTTCAAGACCTCGTCCTCGTCGAGCGTCGTCTGGTTCGCCCACACCTTGTAGTCGGCGAGGACGGAAATCTTGACGCGCGCGATGATGCCGAGGAGACCGAGGGAGGTGGTGGCCGCCAACCAGGTGTCGGAGCCGTCCTTGGTGAGGTGGACGAGGTCGCCGTTTCCGTTGATGATGTCCATCTCGAGCGCGGAGGCAGACACCTGCGACTCTTCGCGTAGGGAGGAACGGTGCGCGCCCATTGCCATTGCTCCACCTGGTATATTTGAAAAAGAAAATTAGTCGGAGGGAAGCGGTTGGAAGGGAAGAGGCGCACCCAGGGTGATGTTCCAGTTTACTGAGTAAATTGAGTTATTATTAAGCGGAACTTTATTTCGAGGAAGAAGAGTGAAGCATACCGAGGGTATATCCGAGAGCCGCGCCGCGGGCCTGGAGCCATTGCGCGCTGCGATTTTCCCTGAGCAAGCCTTTTGTGGATATTGTGGGTGGACTTACACCTGGGGGAAGGTCACGCCCGCCTCGATGACAACCGTGCCGGTGTCGCCGTTCATCTGCAGGTCGGTGATGCGGTTGACCAGGTCAGTCTTGACGATGACGGTGTTCGGGTCGTCGGAGCACATCGTATCGTCTGCGCCGCTGGACATCAGCATTTCGATCGACTCGTAGAAATACTGGAACACTCACACCACATATGCGCATTCTGCGCGGGCGGGGTGAGATTATTCATACATTATTGGCAAGGTAGAAACTCACGCCACTGGCGCGGACGGGGACGCCAGCGCTGGCGGCATTCTTCACGATCGTGACCATCTGGTCCACGGTGGTTGGGTGCTCGACTCTGGCGACGGCGTTGCAGGCGGGGAAGCCCGGGCCATCGAAGGTGTTGTACACCTCGCCTGTCCCGACGTGAGTGAACACCGGGCTGTCGACACGAATTCAGAAACTCACTAGCAACGGCAGCCGTCACGCAGCTCAGCGAAAGGAGCGCAGCGCTGAAGAGCATCGTGGGTGGGATCGAGGAAAATGTACCTAGGATCGGCGCCGTGATTTTTATATAAGTACGTTAGGGCTCTGGAAGCGAAGTGCGGGGAAAGCTGCGATCCATGTGTTCGTCGCGGTGTGGGGAAGTGCCAAGGACAGAGTGTATTGGTGCAGTGGCGATGAAGCGCTCGTTTGACGACCACGTGGACACGTTTGATTTTGATGGGTCTCTGCGCAACTAGCGGGAAGTTGGACTGGAAAGAAACTCCTCATAAACCAGCGTGGGCGCGATTTCTGAATGTTTCGAAAATGGGCGACTCTTGCGGGGGCTACGAAGAGCTGCGAGGCATGTAAATTAAGAGTCATTTAAGCGGCCACTGTGATCACGCCCCCGCTAGGCCTCCGCATGGTCATCTTGGATGGCTGAGCCCATGCGGCTCAGTGACATCGAGAACTGATCGTCGTCCAATTGTCGTAAATCGGCAGAAGTCGGCAACAAAGTTGGCGCAGGGCGCGGGCATGGAGGGAATAATTAATTAATAAAGGCCCCTTTGTTTTTTCTTTAGTATTTGAAGAGGAATAAAGTGTATTATACCAGATCACACCTCGCCTGTGCTTGTCTGCGCGTCGCCGCGGAGGTTGGTCATGTTTGGTTGATTCCGTCGCGTCACTTGTGTCACGGGACGTTCAATGTGGGCGGGCGTCACTTGGGCATCGCCATGATCGACTCGCGGCTCTTCACAATTGACCCACGGCTCGTATGATAGAGCGGAGCGCTAACCTTCCCTGCATTAACCCCCTTTCCTGAGGATCGGCGGTCTGCGGATCCTATTACAAATTTGAAACATCTTCTGCTGCGACTCCGCTCATCCATGCCCGCCTGGCCATACCACCTTCGCAAGGCGTTCGCCCTCCCGCTCGTGGTTGGGACTTTTGTTTGGTCGTTCGCCATGTGCTATGACTGGTGGCTCGCCGACACTGTCCAATTTCTCCTTCTGAGCATAAACTTCCTCCTCTTCATCCTTTCCGCGTACTTGCTTCAAACACTGCCCGCCTTGCAGCCCCCTGAGATACCTCATCGCTTTAAAATCTTTATGCATCAGTGCATCGGCCTCGGTGTGTCCTTATATGCCTAGCTTGTCTGGTGGTAACTAACCCATTTTCCCAGCTCTCCTATTCGTGAATAGATCCCGCGCCATCGGATTAGGCGACCTATTCGATGGCCTTGAAAGCAAAATTCCGCCCAGGTCTGACGCTGAAGATGTTGTAGAATTTTCCTATCTCGTGTTGCGGATTATGGCTCTCTTCTGGTCAACAAGCGTCACATTCCTGACTTGTGTCGTCCTTTCCAGCCGCACCGACTTCCTGGCTGAAGGCGAGAGCAACGATATCTACTTTAATCTAAGTGCGTTCATCGCACCTTGTTGTCTAATAATATTTGACCCTCGTGTCTCAGTCGGTCTCATGACGTGGACTGGGTTCGCGTGGTTCGTACAAATCGTGAAGCCAAATACACTTTCAGTATGTCCTGCTCTGCCGACAACATGCAACTAACTCATGGTCTTTTAGGACCCGCTCCCCCTCCATTCATACCCGATGGACGATCCCTTTGCAAACAGCAGGCAGGAAGACGCTCTGCAGGAGGATCCGTAGCGCCAGAAGGTCACCCGCCCCACGCCTGACTCAGTACCAGTGACTGAGATGATTCTGAAGGACGCTCTTCTAATTGTACATTCAATTGGTTACTTGAGAAGTATTCGATACTGCATGTAGTAAGCACATGTTCTTATTCTTATTTTCATTGAGCCGTGGTGGATGCCCCGTGTGTCGTTTATGTGGATAGAAAGGCCCGAGTGAATGGCCAAACATATGGTGGAAATAAAAGGGAGGGAACATACCTAGTAAATATATTCACATCCGCTTGACTAGCGCTGTTGGTACCTCAGTAACCTTAGCATTGAAGCGAATCCATAAATAACCAACTCCTGGTTTAAATTCTTTACGCCATGAGCTCGAAAATAGAGCAATAAATATGGAGGGTGTACCGTGAACATCAAATGTAGTACGACACTGTAAACGATTCAGGTCCGAGAGTTGTTACCGCCCCACTGGGCGACAGATGAGCGCTGTGGCATCCGAGATCCGTCACCGCTATGAGCCGGGGTATGTTTGGAGTGAATCGCTCGCGGGCATGCCGTGGGTCGTTACTAGAGCCTTTGAGAGGCGCATGGATATCGAGCACACACGAATCGATGTTTACCGTGTATCCGCAGTGTGAAACGTCGGGGAAGAACAAATCAGGGACCGCATGCCGAACAGAGGTGCGAGACCACCGGAGATCAGAGGTGGGCGAGGAAGAGATCGTGAAGTGATGAGTGAACACCATGGCGCTCTGTGCTGGCTGAGGAGGTGCGCGTCCGATCGCCTGGCGGAGCATGTCCGATATGGATTTCGGTGCCTGTTGTCTATGTGAGGGCGACAAGTAGAGAATGAGTTTGTAGCCATTGCTTCGAAGGGGGTTTGAGTGTAGCGTCATTCGGACACGCTGCGCATCTTGCCAGACAAAGTTCTTGTAGTCCATGCGTTCAAGGACAGTGGGCTGGACATCTGTTGTCCTCATTTGATTGCTGAGATCGATTTCTGCGATTGGACGCCATCTCGAAGTGAGGGACAGGAGCGTGTACACGACGAGCAACTGGTCGTGCGGTGGCTCGGCTGAGGCGGTGGTCAAAATGACATGGCCTGGGACGAAGGCCATCCCAGGTCTCTGATAAGATAAGTTAGACGGGCGATGCGAATGGGTTCGTGCCCGTACCGGCCAAGCTTTGGAGCAGTGGAAGATAATATATTTTCCTTCCCGCCAATCGACGAGAAGAAGTGTGCTTTCATCCGTCAATCGAAGGCTTACCGCAAATAAATCCCCGAACACAACCGGGTTCTTGACGAAACCAAGGTGAATGTCCAGAGGAAGGTGAAAAAGGTCTTCAGAAAGACCATTTCGAAGATCGACGCGTGTGATCTGAAGTCGACTAGTGAAAGCGCGTTACTTAGTAGAAGCACAGGACATGATGGAGGGAACTTACATCCTATTGGTGTATGGAAGAAAAAGAAATAAAGCGGAGCGACTGTCGAGCATGTGCACGGCGTAGTCCATAAGACGTGTTGCGCGTGTCCAAAGATGCTCTTTTGTCGCCACGCTCCAGCATTGGAGTTCGACGCCCTGACATGTGGATATCAGAGCGTACTCCGCACCAGGCAGTAGCACTATATCGCCTTGTCCGGCAGCCCAGCTGGAGTGTTCGACGATGATCTGGCGGGAAAGGATAGGCGCCGGTGAACGTGGAAACCAAGACTCTGGCCCAGAGACCAAACGTCTGACTTCCTTGATCAAATCGGCCGTAGAGTATTTGGCGAGAATCTCCGGCGGAATTTCATCCATCAAGCGACGAGCGACCAGGGCCGCCACCAAAGCCAGCCAAAGCGGTCTTGAGTTTGAGATATTGCGACAGAGCTTATTGACCTAAAGAAGGGGAATGAAAGATGGGTTGTGCAGTTTTGAATGGAGTGAGATACCCGCGCCATGGACAATACGGTGTGTACATCTGAAGCAGCAAAAACGCTGTGCAGTATGTCCTCGTCAAGGTCGTGGAAGCGCATCGGGAAATAGAGTGACACAGCCATCGATCAATCATTCACCAAGCTTGCGCATACAGATCAAAACGACTCTCTTCCTTCGAACCTTTCAGAGCCTTTCAGTCTGGCTTCCATCCAGTACAATACTGGAGAAATGATGCCTCGAATCTCACCGGGGTTATGGCGTCCTGCCTCAGATGGCCTCCCCACCCAGAAAAGAAGAGAAAGAAGGCGGGGATCCACGATCCCCCGGAATTATACACTGGCAAAGCACTGGCTCATGCTCTTGAGACTCGTGTGTGGATCTCGACTCTTCGGGATCCGCTAATGTTGGCGGACTGATGTTGTGGCCAAACTCGACGCTTCCGAACTCGGCGGGTGTGCGTTTCTCACTGCTTCCTGTACAAATCCATGCCTGACGACTGCCCCGGCAACACAGAATCATTCAGTCTTTTTTTAGATTCTTCCGCGCTTACAAGGTTCGTCAAACTCAGTTTCAGGTGGATACAAGGCACTTAGGGATCACCTCCGAGCCTGATCGGGATTTGCACCCCCATTGATTGAAATTACACTACATCATCTCGCCGTCACTTGAAGAGTAGAGGCCAGCGGACATACGCCGTAGGGTACGGCTTGTGATCGACAACTGTGAGTAAAGTTCGCGCCGGACACGGGATCGAGGCTGATGTTGATAACCTTCGGTACCAAACTGTTGTAGCTTCGCGCTCATAGGCAGATGCTGCGGAAGTGCTCGTCTTCCTTTCCCGCAAAACAGGTTAGTAATCCACCGTACCACCCCATGCTCTGATGTCGCCACATGGGCATACTACTGGCAAGACTGTTTGATTCTCTGGATGCCTTGCAGGCCGTTGGCCATGTTTTTGGTGACTTCCCCATTTAAATCAAGACTGAATTGAATTGCGGGTCTGATACTATACTCTACTAATAGACAAATCGAACAACCAGGGCTCGGGCCTCCATTTTGGACCAGCGCTAGGCTCGACCAGCCCCACAGTTCGCTTTACACATGATTCTTAACGTGTGAGCCAAGTATATTTTTGGATTTTCTTCTGGCCGCTGCGTGTTCCACGGAGTGAGACAAGTGCGCCATATTCTCATGTAAAATTTGGGCGCTCTCTACTTACAGTCCATACCGTCTGTCGACCTGCAAGCAACATATCAGTGACTTCAATGGAACCGTTCCACACTTCGGCGCTTGGACTTGCGCGTGCAACCGCCTTACTGTAAAATAGGACAAATGAAGGGAGACCCCTTCTTTAGGCACCAGTAATGGCGCTCGAGAAGCTTCTCCCTAATATAAGAGGCAGCCGCAATTTGTTCTCTCTTCTCATCACATCCTTGTTCAACTCATGTCCAATCAGAAAGCAACTCCACCGGTCTCACTGAGCTTAGGCGAGCCGCACTCGTACGTCTGACTTCACTTCTTCCGCTCTGATTGATTTTTAGAATGATTTATTATTTGGGCGGCTGTCAGTAAAAGTTAAGTGGGCTCGCGCAGACTTTCCCAGCGGAATCGACTAGGTCATTCTTCAAAGACATGGACATAAAGCGACTTACAAATAAGATCGGGGTGCCCGGTCAGCAGTGAGGTAGGCTGAGTGGGCCACGAATGTTCGCGACTCCAACCAATTCCGCAGACTCAGAGTCAAGCGAAGACTCCGAAGAGATGGGGGCTCTCAAATTCGAACGGGCCCTTTGGGACGTGTATGGGTTAACAGGGGAGCATGTCCCAGAGGAGCTTCTCAAGGAGTGCCAGCGTAGACTTCGGAACGCCGATCCCGGCTCTGACTCGGAGCTGGACGCGCAGGAAGAGCTGCAATTTCTCGACCAACTTCATCAATACCGGAAGCAGCGTGTGATGTCTTTCGCGACATACCAACCGTCCGGAACAACCGCAAAGAAGCTGAAGCCCAGCCCGTCTATGTTGTCGAAGAGGAAACACTTCTGGGCACTCGTCATCGGCAACGATAATTATCCACTTTCACCACTTGGCGGCTGTGTTAATGATGCGCAGTTCGCCGTAGACTTCCTCACGACCTATATCGGTGTCCCTCGCGATCACATCTTTCACTTGACAAATGCACCTCGGGATGTTATGGTCAACGCATTGTACGACCTTCGTGACGACCATAAAATTCAACCAGGGGATAACATCATCATACACTACTCTGGCCATGGATCATCATACGATTCGAAGGATTTTTTCACCTCTCCCGTGGCTAGCGTGGGATCTATCGAGGCCATATCCAATCGACAGACATGGAGACACCGTTCCAGATATCTGCGAACGTGAATTAAACTCGATCATCTCCGAAATCCGCGCAGCCAAGGGTTCAACACCGCCATCCTCTTTGAGTGCTGCCATTCTGGCGGGGTTCTGCGCTCGCTTGAGGACACTGTTCGCTACATCCCCCCGTGGGAGGAAAAAAGGCAATCGAAATGATGTTCGATGCACCAGCTCAGCATCCTCGCCGCCATTCGAAAACATCCACGCTACCGTCAGAAACGTGGGAGGCCGATATCTCCTGCTTTCTCCAGCTAGCGGCCTGCCAGAATTTTCAGCCGGCGGAGGAATCCAATGGAGAGGAGATTGGGGGAGACAGGCGCGAGTCTGTCTCGCGTCTTTTCGCTACTAAAGAGAATGGGTTTCCCCGATATGGCCGCTTTACATGGGAACTCATCAAGATTTTGCAATCCGATATCGGATTCAACGCAAATTATGCATCAGTGATCAATATGTTGAGCAAACTGGCACCTATGCAAGTACCCGCCGCCGTTGGCTCGCGCAAAAATTCCCAGTTGTGGCTCAGGGATATGATTAATTCCCCTATTTGAACTCCTCACGCGACCATTTTTTAAAATATGAAATAACGAAAATTTTATGTAAACAAACCATCTCGTTGATTGTAGCTCGAATCAAGTTAGTCGTGCAAGAAATATTTTGAATGGACAGATTTCCTACAGTGTTTGAAATGTATTGTTCAATTTGAATTTATTCATCTCATGGACTTGGAAATTCGATGCGCTCTGGCATAGTTTATTCGAGTTGATACCTTAGAACAAAAACCATTCAGGGATTTTCCCGATCAATCAGACTGAACAGCTCCGTTGTTTTGCCGCATATCCAACATGAAGAGGCTAATCCCCAGAACCTGGGGCCACTTTGACCAGTTCTCCCTCGGTCTGCTGAGAATTTGCAAGTCGCGAAAGCTGCAGTTCAACCGCCGCAAGCTTGACATTAATTCGAGTCATATCCTTGGCTTGAGAGGACTTTTCAAACAAAGGCCTTGCTGCCTTCCACAACCTAACTGACTTCACAACCTCTCCCTGATGCTCAAATATGTCAGCAATGTGAACCATGCAGTCCGCCCTCCATCGATGAATATCCATGAAGCTGAATCCATCGAGAGCAATTGTGAACATATTGAGGGCTGTTTCGTGTTCACCAAGAGCCGCAAAGATTTGTGCAAGGCAGCGGAAAGCTGACATTGTTTTGAGTTTATCCCTGGCTTTCAAGGCCATACCCAAGAAGATGATAGACCATCCGAGTGTAGTCTCGATGCTGCCCATGCCAGTAGACAGATCTGCAAGCCTTTCAAGGCAGATTAATGCCTGCTCTTTATCTATGAATTGAGCTGCGGCAAAGGTCTGTGCCAAGAGTATATTGGCAGCTGTATGATCCCCATCCCGAAGGAAGAGGTCTGCCAGTCTCTGGTCAAGCAAAAGAGACAATCCACGCTGTTGGATCCCATGCAAACCCTTGATGTATCGTCGACAATTGTCTAGATTGTCGAGAATAGTTTTAGAGTCAGCCCCAATGGCAGTATCAATGAGGGCAATATTGGCCTTGGTCACAATCGCCTGATATCCTTCTTGCCCAACCTTCGACGCATTAATGGTTTGAATTCTTTGAGCCTGAAGTTTTCGAGAGTCCATATATTCGGTTTTCAAAAGGTATATCTCGGCATCCCAATCTTTGTTAGCTATCCAAAGCGCTTCCTTGTAAGCCACATGATGCCAAAAACTCGGTGACATGTTGGCAGAAAATTTGAACAGACTGATAGTTAGCAAATGCCAGCTGGCATTTGGCTTGTATGTAGCCCGCATAAGCTTGTGCATAGATATCGCCCAGATGCTGAGCATATTCCTGTGCTCTGATTGCATGCTCCATTGCATGCAACGGATCTCCCGTATTGCTCATGATATAAGCCATTGCACAAAGGGACCTTTGTCCCACGTGATGGGGAGATCCGGAGGCGTCGGACAAGGCGAGCGCTGTTCCATACGACTCGATTGCGCGAGGCCAATCTGTTTCCCCCCAACAAAAGTAGCTTCCAAGTGCAGAATGCCACTTTGCTGAAGAAAATCAGTTAGTAAAGATTTTCATGGAGGACTGTACCATACCCTACTGAAGTGGATCCTTGGATGCAAAATGTTCATTTCCAAGCCTGAGGTGGTACTTAGCATCCATCACAGGCAAGTGGTCGCAGCTCAGATAGTCACCAAATATTGGGAGCCCCTGCCACTGTATCACTTGTTCAGATAGATTGATGAAGAGCGGTGCACATCCGGTTTGTGTCCTTCTGTAGAACTGATTCAAGAACAGAATGGCCTCTAAGCTCTGTGGAACTACTGGCTCCAAGATTGAGACCATCCTGGAGAACACTGTTGAAATTTCCCAGATTTTGCAACATTTGCGGGAGGATGGCTGCAGCATTCACATGGTGGAATTGTTCCCAAAGACGAAGGAGTTCATGGAAGTACTGGCGTAACTGTAGCTTCAGCGCATCGGATGGTGGATGAGCACGCAAGATGTACTCTTGTATGGGTATTAGAGCTTTGAGCCGCTGCTCTTCAACATATGCAAGTGATGTTCGAAGTAGAGTGGCTTTGTGGGACATGACATTGCAAATAGGAAGTTGGACCTACACTATTTCACGATCTGTGAGCCCATCGGGAAGCATGGCCAGAATACTGAGAAGCTGTTGAGCCCCTGGTGTCATACGGGGGAGTGAACATCTTCAAGAGTAGCATTATCAGGTTGAGGTCAACGACTGCCATCAGATCTTGGGTTCGCTCTCTGAGTCAGAGAACGAACCTGAGAATCTTAAGGCTATGCGCCGTGCCCGTGACGGGCACGGCCGTCGTTTCAACAAGTGGTGAACGGGTACATCCGTCCCGGTCCCGTGCCGTCATGAGAGTTTGACGGGACGGCCGTCACGGTCCGACAGTCGTACGCCAGTTCCTTTTCTCACCAGTGCGGGTACAGGTACAATAGCTATGGCTTACTTGGAGCATTGGATGATAATGCATCGCCTCCGAGATATTTTCTTCGAGGTTTCACGGTCTCCAAGAGTTTAAATCATTCTCTTACTCGGACGCTCGTCGTAAACGCGTGCCTTGGGTTGCTCAAACATCATTAGTAGCCAGGAACCACTAACTAAGAGTAATTTGGCCATGTCATCATCGCCTCACGTTAGCTCTGCGGTGTAAAGGGATCAGATCTATAGATCCCGTTCCGCTACACCGTAATTACTTAGATTAATCGCGTGCTTCAACAATTTGGGTCTAGACACACAAACGGGCTCTAGACTTTTGAACTAGGGCATGCATTGGACATTATTAATTTTGTCCGACACCATTTGGACCCTCAGTATACTTCAGAACACCCCAACGCAAATTCTGGAGGAGCGACACGTTCGATATGATCAGCCCATCAATTGCAAGTTCATTGTTGCCCAGGTCCGCGAAGAACGTTATTACGGACGTCGGATGTACATTTTCCCAGTGAGAATCTGATGAAAGGCTCGGAGAACCCACGCTCGATGATCCGCCAAGTGCTTAATTCCTTTATTGTCTGCTCAAATTGCAGCCCTATTTTGATATGGATCAAATAACCTGCCACATAATTGTTGGCAACACAAAGTATGCGTCTTATCCCGACGCGGATTAAGCCGGTTACGCGGAACATAATATATCTTTTGAATGCAGGGCGCCCAGTGCAGCCATCACAAATCTGCAAATCCATGCCGAATCCGGCTAGCATCCACTTTAGTTCACATGCGCACCTAATTCAGTAACTGATCAAGTGCTGCCGAACTCGGAGCCGTTGGGCCCCCCAACACACCGCAAGGCATCATTTTGCTACGACGAGGTATAAAAAGCAACCTGAATTTATTGTCAGGATCATCCCTCCTGCCCTATTGATCATGAGCGGACTCCACTTCACCCTCCTCCTTCTCCTCACTCCGCTCCTCGCCTATTCTCGGAATGATAACCTCGGAGAGAGGTCAACAAATTCTGTTGGCGCCAGCGCATGCGTAATTTATGTTTTTTCACCCGAATTCACACTCGCTAACGTCCTCCCAGTGCGCCATCTTCCAGAACAAGCCTAGCCTGGCATCAAAAACAGTCTTTCCAAATTCCGCACCATATAACGAGCAAGAGGCGTCCTACTACAACTCGGAGAACATCGACTTGAAACCCGCGTGCCGCATCTCGCCCATATCCGCTGCCGATGTCTCTCTCATCGTCAAACTTGCGACGAAAGCGGCGTGCACGTTCGCTGTTCGGTCGAAAGGTCACATGAATTGGGCAAGTGGCTAGCCTGTTTCCTCGGCTTAGACTGACATCTCGTGCAGGAAGGGGCCTCCAATATCGGACCGTCTGGTTTTACCATCGATATGCAGAAGATGAACCAGATAACACTGGCCGCTAACAAGAGTATCGTGGCCTTGGGGCCGGGGTCCAGCTGGGGCGAAGTGTATGGGAAGCTCGACCCGCTAGGCGTGACGGTTCTGGGCGGGAGAACCGCCGGAGTCGGTGTTGGTGGTCTTTTGCTCGGCGGTAATTATTCTTCCTCCTTTCTTGTAATGTCGTTAACTCACAGCCATCCGTAGGCGGGATATCGTTCCTCTCTGCCGAACACGGATTCGCCAGCGACAACGTGTTGAACTATGAGATCGTTCTGGCCGATGGGTCGATCATCAACGCCAGCCCGTTCGCCAATCGTGATCTTTACATCGCGCTCAAATACGGCAGCACGAACTACGGTATCGTTACCAGGTTTGAATATTCTGTCTTATGTGATAATTTGCCTGACTGATTTTCACCTGAAGGTTCGACGTCACGGCGTTCCCCCTTGGCCAAATATGGGGCGGTTCTCTCTTCTTCAACGTTTCCGACGGTTTCGCCCTCCTCGAGACACTGAAGGACTTCTCGAACGAGCTGGCAAACGATCCGAAGGGACTATCGGCCGTCAGCTTCGCGTTCAGCGCAGATGCACAGGACTACATTATCTGGTCGTGTAACGTGTACCTCAAGCCCGTCGCATTCCCCGCCCCGCTTTTCACCGAGATATCCAAATTCACGCCGTTTGCCAGCACCATGCGCTTCACCACCCAGCAGGACGTAACAAACGAAGTTCAGCAGTTATTCGGAAGCGGAGCGCGTGCCAGGTGGTTCACGTTGTCGCTCAAGATTGATTCTCAGATCATGTTCGACATATACAAGAAGGTGCATCCAATCGGTTCAAATTTTGCGTTGTTAAATTGCTGACGTCGTGACATCAGGGATCGGCAATGTTCAAGCCTCTGCAGGGCAAGCCAGGTTTTTCGGCTGCGTTTACTATTCAACCGATGAGCAAGACGATGGTCGCCGCCAGCTCGCGCAACGGCGGAAATCTCATGGGAATGTCTACCACCAACGGCAACCTCCTTCGTATGTTGTGGCCATGCACTCATTAGCCGCTGCTCACATCCATTGCAGTGCTTCTCGCGGCGCTATTCTGGACGGATCCGGCGGACGACGCCATATTCAACGATACGTTCAACAAGTTCACCGTGTGGGCGCAAGCGGAGGCGACCCGACGCGGGTTCATGACGAACTATCTGTACATGAACTATGCTCTCGGGTCACAGCCCGTCCTCCACTCCATTGGAGCCGCGAACGAGGCCAAGATGCGCTTGGTCCAGAAGACGTACGACCCATCCAATCTTTACGGCAAATATTGGGTTGGCGGCTACAAATTGTAGTTTAAGCCCGCGAAATAACTTCCCCCCTCGGATTCGCGTTTTAATGGTTCTTAAAGGACACAGCTTCACTATATATAATTAGACATGGGGGTTGTACCGAGACCTGTAACTAAATTTAAATAATATGTACACGGACAGATGGTCATTAATAGATCTTGTTTTGTTCCTGGACTGCCGCTCTGAAAATAAATCACATTCATGCACGGAGATCTTTGAAAGTGATTATTAATTTCTTCTCTATGCAAACCGCACACGCATACATATCTCTAGCCCGTGGTCTGGGATTATTCTCCTGATTTGGTTCGTATCCAGACAATGCCAAATAGTGGGTGCAGATGGGAACCACTGAGCCTCCGAGCCACTTTGTATTCCCTCCATTCCTGGTCATATTAAATATTTCTTGCCCTAGCTCGCAAGTGTGTGTCTCACTGTCGAGATTCACAACCTCGTAACTTCACCACTGCGCTGAGAAGTAGAGATTGAGTAATTTCGATGGAGGGGGAAATTCTATTTTCTCATTGACATGCAAGTGGCATGGAACGGGAGACACGATTGACATAGACGGGCATAGTATAATTTTCAGGCTGGTTGAAATGTAACGGCATTTCCTCCTGGACAAATTTCCCCGCAACAACTGGTTAACCCAGACCTTGAAATGCTTCTGTAGACTAATATGCTTTACTCCAAACACTCAAAAATAAAATAGAGAGAGACAATTAGCCGATGTGAGTAACCGAGAAGCCGTGAATTCAAACTCTACTAAATAAGCTAATCGGTAAGTATCCAGCACTGCCATCGTCATGTTGACCTAAGAATATAGCATTCCTACTTCAGTGTATCCTAGTATGGGCGTGGGCGATTAGGAGAAACAAATGTGCAGATCACAAAAGAACTCGACAGGCGGAGCAAAATCTGATGCTTTGGCAAGGGCATTTCATCGATCAAATACCCCTCTGATTACAAACGACACAATTCAAAAATATTGGACTACTGTGGAGAACCATGATAAAGGCACTTCCCCGCGTTCAATCACATCCTGGCCTTAATGGATCCAAGAACCTCAATTAGACTGCCCCAGTTCCATCAGAGAGGGTTAAGCAACAAAAAAAATCAATGACTCAATGCGATCGTGAAGCTCTGGGCGCGCGACTTGGGAACGACGCCTTCCATGGTGAGCTGCGGTAAATCCATGAGTCGGCTGAAAGCTTAGTATATGAGGAAAATTCAACAAACCGGGGTGCCTACATCTGCCCAAACACCAGGATCAGGGTTGAGCCAGGACGTCACGGCCATGCCGGTGGTGGAGTCTATCAAGCTGAGGATCGCCCGCCACGTATCAGATAAAATAGTTCAAGACAAATTCGGCAATAGCGTCGCGTACTTGACGCTTGGTCCGGTGCCCACAGTTTGCATTTTGAATACGACGGGAAGCTTGCTTCCAGCGACGACCTGCGAGCGATCTCCTAGAAGGGCTCTGGAGTCGGCAGTGCCATAGGAAACAAAGAACGCGGGCTGCCCGGCACTCTGAATGGTGAAAGTGCCGGCCGTTGCTTGGGGAACAATGAACCACTGCTTTATGATCAGCCAAATACTTCTCGGTGGGGGAGCTATCCCTCACATCCTCTTCGGCAGCGCCGGGAATTACGGCGTAGGTGAAGATAGGGACTCCATTTACCCCAATATTGCCAGCGAGGTTGAAAACTTGGTTCTTGGAGTCGAAAATCTTCACCAGTGTAGCGGCACCGGCGAGGGCAGTGATGTTGAGCAAGTTAACCATGTCTGTCGTCGACTGGGGAGGAAATGCACTCTGTAGAAGTAGAGACTGTGGTGGAGGGTTTATATACCCTCAGGATTTCAGGAATCAGAAGCTGATGTTTTCGAGTGAACAGAATGGACGGTGGATATTGGACAGCGACAACCATCTCTCACTTGCCTGCTAGTGGCACGGGAAGGCATCCGACGTGAAGAAGTGAATAATAATAGTTCCGGCGCTCTGGTCCAGGAACTCGAGCCGAGCAAGCAGTTTATATGGAGTGCCAACTAAGGGTCTACGAGTAAAATCTGTTGGAATCACTGATGATTGGACTGATTCTCATACGGGAGTATGAAAGTACCGGAGTCTGAATGCTCTTCTCACGCCTCTTTTGCGAGGTGTTCCGACCGTTTGTGGGCCGATAAAATGCAATCAACACATATGTACATCTGGCTGTTCTCTCTCTCTCTCTCTCTTTTGCCTTTAGGATTGAGTGTCGAATGTGGTGCGTTGGTTTTGAGAGAGCGAGTGCTCAATTACAGTAAGTGCGATTAATATCATCTCGTGAGCAGCCAATTAAGTGGGTGTGGATATCCACCTCTCCCGGATGACATTAATCGCGATGACAGCAATCGCACTTATTTGCCCGCTCACTGTTCCTCTCTGTAGTAGGATGACTCATTGGTAATTATCGCACTTACTTAGCCGCTCACTGTCCACCTGTAGCATCATTTCCCACCGCCCAAACAAGGCGAATCGGTCGAGACTTCGAGGATCCAATATTTCTGTGTTTCTGTGAAAGCACGCAGTGAGTTACCTGCCTTTTAGAAACATTTATTACCGGGAACCACTCTCTTTCTCTCAGGACTCTAGATGGTATCTCAGGGGCAACCCTCAATGTATTCAAAATACCCGTTGTTTGCAGGTTTGAACGACGTTGGATCCAGGAAGCTTGGTTGCGAGCAAAAGGAGCAATTTACCCTAACAGTGACACGTGACGAACTGGATGCTGAGTGGGAAGACAAACAGGAACAAAGTGTATGGTAATCCCTGGCCCTTTCAAACGCGTTAAATTTTGGGGGTACGCAAGGGGTACGCGCATAGGGACTTGAACATTCGAATCGTATTTTTCGGGGATGCCCCATAGTTCAGGATTTCCGATTGGCAAAGAAATGAGCAAAATAGAATTCGTCCCAAAAAAGAGAATCTCATCTCCAGCCAATGGGTTGAAGCTGCAGCTGAGGTAATCTTGGAGAACGCCGAGTCGGCACTGATCGGCACGGCAACTTTCTGGTGCAGCGGCAGTTTGGGCAAGCCTTTCGACGCCTTTCGACGCAACATTCCAGAGCCTTTCGGGTTCAACGGCCTGTGTTGTTCCTTCGGCCTGTGTTGCTCCTTCGCTCGCACCACCACCTCGGCGGATCCTTTATATGTTTATGCTTGTTCATGCTTGGCTACGGCCTCTCTCTCCAATCTTCTTGGCGCTAGCCCGCATCTTTGTCCCCCAAGAGATCTACACCCGCACAATAATGGAGGAAAAGGCGTGTCGCCGTCCGCGGAGCAGCACTCACCCCCGTCCCTGTCTCCACCCCGCCCAGACAAACAAAGAAAATGACGAAGCGCTAGAAGCGCCCGCCGGCGCGCTGCTCTCCGCGACCCTGGACCGTCGTCGCCGCCGGCGGGTTACCCGGCGAGACCTTACGCGTGCGTCCTTCTCACCCTGCTACATCCTGCTAGATCTACGCCCTTCCGCCCTCCTCCCAATTGAATCCACCCTCCGCTCGCCTAAGCAGTATGGGTACCGCACTTTGAGGCCCGAACAAGCACCGGCGTGCCGCCGCAATGGGCGCCGTGAACGGCGACCAATAACCACGCGCGCGAACAACCAACCTCACAACACCACCCAGGATTGCGCGCGGATATTATCAAGTACGCGCCGTCTTGCCTTCTTTTGTTTCTACCATGCGCGTCGCCTTCTTTCGACAATGGCTCCCCTCGCCGTTGATGATGAGTGATATTGCGTCTCCTCGCCGACTGTCTTTTGACGCCAATAGTAGTATTGTCAATCACGTCACCAATGCACCACACTAACCACCCCACCCCGCAGGAACATATAAACATACAAGCGCCTTGCTGCGGTGGCCGGCGGAAGCATCTCCGCTGCCCACGGACGCGGACGCGGACGCCGTCGCCGTCGACCCACAAACCCCGCGCTCACAGGATCTCGCCGTAGACACGGGCCCCGAGCTCGCAGGCCCCATCGCGCTCACGTCGCTCCGCGACACCGCGCGCGAGCAGGTGTGTAGCGCCCGCCTTTCTATTCTTTCCATTTCTAACCGCACGGGGTTTCCGTTTTTCGGGATAGAGCCGCGTGCGCACGGATTTCCAGATTCGAGCTGCGCGGGGCGGTTTGTCGCATTCGGGATGGGTGGGTTTTATTTTATTTTTTGGGGCTGCACGGGACGATATCGATTTTCCTTCCAACTCCGCACAGTCTTTCTAATGTTGTGCGATGATATTTTTTTTCGCCTGCTATTCCGATCTCGCAATTTTGCGTCGTTATTTTGACCGCAATTCGACATTTTATTTACCCAATGTTTCTAACCTTGCACCTTTCCGCAGCTTGTTCATCCCGACCGTGCGATCCATTCTCCTTCTTTATCCCTCTCATGCTACTGGAACGATTTTTACCCCACAAATTACAGGTCGGCAGACAATCACCGGCCCGGGAAATTATACGGAGCTCTCGCTTATAAGCGAGGCGACCGATATTCACCTCGCTTGTTTAATCACTTGGTGAGCCTCAACGATATCCACGTATGATCTTTGATCTTGCTCTCAGGTATCCTTTGTCGTCTATCGATTCATCTGGGCGATCCATCTTGTATTTTATTTTATCTCGCCTCAGTATGTCTGAATTTTATTAAATGTAATCTGGCCTACATACAGAATCTGTTAGCCCAGTGGTAGTGCACCACTTTCAGTGATCTTTTTTTACTTTACTGCGCCCACATCTACACATTCCTTCTCATGCTTTTTCTCACTGAAGTACTAGGGATTCATCATTTTCTCGCCTCGTGAATTGTTTTGGCATGCTGAGTTTAGCTTCGAATCTATCAGCGAATGTTTATCCACTCAGCACCGGTGAGCTGCGCGAAGATGCTCTAACAGCTCGGTCTTTTAGTCTTACCTTTTTCAACAGCATTCTGGGTGCGCCGCCGATAGCCGACGACGCGTAATTTAAAGCACTGAACTTATTTGACACCGTCATCATCTCCAGGTATAGCCTTTTTGATATCCTTCATTTATTTATTCTGATTAGTTGCGCCTACGTGGATCGGAATATCCGCGAGTTCATGATGGCGAGTCTCTTGCTTCATGAACATTGCACCGGCCCATTCTACATTGCGTCTACGACGGTACTTGAAGTAAGGGACTGGATGAACGCCCGCCGGACTCGAAGCACCTTGACGCAGACGAGCGATGAAGCCTAGGCAAGGCGCCACCCACGAAATGTACAGAAGAGAAGTCGCGTCGAAGAATTCCTATCACGGTGACGCCACCTCTCATCTCAACACCACTCTCTGCATGGAAAATGACACCCAACTCGCCATCTCAAGCCTCCGTGCAACCTTCGAGTCCATGAGTCTGGCACTTCGCAAAAACATCTTTCCCAGGAAAATGCTCTCCTCAAAAGGCAAACCGCATTGAAGGTGATTTTCGGTGTTCTTGACCGCGAACTGCTCTGAGCTGGTGCTTTTCCCTCCAGACTCAAGTCGACAGCTTGACAAACGCCTGTGGTTCGGAGCAGAGTCCCGCGCGGGATACTGCGCCGATGGCGAGTGAGCCCCTGCATTTAGTTATTGAATCCTCAGCTGAAACTCCGCAACTACAGAAAACCGAGGCAGATTCGGTAAGTATTTGTTATCATCCTTAGCAATAATTATCTCAGAATCTCAACGAGTCGCAACTCCATACGCCAAAGACGATGAGGAGGAAATGAAGAAAAGACAGAGTTCGTGTTATCTGGTCCCTCATTCTCGCGCGCTCATTATTAATATGAAGATCTGAGGAAAAACAAGAAAGTCTATCTCAACGTGCGTTTACAAGAAGCCGAGGCGAGTCTTAAGGATCATGGCGAAGACGAAACGAAGAAAAGAGGGAGTTCGTGTTATCTAGTACCTCATTCTCGCGCCCTCATTATTAATATGAAGTTCAGAAGAAAAACAAGAAAGTCGGTCTCAACGTGCGTTTACAAGCGGTCCAGGTGCGTTTTGAGGAACTACGGGAAGGTCATGTTCTTTATTTTCATTCTTTAACTTATCGGTCTTTGTTCACGGAAGTGGTTGAGCTGAATCAGATGGAGCTCCAGCAGGGATCCCAGGTCAGTCAACTCATGATGGCCGGAGCGTTGAATTGAAGAAATCCGCATCCGTCCAGCCACCGTCGCCCGAAGAGAGGTGAGCTAGTTATATCCTCTATCTCAAAGTTGTCGATAATTAAACCACCTTGCTGAAAGGCTTCTGATCGGACCGGCGACCGTCTGTCTATGAATTCTATCAACACAAACTGTTTTGCTATGACAAGCTGGACTCAAGCCTATCCTCAAAGCAATCATGACAAGCTGCGGGATGGACTACGGAGGTTCCTCTCTGAGCTGGGTTCCATTTTTGACGGCTGTGGGGAGTCAGTAATGTAAACGCCGATTGCCGGGGAGTCATCTTCTTACCTATCTCCATGTGTCCGTAGCATACATATTGATGCGACGTATGTAGCACGGGCCCGGTTGTTCCTTAATGGACCGCGCCGGCAATACCAGCTACCTACCTACCTACCATCCTCGTCCTGTGAATGAACAGTTACGTGCGCGCATGGTTTTCATGATTGATGTTAGATATTGTATGGCAAGATTTTACTTATTGACGTGATTTAGCGAGCACAAGGAGATGCTTGTAAATAAATAGAAGGTGAATTAGACTAGAAGACGTCATTTAGGTTGGAGATGGAATAGAGGGGTTTACGCGACTAGAAAAAGACAGCCATTGACCGATATCGAGTTCTGCAACAATTGGGGAATGAAAATTTAAAGAAGATAGTATGAGCATTTAAAATGCTGCGCTTGTTTAAAGATCGAGAACTATTGCATATTACCGTGCTCTGGCTTTTACAGTGTTCACATCTTATTCAGGACAGCAGGACAAGTAGTAATAGGCTGTTGCCAGCAGGTGCGCAGGCATTGTGGCGGCAAGTATGAAAATCACCTCCTAGAAAAAATTGCGTACTGAAAGTCACCCACTTGAAGGCCTTTGGAAACTCTGGTCCCAAGTACAATAACCTCAATAGGTTGGAACTTTCAACAAGCTATGAACATAAAAAAACCTCATATTATTGGTTGCAGCGGAATATAGAAAGCTGGTCGTGAGTCCGAGGCATGATGATGCAAGAGTCTGCTCACTGAATTCACTTATCAAAGTCTCCAAAATCCTGACTATAAATATCAGTACTACAAACTACATGCAGGTAATCTGTAGAAAAAACATGTTTGTACAAGATTGAATGCTGAGCCAAGAAAGCAGGAATCTAAATAAATGTGGGTCTTTCATGATGAAGTGTGAAGGAACTAGGATCACCACTCTAGATTCCCAGGTGGATAAACGGTACCCATCGTTCAGGTGGCACTCCGGCATCCCGCATCTTTCGAACAGCAAGCTGCAGTGCTTTTGCAGCCTCAGATGCTCGAGGCCTTTGTCCACTGCCTAACAAATGGCTGTAGACAGTTTCCGCAACAACTGGCCCATCTTCATCCATCATGGACCACATGGTGGCAATGGCTCCTTGAAATCCTGCAGCAATGAAACCACCACCCAAGTGGAATGACTCATTCACTAGTGCAGCATCTCCTTTAGCCGTCTGGCATGCAGCAAGGAATACAAATTCAGCATTTGGCAGGGACATCTGGAGAATGGTCTCGAGCTCCAAAGTTCCACTATAGAGCTGGAGGCAGCTTTTTGGAGGCTCTATGATATTCTGCTCTCCATGACAAGCTAGATGGATCCAAGCACAATCATTCAGTGTCTGCTTGACTGAATCTACAGTGGTGTTTTCGCCAATGAGACTCTGGACCCGGTATTGATTCCCAGCGATGGAGGTAATCTTAGTGATTTCTTCTTCAACTCCAGGGAGTTCTTGGTCTCCGCTAGGACCAGTGTGTGTGACCCCAACCAAGCCAATGCAGGGTAGATCAGTTGAAAGTGCCTTGGAGTTTGCTTCCTGGAGAGCTCCGAGTGTGGGGGTATATGACTGTATGAATTGATCCGCAGAGTCTGCAGCATGCAGAGGCAAGCCGGTGAAATCTCCTGTAGGACACCACCACAATCTGCCAGAAGTGATACCATTCTGTAAACAAAGTGAGTAATAATGCATTTGACAAAATGGGCAGAACTCACAGAATTCAGGACAGCATAGATTGGTTGTACAATACAAGTCCAGACCCAGCTCAAATACCCATCCTTGCCCACTTCTATCCCTTCTTGGTACATACGAAGACGGGCCTGTGGTAGTTCTCTGGATCTCACATTACGCCCTCTGATCAGATGTCTGAGGAGACTTTTTTGTGCTTTTAAATGGTTGACAGACACAGATGGCAGGGGAAGAAGAAATGGATCTGAGGTCGGGTTAAGGAGAATAATTGAGTCACAATGATCCTGATGGGAATTGAGAACAACAATAGGCCCATGCTGAGATGCCTGGCACAGATCTGTGTATGGTTTGGGACGCAGAAAGTTCTCAAGGCCCGGATGATTTCGAATCTCATTAATCAATGTATTCGATTGGCAGCCACCCTCTGTGGATGCAGAGCATTTCCACTATAGAGTTCTACAGATAGGAGTTTCAACTTTTCTGCCTCCCCATGGGGCAGAAAATCAAGGTTGGTTTTCAGCTGCAGCAGCTGTTGGAATGTGGTTCCTAACCCTTGTTCAAGGAGCTCTATTGCAAGTGGAAGATTTAAAGACTCAATGCAGGCACAAATGGCCATAGAGGTTGCCTGAGAAACATGGACTCTCATGTTTACATCTTGACGGACTGATACAGAGCTACCAATCCAGAGGATCTCGGGTAAGAGATGGAAGGCAGCAGAGTAAGCCTTGAGGATATCAGATGGTCTGTGAACCTTTGCAAATAATGCCCAGTTGAGGGCTGAGTGCCAGGATTTTACAAGATCCGATGTGTTGCTTTGAAAGGAGTTGCTGTAACTGGATAGGGCAGCTTCGAGGTCTTTCACATCACCTGATCTTTGATATCGGCGAGTGAATGACACTGCCAAATTCTGCAGACGTCCAGCCCGGTCTGGATGCCCTGCTGGTGTCTGCTCCACAGCAGCCTGATCGTTCTGCAGTGCAGCCTCGAGATCCTTCACATCACCTGATCTTCGATATCTGTCAATGAATGATGCTGCCAGATTCTGGAGATATCCAGCCCGGTCTGGATGCCCTGCAGGTGTCTGCTCCACCACAACCAGATTGTTTTGCAGTATAGCTTCGAGGTACTTCACATCACCTGATCTTCGATATTGATCAGCAAACGACACTGCCAAACTCTGGAGATGTCCAACTAGGTTTGGATGCCCCTCATGTGTCTGCTCCAGAGCAGCCTGATTGATCTGCAGTGTAGCTTCGAGGTCCCTTACATCCTCTGATCTTCGATATCGCTCCCCGAATGATGCTGCCAGATTCTGGAGACGTTCAGCCTGGTCTGGATGCCCTGCTGGTGTCTGGTCCACAGCAGCCTGATCATTCTGCAGTGCAGCCTCAAGGTCCTTCACATCACCTGATCTTTGATATCGGTCCCTGAACGACACTGCCAGACTCTGGAGACGTCCAGCCCGGTCTGGATGCCCCTCAGGTGTATGCTCTACAGCAGCCTGATTGTTCTGCAGTGCAGCTTCGAGGTCCTTCACATCACCCAATCTTTGATATCGGGTCCCCAAATGACTCAGCCAGATTCTGGAGACGTCCAGCCAGGTCTGGATGCCCCTCAGGTGTCTGCTCCACAGCAGCCTGATCGTTCTGCAGTGCAGCTTCGAGGTCCTTCACATCACCTCCTCTTTGATGTCGTTCAGTGAACAACGCTGCCAGATCCTGGAGACGTCTAGCCAGGTCTGAATGCCCCTTGGGTGTCTGCTCCACTGCAGCCTGATTGTTTTGCAGTGCGGCCTCGAGGTCCTTCACATCACCTGATCCTTGATATTGGTCCCTGAACAACACTGCCAGATTCTGGAGACATCCAGCCAGGTCTGGATGCCCCTCTGGTGTCTGCTCCACAGCAGCCTGATTGTTCTGCAGTGCAGCCTCAAGGTCCCTCATATCACCTGAGTTTTGATATTTGTGCATGGACAACACTGCCAGATTCTGGAGATCTCGGGCCAAGTCTGGATGCTCTGTGGGTGTCTGCTCCATGACAGCCTGATTGTCCTGCAGTGCAGCCTCAAGGCCCCTCAGATCATCAAGTATCTGATTCCTTTTTTCCTAAAGACTCACTGATTGCTCAAGTTCATCTTCTCCTCCATCCTCTGATGTCACTGGTTTTGCCTCCAGAACCTGGAGAATACCAAAGAGATGTCAATGCACTTCCCCTACTACTTCCTTGTTGCACACACCACCCTGTGATCCACAGCCAAATTTGATTTGCTCTTGGTTGTCAACTCTGACTCCTTCAGCCACAAGTTCAGAATGTAGCAATGGAAAACAAATGTGGTCTCACTGGCATGGCTATTCAAGTGGGGGCGGGATCAGGGACTAAGACACACATTTGACAGCTCTTATATGTCTCCTAGTGCTGTGTGCTGATACACATCTCATCTGTCGATCAAGAAGCGAACTGCGGTGAGTTTCCGCAGTATTTATCCTTCCTTTGTAATTATTCATGTGTGGTAGTACCATTGTGCTGAATCACCAGTACCGGCCAGCTAGCTAACCTCTGCAGCATTCCACACAATACACGATGTTATATTGGGCCGAAGATACACATACTTATTGCTGCATCACGCAATACAGCAGATTGACACATGTTCTTAGCGTGTTAGCTTACATTCTGTCTGTGTCAGATTTCTACCCATGGGATATTATTATCCAGACAAACTCCGGGAGACAAAGATTGCCGCTCAGAGAAATAATCAATTTATATTGGTGGCTAATAATAATGATGGCCCGCAAAAGTCGCGCAGTTGCTAGGGCTCGATATTCTAGTACACAAATTTACCTCCCAGGTGATCCCAAACATGATCACTGAGAAATGAAAAACAAGAGATAGGATTCGTACATGTCAAAACCCCGCCGACTCCGCAGATATTGCCGCGGACGAACTCACAGGCCACGTCGCGTTCACGTCGCACTGCGACATCGCGCAGGAGAAGGGACGTAGTATTAGGTGTTCTTCGTTTCATTGATGGGGTTTTTTTTTTTTTTGCTCGTGCACGGACTTTATAGGGTTTTTTTTTCGAGCCTCACGGGTTCTTCGTCTTCGGGCTGGGTTTACTAGACCTCGCTGCGCGATTTTTCCACTTCTCGCTACAGGGCTTTTCGGATTCGGTTTTCATTCTATTTCCAGCAGCGCGGGTTTTGATTCTTCGGGATAAGTCCCATCTTGTCTTGCACTCGCGGCGCGATTTTCAATTTCTTTCCCGGCGCACCTTTCCTTCCGCAATTTCTACTTGACCCCGTGTCTTTCGCAACGTCTTTTCAACTTTCCGTGATGACTTTTTATTTGTTTAGCCTGATCCTATCCCAATTCTGGAAAGCCTGCGGGGGATCAATGTGTTCCCGTAGACGGCGCATGTGGAGAGCGTGGCGGTGTTGAGGCTGGCGAACGACGATGACGGTGGGCTTGGCGGTGGGGATTGAAGGGGAGGGGGAGGGAATGGAAGCGCAGTACGTTGGTGCCCATTATTAGCCTAATTGAAGTATGTATGGTGTCCCGGATATTGTCGTATGTTCGAATGAATATATTGTTTTTATCAGGTGCGCCAAAGTTCTTTCTTCCTTCCTACGCGAAGTCTCTCCGTTGCCCCCGCGCCGTTGCCCCATGCTCCCCTCACACGCGGACGGACCTCGAGACTGTAAGGTATTATTTGGAGCGGGTCACGGGAAAAGCGCGCAGAAAATCTGGAGTTTTGGTGGGTCAAGGGTGTGATTTCCTGCGTCGTTTCATCACCAGTAGGCCGTATTGATTGTTATAACGGCTGTATTCATTTTTATACAAGGTCACAAAAGAATGTAGCCGTAGTTAAGAAAGTACGCTAATTTGAGCTGCGAGCCCGTGCTTGGACCGCTTATGATGGAAGTGATGGAAGCGCGTGTAATTTAGAAAAAAATATGGGAGTAGATTAAAGACGCGCCCGAGTAACGTGCCTTTGGTGGGAAGAAATTCGGAAGCAAGTCAGAACGGCGGGAGACTCGTCAAATTGGCAGGGGACGTGTCAAATTGCCGAGAGTCGCGGTAGTTTGGCGGGCGTCGCGTTAAGGTGGCTCGAATCGAGTTAAATTGGTGGGAGTCTCGTCGAAGCACCACAGACGCACCAGATACCTGGGATTTCCCGGATATAAGCTAAGTCCCGTATACCACGGGTTGCTGATAACGCGTACGGCGAGGGCGAGAAAAAAATACAGAATCCCCGCGTCAAGTCCCGGATCTCGATTCGATTTTGAGCTTTGAAATGGGTGGAGGTGGGAAATTGAAAGGAAAAATCAATTTGAACTGAGCAGGCGAGGTGAATGCAGAATGAAGTGCGCAGATCAGCGGGAAGTCCACAGCTCGAGGTTAGATTCCTCCGGTGAAAGGTCCGGCTATGCGGTGTATATTTTCGGAATGCCATGGCGCCCGAGATCGGAAGGCGCGAGTTGGAGCCAGGAGCGTTGCGGGGCTTCGAAAAAATCGAGTTTGCATGGTGAGAAAGATTTGAAAAAAGGGCTGCGTCGGTTGCGGGAAGGCGCTAGCCCAATTATTATAGGATTTTCAAAGTCGTGGTTTTTGAGCCACGAGGGGCTTCATAAAATCGAGTGTGCATAGTAAGAAAGGTTTGTGCGAAGGCGCTGCGTCGGTCGCGGGAAGTCCAGGGCTTGATTTGGAATGTGTAGCCTTCAAAGTCGTGGTTTCGAGCCAGTAGCGCCGAGAGCTGATTCGAACAGACGTCTATACCTGCTGCGTACGTGGACGTGTGGGCCATTTTACTATTTGCTTCCGTGCACCATTGCGCGTCCGGGCTTTATATAATTTTGTCTACTCTTGGGTATATTCCCTGATTTACGCAGCGGTCCAGGACAAAAAGAGCGACATGAGCCAAACAGGAGCCAAGCAAGGACTCAGGTTTGATTCGAACAAGCGTACGTACGTGGACGTGGCTCCATCCTTTTTAGTACATGTAGCCGGGAACCATGCACCTACTAGATGTATTTAATTTTCTTCTACTCGTGGGTATATTTCCCGCTTTTTGCATGTTGGGAAGAGAGGCAGCCTTGGTATGGCCACGCTTGTCCGTGCTTGTTCATGTTTGGCTGTAGCCTCTCATTCAAATTTCACCATCCTCGGCTACACCCGCAAAACAAATGGAGGAGCCGCCAGTCGTTATCGGCGACACCAGCGGCGCGTCACCGTCCGTGGAGCAGCATCCTGGGACGAAGAAACCGCGCCTCCAGCTAGGCGCCCGTCTCCGTGCCCTCCCATGCCCCGCTCCGCGAAAAAAAATAACGACTAAAATGACGAAGCGCCAGAAGCGCAACCCCGGTGCCCTACCAGAGCCGTGCTCGCCTGAGGACGTGTTGTGGCTCGAGATCCGCGACGTGCTCAGCGCGGAATGCGTCGACGCCGCCTTTGCGGACGGCATCGCGTTGGGTGAGATGGAGCTCGAGGTCGTCGCACTGTGTTCCACTGGTGCGTGCCTGCCATGCTTCCTTTAAGGTATATATTTGTTTATTTAATAGCATCAGGCGGCCCACTCGCGACGTCGCCGGCTCTCGTCGTCGTCATCCCCGGCGGGTTACCCGGCGAGCCCGTACGTGTGCGCCCTTCCCATCCTATGTACTTTGCGCTTAAAGCCCGCTTGATCTACCCCCTCCGTCCTCCCCCCACTCGAATCCACCCTCCCCTCGCCCAAGCAGTACGGCCCTACGGGTACCGCACCGAGATCACACCGTACTTTAAGGCGCCGAACAAGCACCAGCGTGCCGCCGCCGCAAAGAGCACCACGAACGGCGACCAAATAGCCGCGCCCGAGGACAACCAACCACTCACTACACCACCACCCAGGACTGCCCCCTTGCCACTCCCATAATCTGGCAGGCGCTCCTTGCCGTGCGTGCCGATATTATCAAGTGCGTGCCGCCTTCCTTCCTTCTTTTTCACGATTCGCGCCGCCCTTTTTTTTCTTTTGATAATGCCGTCTTCGCGTCCGCTCGCCGTTGATGACAACCTTGTATCTGCTCACCATTACTGCCACGAACGCCAATACGAATGCTGTCATCCACCTCACCAACACATAACGCTAACCACCCCGCCCCGTAGGAACATATACACGTACACGTACAAGCGCGGCTCGTCCTGCGCGACTCGCTGCGTCGGCCAGCGGAACCGTCCCTGCCGCACATGGATGCGTCCGCGGACATAATCGCCGTCGACAGCCCGCCCACAAACCCCGCCGTCTCCGCCGCCGTCACCGCTAGTCCCGCGTTCAGACTCCGAGCTAGCCGATCTCGCCGTAGACACGGGCCCCGAATTCGCAGGCCACGTCCGCACTGCAACACCGAACACAAGCAGATATGCAGCGCCCCGTCTTTCTATTCTTTCTATATTTTTAATCGCACGGGTTTTCGTTTTACAGGTTTTTGGATTCATGCGGCGCGGCTTTGCGCATTAATATTCGGGATGGGTTTATTTTATTTTCGGATGGGTATTGTTTTGTTTTGTTGGGCCACGCGGGACGATATTCACTTCGCGCCCCTCCGCCCCATCTTTCTAATATTCCGCGACGATTTTTACTTAGGCTGATATTCCGATCTCGCAATTTGCGTCGTTATTTTGACCGCAATTTGTCACTTTCATTACTCAATTTTTCTTCGTCATTCTGACCTCACACTTTTCTGCTTCTCGTTCATTCCGACCGCGCGACTCATTCTCCTTCTTTATCCTTCTCATACTACCGGAACCATTTTAACCCCACATTTACCAGGTCGGCCCCGGGAATTATACGGAGATCTCGCTTCAAAGCGAGATGGGATATTGAGCGACCGACTTTCTCCCCCGAATAATCGCCTCGCTTGTTTAACTACATGGTGAGCAGCCTCAACGATATCCATGTATGATCTCTGATCTTGCTCTCAGGTATCCTTTGTCGTCTATCGATCCATCTCGTATTTTATATTATTTCGCCTCAGTATGTCTGAATTTTATTATATTTAACCTGGAATCCATAAAGAATCTGTTGGCGCAGTGGTAGCACACCACTTTCAGCGATCTTTTTTGCTTTACTGTGGTTGGAGGGCCCACATCTACACATTCCTTCTCATGCTTTTTCACTGAAGTACTACGGATCCATCATTTTCTTGCCTTGTGAATTGTTTTGGCATGCCGAGTTTGGCTTCGAATCTATCAGAAAATGCTTATCCGCTCAGAACCGGTGAGCTGCGCGAAGGTGCTCTTCTTCGTAAGGACCAACTCCGTCCTTTAGTTTTGCCTTTTCAATCGCATTCTTGGTGCGCCGCCCATTTTTCTCGTGGCCGACGACACGTCATTTAAAACACCGATTTTATTTGACAGCGTCATCATCTCCAGGTATAGCCTTCTTGATATCCTTCATTTATTTATTCTGACTAGTTGCGCCTACGGGGACCTGAAAATTGCGAGTTCGTGATGGCGAGTCTCATGCTTCATGAACATTGCACTTGCCCATTGTAGATTGCGTCTACGACGGCAGTTGAAGCAAGGGAGTTCAGAATACTGGATGGACGCCCGCCGGACTCGAAGCACCTTGACGCACGATCAAGCCCAGGCAAGGCGCGACCCACGAAATTTACAGAAAACAAGTTGCGTCGAGGAATTCCTGTCGCGGTGACGCTACCTCTCATCTCAACACCATTTTCTGCATGGAAAATGACACCTAACTCGGCTCCGTGCAGCCTTCGAGTCCATGACTACTGCACCTCCGCTTTCCCGGACTCGTATTTAACCTGGAAGTAGTCGCAAAAAACAGCTCCCGGAGAAAAATGCTCTCCTCAAAAGGCAAAACGCGGAATTGAAGGTGATTTTACGCGTTCTTGACTGCGAAGTGCTCCGATGAGTTGGTACTTCTCCCTCCAGACTCAAGTCGACAGCTTGACAGACGAGCAGAGTCCCTCGCCGGATACTACGCCGATGGCGATTAAATCCCTGCAATCATTGAACCTTCAACTGAAATTGCGCAACCGCAGACAGTCGAGGCAGATTCGATAAGTATTTGTTATCATCCTTCTGTGGTCGGGTTAGCAATAATTATCTCAGAATCTCGACGAGTTACAACTCCATACGCCAAGGACGGAGAAGAGGAAACGAAGAAAAGAGGGAGTTCGTGTTATCTGGAACCTCATTCTCGCGCGCTCATCATTAAGATGAAGATCAGAAGAAATATAAGAAAGTCGGTCTCAACGTGCGTTTATAAGCAGTCCAGGCGAGTCCCGAGGAACTGCGGTAGGTCCGTGTTCTTTATTTTCATTGTCCTGCCGCATTAACTTATCGCTCTTTGTTCACCGAAGTATGATGAAGTGGTTGAGTGGAACCAGGTGCTCACTGTCACCAGCTCTACCTGGCTTAAGCCTGGCCCATTGCGATAGCAAAAAAAGGCTAAGCTGGCTTAACTTAAGCCTACTAAGTACCACTATATTCAATGATATATGACTACGAAAAAATGAGGCTCAAGCCGTGGCTTAAGCCCTCCTCCCTAAGCGACCCAAAGCCCCAGCTCAATCCGCTCAAAGTTCAACTTGCAGACTTCAAGAGGCCCGCCATAAGCCGACTCAAAGCACAGTAATAGCCCTCTAAATATCCGGCTTAAGCTGGCTTAAAGAAGCAAGGCTTAAGCCAGTATAAAATCCACTCACCAAGTCCACAAAAAAATTGCATCCGGTCAAGATGAATTCAATTCTGGGCTGGTAAATCAGCCATTGAATCGGAGTAGATGGGATAGAAACAAGCAAGCCAGAGCCACCAAAAAAGACTGGGCCTTGTGCCACCCACCGGCCACTGGCGAACGCCTCGAACGAGTCCAAAATGAATCTGAGTAAAGTCTGAGTCGGACATTGGCATGCCACTAGGAGATCCAATGGAGAATACAGGTGCAGAGTTAGATTCAGTGAGAGATCCAAGCGCGAAGTAGAAAGAGCAGCCGGGAACTTGGAAGTCGAGAGGAAGGAGAGGGCATGAGACAAAGCGAGACAAAGAAAGGTGGCTTGATGCCAGTCTGAGTCTTTGACTTTTCGCCTGGTCACGTGTTCCCAATAAGGGAATTCGCCGCTCGCGTGCCGTATTTGTTCCAGTCTGAGCCAGCTCGCCGCTCCATTGTCATGCTGCTGTCCATCAACTCTTTCCTCTTGACACCACCACCACTGCCGCCACTAGTTGCATGCCCAATGCCCTCCACACCCCATACCACATGGTGCATACAATGTCCTGCCCATGACCACCCGTCCAGTGCTGCGCTCGCGCACCACCTCCACAAACACATGCCACCCGTCGTGCTAGGCACTGTCCACACCCATCGCGCTAGGCGCATAACTTGCGACACCTTGTTTGTACTCGCCGACAATGCGTGAGGTGACTCGCACATGTAGCTGGGCCCAGCGCTGAGGGTGGCATCATTTTTTTGGCGATGGTGGTGTCGTGCCTCGACCCCCCATCGTCGCTACATACACCGGTGTTTTATTTCCGAAAATATCCATATATTATCACAATATGTACTACCTGGATCGGAAGACACGTAGATAGTAATAATAAACTTTCTATTCATCTGTAGCGCGTCAAAATTCCGTGCGTGCCACTCCAAAAAATGGGCGTGGACTTGACACATCAGTGCCACCCAATGGGTCGGCTCAGCTGCAGAAACGAGTCGGCAGTCGGCATGCAACCCACATTCGTGTGATGAGTAAACATGACACGCGAATTCCCTTATTGGGAACACGTGACCAGGGCGAAAAATCGGCAACTCTTGATGCCATCACTGTGATCATCAAGAACAAAGGACGATCATGATGCTGTGTCACACCGTGACTCCGCTCTCTTCACTGTACGCCCATGTCCACCTCATGAATGGTCTTCCCATTCGCTCTGCTGTTAACCTAATATCCTGAGAGTCAACTGGTGGCTGCCAGAACGGGAAGCGACACCGAATTGCTGCCACTGCAAGTCTGCAACTCAGTGGCAACCATCAGGAAAAAAGGGCTTTCCTTGGTAGGGCTAGGCAGGCTCAATAGTAGTGATAGCTTGGTACACAAGTCCCCATTATACAGTCCCTGGTAGCTGACAGCCAACAGTCAGTAGCCACCACGTGCACTCTCAGTAGCCATCAGTAGCTGTTGCATACATGCACAGTAATATCTCATACACACTCATATCCCAAGGACTATTGGGCTATCGGGCTATTGGTAGTATAGGTGACAAGGTGACAAGGTAGAGTGCGAGTAAAAAGAAACAATAAATGATTGGATTCAGGAACAGTAGAAAATAAAGCTACGTTGTAATTTCAAGCTGTGATCACTGCCTCCGCCTCCACGCCACAGGTAAGGTATGGGTCATACAAACCTCGCAAATGTCATGTGCAGTTCCCAATCTGGAAAACTGGAACTCCTCCACAACACAGAGATGGCTCAATTCCTTCCATGAAATCAAAGGAAAGGTTGTTTAGAAGATATTCATGGAAGGGATTGCAGCCAATCCTCTCTGTTCTGGAGGAGATGTCCTTTTCCGGATTTGGAACTGCACGTGATTTTTGCGAGGTTTGTATGACCCATACTTTAGTGTCATTGGGTTGCCCAGCCGGTGCCTCCTCTGGCTCATTCTCACTATCAGTTGCTCCTGTTCTGCCCTCCAGCTCAGCACACAATGAATCTGCTTGAACATGGTCAATGTGAGCTAGTTTTTCTGACGACACCACTGGCACTGCGGAGCTTGAGTAGAACTCACAACACGTTAGTATACCAAAGCGCTTGCAGTTTTCTACAGTAAGGTCTGCCCTTCCATGAAAACTCAGTGTTGGTGACAGAGTGGTCGCCACTGGAGGACAAATGTTAGCATGTAGGATATATTTAAGGGGCGACTCACCTAGGTGGATGTAAGTATGAGCGCACAAGCCACATGCAGCAAAAGTGCTAAACATTGCACAGAGTAGGGATGAGAGACTGAATATGCACAAGCTTTTGAGGTTGTGGGACGAGAACATTGAACAGATTGAGCCCTAGGAAAGCAAGACACGAAGACATGAAGACTAGAGAATTCTACAGCTTGAAAGTCTTGATTGCAGACTCCGAGGCTTGAGAAGATCCAGGGATTGCAGTGAGGTGGTCTTGAGAGCTCTTGAGGGACTTGAGAGTGATCTTGGCCAAAGCTGAAGCGGGAGGGAGGTGGGGAGAAGAGAGAAGGTGTCGCGCTGGCACCATCATCAACCATCTGTCAAAGTCACGCCATTCGCGATCCGATCGGAACAACGGAGTTTGAAAGACTTAGAGAACTTTTCCATCTTTCCTCGGTCAACACAAGGTCAATGCGAAATATCTTTGCAAAATATTCAAGTTCTGATTTTATAATGCAGCACAGTTTGCACTGTGTTGGAGTCATTCTTGCTGCGACTCCGAGTCCGAAATCTGAACTTTCTGCCAGTGCCACTTGACCATTGTTGTTACTGATGTAATCACTATTTAACAAGTGTTATATTTTTATTTTAGTTCAGCACGAAATTCAGAGCGTGAGATGACTTATGCGGCCATACAAGATAACTCCATATAAAAGCTACGACATTGAACCACTGCCCCCCCTGATTTTATTGGGCTGTGAGAATTCAGCCCCCAAACAGTGCGATGAAAATTCTGGAGGTACTTATTTTTAGACTGTGAGTCTTTGATCACATTATTTCTCTCCCGTTGGTACTCACAACTTCCATAATATTCGTTATTACTATACGGGACTAGCAGGTTATCTGTTATGTCTACGGGAACTACACCTCTCTCCGCGGGGCTACTGTGACTACCCGGTCACTGGCACGGACTACCGGGACAACTGAGTGCTACTGGTGTAATAGTGGTGGACTACCAGGTCTACTGTGGCTCCAAAGTCGAAGTATGTACTACTGATAATTTGGTTTTTTTCCTGATGAACATTGTAGGCCACGGGATCCTGTACTGCGCCCCACCTACGTTGCGGCATACCCCGGTGAGTACCTTTCTCCGAGTCCGGACATTTAATACATGATACTTATGATTTCATTAGAGCCACTTTTTGAATCTACAAGTTGATCAACATTTCGTGAGTTATTTTCCGCGTATATTTGCTTGGACTCCAGTTTGACTTAAGACGGCTTAAGCCAGACTTTTTTCGGGCTCATATTCGGCGGCGGAATGGTGCAATAAGCCGGCTTACGGATCGGCTTACGTGGCTTCAATGGGTTTAGGCCGCGACTTAAGCCAATGATCTGTACTAGTATATCATTCAATAAACTGTCTATAGTGATATTTAGAGGACTTAAGCCCGCTTAAGTTAAGCCGGCTTAGTCGTTTTTTGCTATCGCAATGGGCCGGGCTTAAGCCAGGTAGAGGTGGATTCATGCGGTCACGCTGGAGCTCCAGCGGGGATCCCAGGTTAATCAACTCATGGACACCCGGAACGTTTATTGAAGAACCAGCTGCCGTCGCCTGAAGAGAGTGGGAGCCAGTTGTGTCATCTAGATCAAAGTTTTCGATGATTAAACCAATTTGCTGAAAGGCTTATGAACGATACGATTTCCTCAAAGCAAATCATGACAATCTGCGGAATAGACTGCGGGCATTCCTCTCTGAGCTGGGTTCCATTTTTGACGGCAGTGGGGAGGAGTCTTACCCACCTCCATCCTTGTCCTGTGTGAACAGTTACGTGTGTGCATGGTTTTCATGATTGATTATAGATACTGTACGGCAGAATTTTACTTACTGACGTGACTTAATGAGCACAAGTGGACGGTTGTAAATAGAAGGTGAATTAGGCTGGAATTTTAGAAGACTTCATTTAAGTTAGAGATGGACAAGGACTACGGGTGAACGTCATCCCGTCATATAAAGGAGCAATGTGATCCTGGACCTCTGCCGCCTGGCAGAGCAGAACTGTTTGGGGATGAGAGAGGAGGTGGTATAGGATTTTAGGATGCTGCCACTTGTAACGAGATCCAGTGCATACTACCGCGCTCTGGCTTTTTTACAGCGTTAACTTATTCAGGACACAGAAAGATAGGGCAAGTACTAATAGCCTGTTGCAAGCAGATGCCCAGACATCGCGGTGGTAAGTATGAAAATCATCTCCCAGAAAAATGTGCTCACTGAAAGTCGTCCACTTGAAGGTGTTTGAATGAACTCTGGTTCCAAACTATTGAGATTATTGTGCCTGGGACTTTTGACATGCTGCCAACATAAAAAAAAACCTCATTATTGGTTGCATGGCAGCAGAATATAGCAAGCTGGTCCCGAATCCGAGGCACGATGATGCGAGAGTCTGGTCACTAAATTCACCCATCAAAGTGCCCAAAATCCTGAGGATAAATATTGGTACTATGAACTACATCTGGGTGATTGAAAAAAATCAAGGTTTTGCAATAATGTTTGTACAAGATTGAATCCAGAGGCCAAGAAAAGGTAACAGACACATGTTCGGCAGGAACCTAAAAGAGTGTGAGTCTTTCATCATAAAGTGTGGAGGAACTAGGATCACTAGTAGACAAAAAATAGAACCCCTCTAGACTCCCAGATGGATAAACGGTACCCATCGTTCATATGGCACTCCGGCATACCGCATCTTTTGAACAGCGAGCTGAAGTGCCTTTGCAGCCTCAGATGCTCGAGGCCTTTGACCACTGGCTAATAAATGGCTGTAGACAGCTTCTGCAACAACTGGCCCATCTTCATCCATCATAGACCACATGGTTGCAATGGCTCCTTGAAATCCTGCAGCAATGAAACCACCACCCAAGTGGAAAGATTCATTAACCAATGCGGCATCTCCTTTAGCTGTCTGGCATGCAGCAAGGAATACAAATTCGGCATTTGGCAGGGACATCTGGAGAATTGTCTCAAGCTCCAAAATTCCACCATAGAGCTGGAGGCAGCTTTTTGGAGGCTCTATGATGTTCTGCTCTCCATGACAAGCTAAGTGGATCCAAGCACAATCATTCAGTGTCTGCTTGACCAAATCTACAGTGGTGTTTTCGCCGATGAGACTTTGAACCTGGTATCGATCCCCAGCAATGGAGCTAATCTTAGTGATTTCTTCTTGAACTCCAGGCAGTTCTTGGTCACCTCGAGGACCTGTATGTGTCACCCCAACCAGACCAATGTGAGGTGGATCAATTGAAGGCATCTTGGAGTGCGCTTCCAATAGAGCCCCCAGTGTGGGTGTATATGACTGTATGAATTGATCGGCAGAGTCCGCAGCATGGAAAGGCAAGCCGACAAAATCTCCTGTAGGACACCACCACAATCTGCCAGAAGTGATACCATTCTGTAAACAAAGTAAATAATGATGCATTTGACAAGATGGGGAAAGCTTACAGCATGCAGGGCAACATAGATTGGCTGCACAATACAGGTCCAGACCCAACTCAAAAAGCCATCCATGCCCACTTCTATCCCTTCTTGGTACATACGAAGACGGGCCTGTGGTAGTTCTCTGGATCTCACATTATGCCCTCTGATCAGATCTCTAAGGAGACTTTTTTGTACTTTCAAACGATCAACAGACACCAATGGCAGTGCAAGATGAAGTGGATCTGAGGCCGGGTTGAGGAGAATAATTGAGAGAATAATTGAGTCACAGTGATCATCATCAGAATTGAGAACAACAATAGGCCCATGCTGAGATACTTGGCACAGAGCTCTGTATGATTTGGGGCGAAGAAAGTTCTCGAGGCCTGGATGATTCCGAATCGCATTGATCAATGTATTTCGCTCTGCTGCCACCCTCTGTGGATGCTGAGCCTTTCCACTATAGAGGTCTACAGACAGGAGTTTCAGCTTTTCTGCCTCGCCTTGGGGCAGGAAATCAAGGTTGGTTTTCAGCTGCAGCAGCTGTTGGAATGTGGTTCCCAACCCTTGTTCAAGGAGCTCTATTGCAAGTGGGAGATTTAAAGAGTCAATGCAAGCAGAAATGGCCTTGGACGTTGCCTGAGAAACATTGATTCTCATGTTTACATCTTGACGGACTGATATAGGGCTGCCAATCCAGAGGATCTCAGGTAATAGGTGGAAGGCAGCAGAGTAAGCCTCTGGGACATCAGATGGTCTGTGGACCTTTGCAAGGGAAGCCCAGTCCAAGGCTGAGTGCCATGAGTTTACAAGATCCGATGTGTTGCTTTGAAAAGAGTTGCTGTAACTGGAGAGGGAGGCTTCGATGTCCTTCACATCACCGGATCTTTGATATCGGTCCCTGAATGACATTGCCAGACTCTGGAGACGTCCAGCCAGATTCGGATGCCCCTTGGGTGTCTGCTCCACAGCAGCCTGATCATTCCACAGCGCAGCTTCGAGATCCTTCACAGCACCTGATCTTTGATATCGGCCAGTGAACGACACTGCCAGATTCTGGAGACGTCCGGCAAGGTCTGGATGCCCTGTGGGTGTCTGCTCAACAGCAGCTTGATCTTTCTGCAGTGCAGCTTCGAGGTCCTTTACATCACCTGATCTTCGGTATCGGTTCCTGAAGCACATTGCCAGATTCTCGAGACGTCCAGCCAGGTCTGGATGCCCTGCAGGTGTCTGCTCCACAGCAGCCTGATTGTTCTGCAGTGCAGCTTCGAGGTCCTTCACATCACCTGATCTTTGAAATTGGTCAGTGAAAGATGCTGCAAGATTCAGGAGACGTCCAGCCAGGTCTGGATGGCCCACTGGTGTCTGTGCCACAGCAGCCTGAATGTTCTGCAGTGCAGCTTTGAGGTCCTTTACATCACCTGATCTTCGATATCGGTGATTGAATGATGCTGCCAGATCCTGGAGACGTCCAGCCAGGGCTGGATGCCCCTTGGGTGTCTGCTCAACAGCAGCCTGATTGTTCTGCAGTGCAGCCTCAAGGTCCTTCACATCACCTGAACTTTGATACCGGTCACTGAAGGATCCAGCCAGATTCCGCAGACGTTGAGCCAAGTCTGGATGCCCCTCAGGTGTCTGTTGCACAGCAGCCTGATTGTTTTGCAGTGCAGCCTCAAGGTCTTTCACGTCACCTGATCTTTGATATCGGTCAGTAAATGATGCTGCCAGATTCTGCAGACATCCAGCCAGGTCTGGATGCCCTGCCGGCGTCTGCTCCACAGCAGCCTGATTGTTCTGCAGTGCAGCTTCGAGCTCCTTCACATCACCTGATCTTCGATATCTGTCCCTGAACAACACTGCCAAATTCTGCAGATATCTAGCCAGGTTTGGATGCCCTGCAGGTGTCTGATCAACAGCAGCCTGAATGTTCTGCAGTGCAGCTTCGAGGTCCTTCATATCACCTGATCTTTGATATCGGTCCCTGAATGATACCGCCAGATTCTGCCGACGTTCAGCCAGGTTTGGATGCCCCTCAGGTGTCTGCTCAATAGCAGCCTGATTGTTCTGCAGTGCAGCTTCGAGGTCCTTCACATCACCTGATCTTCGATATCGGTCAGTATACGATGCTGCCAGATTCTGCAGACATCCAGCCAGGGCTGGATGCTGCTTGGGTGTTTTCTCAACAGCAGCCTGATTGTTCTGCAGTGCAGCCTCAAGGTCCTTCACATCACCTGATTTTTGATATCGGTCACTGAACAACACTGCCAGAATCTGCAGATGTCGAGCAAGGTCTGGATGCCCCTCAGGTGTCTGTTCCACAGCAGCATGATTGTTCTGCAGTGCAGCCTCAAGGTCCTTCACATCACCTGATCTTTGATATCTGTCCCTGAACGACACTGCCAGATTCTGCAGATGTCCAGCCAGGTCTGGATGCCCCTTGGGTGTCTGCTCAACAGCAGCCTGATTGTTCTGCAGCGCAGCTTCGAGCTCCTTCACATCACCTGATCTTCGATATCTGTCCCTGAACGACACTGCCAGATTCTGAAGACGTCCAGCCAGGTCTGGATGCCCCTTGGGTGTCTGCTCAACGGCAGCCTGACCATTCTGCAGTGCAGGTTTGAGGTCCTTCACATCACCCAATCTTCGATATCTCTCCCTGAATGACACTGCCAGATCTTGCAGACGTCCAGCCAGGTCTGGATGCCCTGCAGGTGTCTGCTCCACAGCAGCCTGATCATTCTGCAGTGCAGCTTCGAGGTCTTTCACATCTCCCAATCTTTCAAATCGGTAAGTGAACAATGCTGCCAGATTCTCGAGACAACCAGCCCCGTCTGGATGCCCCCCAGGTGTCTGCTCCACAGCAGCCTGAGTGTTCTGCAGTGCAGCTTCGAGGTCCTTCACATCACCTGATCTTTGATATTGGTCAGTGAATGATGCTGCCAGATTTCGGAGACGTCCAGCCAGGTCTGGGTGCCCTGCAGGTGTCTGCTCCACAGCAGCCTGGTTGTTCTGCAGTGCAGCTTTGAGGTCCTTCACATCACCTGATCTTTGATATCGGTAAGTGAAAGATACTCCCAGATTTTGGAGATGTCCAGCTAGGTCTGGATGCCCCACAGGTGTCTGTTCCACAGCAGCCTGATTGTGCTGCAGTGCAGCTTCAAGGTCCTTTATATCACCTGATCATTGATATTGTTCAGTGAATGATGCTGCCAGAGACTTGAAATGTCCAGCCAGGTCTGGATCACTCTCTCTTGTCTGCCCCACAGTGGCTTGATCATCAAGAATATCATTGTCTTTTCCTAAAAAACTCACTGATTGCCCAAGTTCATAATTATCTTCTCCTCCATCCTCTGATGTCACTGGTTTTGCCTCTAGAACCTGCAGAATACCAATGAGATGTCAATGCACTTCCCCTACCACTTCCTTTTTGTATGCACCAGCCTGTGATCCACAGCTAAATTTGATTTGTTCTCGGTTGTTGACTCTGACTCCTTCATCCACAAGTTCAGAAAGTAGCAATGGAAAACAACTGTAGTCTCACTGGCATGGCTATTTGAGTGTGGGGCGGGATCAGGGAGTAAGATACACATTTGACAGGTCTTATATGTTTCCCAGTGATGTGCGCTGATACACATCTCGTCTATCAATCAAGAAGCAAACTGCCGTGAGTTTCCGCGATATCTATCATTCCTTTACAATTCTCCCTGAGTGGTAGTACCACTGTGTTAAATCACCGGTACTGGACTGGCTAGTTAATCTCTGCAGCATTCCACACAATACACAATGTTATATTGGGCCGAAGACACAAATAATCATTGCTGCATCACATAATACAGCGGATTGACCACAAGTTCTTAACGTGTTAGCTCACATGTTAGATTTCTACCCATGTAATAATATTATCGAGATAAACTCCGGGAGACAAAGATTGGCGCTCAGAGCAATTTATGTCACTGCCTAATAATAATACTGGCGCGCAAAGTCGCGCAGTTGCCAGGGCTCGATATTCTAGTACATAAATTTACCTCTCAGGCCACTCCAAAGGTGATTGCTGAGAAATGAACTTGAAAAACAAGAGATGGGATTTGTGCATGCCAATTGTCTCGGAGTTTGCGATTGACTCTCACAGCCAACTCACAGCGTAAGGTGGGCAGTGCTGAGTGTTGATCCAGTGCCAGGGCAAATGTAGTTGATTTCAAGGCACTGCGTGGAAGTAGGCGACATGCGGGGGAGAGAACAGCGGTGTGGGACTGCAGAGGTGCATAAAAATACACGGGTGCCGGATGAAGAGATAAGATGAATGCTCGCAAAGCGATGCGGAAGCGCCGGATGGGACAAACATATTCCCCGCTTTCAGGAGATGCATTTCATCTGCGACATCAGGTATGAGGGAGCTGAATTCTGCATTCGTAGTGCAGGAGAAAAATATCTGAAGTCAACTCTGAAAGTTAGTTCCTCCTATTCGTGCAATTATGCTAAAATCCGCGGTACAGGACCAAAAAATGGACACGAATTGCGCAAGCTCGGGCCTGACTTGGATTCGAACAGATGACTTCACGTGTCACGCCCGACTTTTTCTGGCGGCAATAATTTTTCTCGATTTATGGGATTTTCTGGTTGAATGTAATAGTACAGTATCACTGCGTTCCGGGACCTCCTAGACTGAGCCTGAGTCAAGCCATCTAGGCGGACTTAGGCAGAGCACTGTTTAGTTGGCTAAACAGAGTATTTTTAAGTCTGCCCAATTTTGTCTAGGTCAGCGCAGGTCAGTGGAGATTTGTGTAGGTCAGCGTAGGTAAGTATAGTCTATCCAGGTCTGTCTAGAGACAGAGTGCTACTGCTAGTCTGTCCATGAGACAGGGAGGGATATGTCTGGACAACGAGGCGGAACCACGCTCACCTACACAGAGGCGGGATCAATGACCTAGGCTGATCCGCCATCAGAGGAACTCAAAATGAGTGTAGGCGGCCTAGACAGAGGCATTTTGTCCACCTACACACAGCTGGGCTGAACCCCCCTCAGGAAGCCAGACTAAGTCTAGGAGTTCCCGGAACGCAGTGTATGTGAACGCGTGGGCCATACTACTATTTGCAACCGCACGTCCGAGCCTTATTTTATTTCTTCTACTCTTGAGTATATTTCCCCATTTTTTGCGTATACTATCGAGGACAGGAGAAATCATCTCTCTCTCTTCTCCACACAATTTACATGCACCGCTTGCTCCGGTCTTGCATCTTGTCCAGGTCAGCCACGATACCCCCGCTTTGTCTCGCCCAAGATCGCACCCGCGCCCTTCCTCGGGCTAAAATATACGCGAAAAATAATGGAGGAGCCACCAGTCGCTATTGGGGATACCAGGGGTGCGCCGCCGTCCGCGGAGCAGCACCCTGCGGCGAAGAAAGCGCGCCTCGAGGCTCCTGTCTCTGTAGCCACTCCCGTCTCCGTCCCTACCCCCGCCCCGCCCAAAAAAATGACGAAAAAAATGACGAAGCGCCAGAAGCGCAAGCCGGGTGCCCTACCAGAGCCGTGCTCGCCCGAGGACGTTCTGTGGCGCGAGATCCGCGACGTGCTCGGTGCGAGATCCGCGACGTGATTCGGGATATGTTCATTGTCCTCTATTCGACCTCGTGTCACCTTGCGCAATTCTTCATTTGGCACCTTTCCTTCCATAATTCCTACTTGACCGCACACCTTTCCAGGCCTTCTTTCCGATTTCCCTGATGATTTTTTTTTCACTTGATCCTATCTGATACGGGTTGGGTCGTTCGTTATTTCAACCTCAGTTCCTCATTCGTTTTATTTTATTTACACGGACAACACCTTTCCGTCCGCGACTTCTTCATTCTAACTTAACATCTTTCCGCACCGTCTTTCCGATTTTCGGCGACGTCTTTCCAATATTCGGCAATGATTTTTATTCAGCCTTCCTTGCTGTTCCGATCTCGCGACTTCCGTCGTTATTTTACCCTCAGTTCTTCATCTTTTGTTTACTAGACAACACCTTCGTAATTCCTGAATCTTGTTCTAATCGCCCTTCTTTATCTTAACGCCCCCTTTTCCTTCCCACACTTTCCTTCTTACTGCGATGGAGAGCCTGCGGGGGATCGATTTGTTCCCGCAGACGGCGCATGTGGAGAGTGTGTCGATGTTAAGGCTGGGGGACGACGGGACCGGTGGTATGGCAGCGTACCTTGGTGCGCATTCTTAGATACGTATGGTGTACCGGATATTGTCGTATGTACGAATGAATATATTGTTTTATCAGGTGCGCCAAAGTTCCCTCTTCCCTCCTACGCCAAGTCTCTCCGTCGCCCCTGCGCCGTCGCCCCATGCTCTCCTCACGCGCACACGGACCTCGAGGCTGTAGGGTATTATTTGGAGCGGGTCACGGGAGAAGCGCTCAGAAAATCTGTGAGTTTTGGTGAGTTAAGGGTGTGATTTCCTGCGTCGTTTTATCACCAAGTAGGTTGCATTGATTGTTATAACGGCTGTAATTCATTTTTATATAAAGTCACAAAAGAATGTAGTAGTAGTTAAGAAAGTACGCTAATTGAGCTGCGAGCCCGTGCTTGGACCGCTTATGATGGAAGCGCGTGTAATTTAGAAAGAATATGGGAGTAGATTAAAGACGCGCCGAGTAGTGTGCCTTTGGTGGGTAGCAAGTCGGAGCAGCGGGAGAAGCGTCAAATTGGCAGGGGACGCGTTAATTTGGCGAGAATCGCGGTAATTTGGCGGGCGTCGCGTTAAGGTGGCCCGAACGGAGTTGAATTGGTGGGAGTCGCGTCGAGGCACCAGACGCACCAGATGCCTGGGATTGCCCGGATAAGCCAAGTCCCGTACACCACGGTTGCCGATAACGCGTGCGGCGAGGGTGAGAAAAAAATACAGAATCTGCGCGTCAAGTCTATAGAAATGCTTCCTCAAAGGAGGGACGCCCGGATCTCGATTCGATTTTGAGCTTTGAAGTGGGGGGAAGTGGGAAATTGAAAGGAAATATCAATTCGAATCGAGCAGGCGAGGTGAATCCAGAATGAAGTGCGCAGATCAGCGGGAAGTCCACAGCTCGAGGTTAGATTCCTCCGATGAAAGGTCCGGCTATGGGGTGTATATTTTTGGAATGAGATCGGAAAGCGCGAGTTGGAGCCAGGAGGGTTGCGGGGCTTCCAAAAAATCGAGTTTGCATGGTGAGAAAGATTTGAAAAAAGCGCTGCGTCGGTTGCGGGAAGGCGATAGCGCAATGTGGATTTTCAAAGTCATGGTTTTTGAGCTACGAGGGGCTTCATGAAATCGGGTGTGCATAGTAAGAAAGGTTTGTGCGAAGCCGCTGCGTCGGTCGCGGGAAATCCAGGGCTTGATTTGGAATGTGGGGCCTTCAACGTCGTGGTTTCGAGCCAGTAGCGCCGAGAGCTGATTCGAACAGACGCCTATACCTGCTGCGTACGTGGACGTGTGAGCCATTTTACTACTTGCATCCGTGCACCACTGCGCATCCGGGCCTTATTTCATTTCGTTTACTCTTGGGTATATTCCCTCATTTTACGCAGCGGTCCTGGACAAAAAGAGTGACAGGAGCCAAGCAGGGACTCAGGTTTGATTCGAACAAGGGTATGTACGTGGACGCACTTGTAGCCGGGAGCCATGCGCTGGCGAGCCGTATTTAATTTTCTTCTACTCATGGGTATTTTAGGAGAGGCAGCCTTGGTATGGCCACGCTTGTCCGTGCTTGTTCATGCTTGGCTGTAGCCTCTCAGTCACCGTCCTCGGCTACACCCGCAAAACAAATGGAGAAGCCGTCAGTCGTTGTCGGCGAAACCAGCGGCGCGTCGCCGTCCGTGGAGCAGCATCCTGCGACGAAGAAACCGTGCCTCCAGCTAGGCGCCCGTCTCCATACCCTCCCCTAGGCCTGCCCCGCCCCGCCCAAAAAGATGAAGAAAAAGGTGACGAAGCGCCAGAAGCGCAAGTCCGGCGCGCTGCCGGAGTCGTGCTCGCCCGAGGACGTGCTGTGGCGCGAGATCCGCGACGTACTCGGCGGGGAGTGCGGCGACGCCGCCTCTACGGACGGCACGGGCATAGACGCGCCGATGGCGCTGGTCGAGATGGAGCTCGAAGTCGTCGCGTTGTGTTCCATCGGTGCGTGCCCGCCATGCCTTTTTTCAAGTATATATCTATTCATATATATAATTGCACCTACGCAGCGTCCTCGCGACGTCGCCCAGCTCTTCGCGGCCCTGGGTCGTCGTCGTGCCCGGCGGGTTACTCGGGGGGACCGCACGCGTGCGCCCTTCCCACCCTGTATACATGTGCGCAAAACCCGCTAGATCTACCCCCCTCCGCCCTCCCCCAATCGAATCCACCCTCCCCTCGCCGAAGCAGTACTATCTTAGACCCCGAAGTGATAATGACTTTTGATGGCTCCATTTTCGTTCTGTCCGCTGGGCCGTTACCTCTCGGTATTTGTTCATAGGTTCCTAGACATATGAAAAGTAGTATTCCTGAGTGCCATAATTTTTGGATGCTTTTCGACGAAGTTATGAGGTCCCCGAGGATCAGACCTAGAAGTGATAACGCTTTTTGGCGGTGTTTTGATCGCATCAAAAATACAGGTTTTCATTTTTTTCTATCCGCCTAGTGGGCTCCAAGACTCAAAGAAGTTTACCAGACCTTCGAGAATACATCCTTGCATGTCATTCTTTTTTCTCAGAGCATAGGAGTAAGAATTACGGTGAGCATCAGTGAATTATCACTTCTAGTCAGATTATCACATCAGGGCCTATTATAGTACGGGTACCGCATGTAGATCATACACTGCACTTTGAGGCGCCGAACAAGCCCCAACGCGCCGTCGCAAAAGGCACCGCGAACGGCGACCCTATAGCCACGCCCGGGGACAGGCCCGAGTGGCTCAAAATCGGATTCAACGTCGTGGGCTCACAGAAGGTTATGGATATCAACCACCACTCACAACAGCACCACCCAGGACTGCCCCCTCGCTACTCCCAAAATCCGGCAGGCGCTCCCCACCGTGCGTGCCGCCTTCCTTCCTTCTTTTTCACGATGCGTACCCCCCTTTCTTTCTTTTGACGATGCGTCTTCGCGTCCGCTCGCCGTTGATGACAACATTGCATCTGCTCACCGTTATTGCCACGAACGCCAATACGAATACTGTCATCCACCTCACCAACACACAACGCTAACCACCCCGCCCCGTAGGAACATATACACGTACACGTACAAGCGCGGCTCGTCCTGCGCGACTCGCTGCGTCGGCCAGCGGAACCATCCCTGCCGCCCACGGATGCGTCCGCGGACATCGTCGCCGTCGACAGCCCGCCCACAAACCCCGCCGTCTCCGCCGCCGTTGATCACCGCCAATCCCGCGCTCAGACTCCAAGCTAGCCGATCTCGCCGCAGACACGGGCCCCGAGCTCGCAGGTCACGTCCGCACCGCAACACCGAACACAAGCAGGTATGCAGCGCCCCGTCTTTCCATTCTATATTTTTAACCGCGCGGGTTTTTGTTTTACAGATTTTCGGATTCAAGCGGCGCGGCTTTGCGCATTAATATTCGGGTTTATTTTATTTTGGGATGGGATTTGTTTTATTTTGTTGGGCCGCGCAGGATGATGTTCATTTTCCTCCCACCTCGCGCCGCTCCGCACCGTCTTTCTAATATTCCGCGACGATTTTTATTTCGCCCTCTTTCCGATCTCGCCGTTGTTATAAGACCCCAATTCTTCATTTTATTTACCCAATTTTTCTTCGTCGTTCTAACTTCGCCCCTTTCTGCAACTTGTTCATTCTGACCGCGCGATTCATTCTCCTTCCTTATCCTTCTCATAGTACCGGAACCATTTTAACCTCACAATTACCAGGTCGGCCCCGGGAATTATACGCAGATCTCGCTTCAAAGCGAGATGGGATATTAATCGACCGACTTTCTCCCCAGAATATTCACCTCGCTTGTTTAACCACTTGGTGAGCAGCTTCAAAGATATCCACGTATGAGTTCTGATCTTGCTCTCAGGTATCCTTTGTCGTCTCTCGATTCATCTGGGCGATCCATCTTGTATTTTATCTTGTTTCGCGTCAGTACGTCTGAATTTTATTATATGTAACCTGGCATACATAAAGAATCTGTTGGCGCAATCGCGCACCACTTTCAGCAATCTTTTTTACTTTACTGTGGTTGGAGGGCTCAGTTGGAGGACGTCTGCACACTCATTCTCGTGCCTTTTCAGTGAAGTACTAGGGATTCATCATTTTCTCGCCTCGTGAATTGTTTTGGCATGCCGAGTTTAGTTTCGAATCTATCAGCAAATGCTTATCCGCTCAGAACCGGTGAGCTGCGCGAAGATGCTCTTCTTCGTAACGACTAACTCCGTATTTTAGTCTTGCCTTTTTCAACCGCATTCTGGGAGCCCTGCGGATTTTTCTCGTGGCCGGCGACGCGTCATTTAAAACACTGAACTTATTTGACGGCGTCATCATCTCTAGGTGTGGCCTTCTTGGACACGGCGAAAGTGCCGCTGCTGCCGCAGACTACTGCAGCACTGCCGCAGGTTGCCGCATCCTCCGTGGCAAAAGTGTCACACTGCCGCAGAGTCATGCTTACACTCAACTCTACCGCCGCAGATGAGTGGCGACATCGAATTTACGCCCGAACACGATGTATGACACCAAAAACGACAGCAATCAGCCAAAATATCGGTGAGTACATGAAGCAAACATTCCCAAATGCAAAAAGTTTGTCGTGTCCACAGGCTTGAACCTTTATTAAACCGTGTAACCCACGGGGAAAGTAACAATTCTGTAACCATCTGTTTAACAGCCAATCCAGTAAACGGCTTAACTTTACATACGCGAGTTGACGGCTTTCAAAAAATCTCACCTGCCAGCGGTGTCCATATAAGTACTACGGATTTCACAGTTGTGAGGTGTCGCTCTTTTAATGTTAAGGACGTCCTGAATATTCATTTTGACCACTGGATTGGAATTCAGCCCTTAGACTGTTTATATTTTTGACTGCAAGATCTGAGATCACAACATAACTTGCGAAAAAAACCGTTCTGGAGCGTTTACATCCAATTTATTAGACCCATGGTATATTGCCAGAATTTGGAAATAGATGCAGCGAAATTCGGTGACTGCCAAAAGCCTGCCGCAGAGTGGCTGTGTTAGTCTTTTCGAACGCTTGCCACATTAATTCCCACAATTGAATTTTACTCGATGTTGTAGGCCAGAGAATCAAATACTATCGTTTAATTGATTCCGTCCAAAATTCCGGAGTTTTATGGCTCGATTGAGTCGGTCCACTGACCACGAAATAATCTGCCGTAGGCTAGCTGTGTTAGTGCCGCAACCAACTGCACTCTGTTCTTTCATTGATTTCTAAATCATTTATGCTTCAGATCAACTATGGATAGCTCCTCTGTCTCTTGTACGACTCAGGTATACCATGAGCAAACGGTTAGTGTCGGACCGGTGGCGGAAAAGTGAGCTTGCCATGCCAAAATTGAACACTGGCACAGCGTGTTTAGCACAGGATACTGAGCAGGTCATATGCGAAGCTCGTTTCATAAACTGAGATATCGTACCCCACTATGGCGCCGAGGAAGCGAGAATTCCGTGAGATCACCGGAACGTCGCGATCATCGACGACCACGGTTGAAGTGCCGTCAAAGGTTTCAGTGTCCAATGCATATTATCGGCCCCTCACCACTACTTACAAAACTGCCGCAACATTGCGGCAGCACGTCGAAAATTTGCCGCAGACATGCCACAGTGCCGTGGTGCCACGCTGCTTGACTGCCGCAGACTGACGCAGAATGGCTACGGCAAAATACCAGACTCCCGCAGCTGGGCATGGTTTTGCTGCGGCCATTCATAGGTTGCCGCAGGAATTACCGCAGAGTGGGGCAGCCACTTACTGTACATTTGTTTGGTTGCCGCAGACTGCCGCAGCCAAAAAAATCGCGTCAAAGGGCCACAAAACTCACAAAGAGCCTTCATTGTCTAAGGCGACCGTCCACGTGATCGTGTCGCGACCTACAAAGACGCGTGTTTTTGTTCCCACCGTCGGTCTTTGTTTCTTGATACCATCCCCTCCTCAACATGTTCTCCACCAGCTACGCTTCCACTCTCACCACAGCAAGTCTACAGAGTGCTAGTCCACGTATCTGCAGCAGAAGAGGTTGCAGCAGAGCGGTAGCACCTTCATCACACCTCATTGGCTGCGAAACGTGCCTCGAGAAGGAGCGGGCGTACAGAGCTCGACGGAGGGGGGATCCACGGCCTCCTGGAACTGCCGTGCGTCGCCTTATCTCTGCCATGCCACCCCACTAACACTGGTGTTCAGTCTTCAAGCATTACGACCTCACCAGTGTTCGTCTTCTCCCCATCCTCTCCCATCGCATCAGTGGCACCGGTGGCACCGGGCGCTCCCGCATCGCGGACGCCCACGTCTTCATCGACATTGATCGCCGGTTCGGCCACATCCGCCGCCGTTCCTGTCTCGCGCTTTGTGAGCAGTCCCGCCTTGTTCTCGCCCGGCGCCACGCATACAAGTGTCCAGGATCCACCCCCCACGTATGATCGGGCGGTTCAGCCCTCTCCTCGTCCTTCCCCACATGCCTCCCCTCCTTCGACTTCCACAACACTATACCGACTCCTCGATGACCTCTCTCTTGCCACGGGCTGGCATGCCACGCTCCAGACGCTGGGGATGTCGGAGACCAACTTGCCTTACATCGGATGCCTCGCGGACGACCGTCGGAATGCTTTCATCGCGACACTGGTTCCCACAATGAGTGTGGTGGATCGCATGCTGCTGGGAGAGGCTATTAGGCAATTGGCGACGCCAAATGTCTAGGGTAGTTAGATATGGTTATGTTCGAGGAATGTATTGTAGCCTGAATTTTGTATGTTAATGACTTGGTTTATCTCAGTTGAATACCGCTCGAAGAGAACCAACGCACAGTGTCAGTGGAACTTGCACATCCGCGACGAGCAATGGAAACAGAGACAGAAAGGCCTCCTATTCTTCAACATGCACCGCTGCCCATATTTGGTCCGGTGGACGCGGACGAGCGATGAAGCCTAGGCAAAGTGCCACCCACCAAATTTGCATAAAAGAAGCTGCGTCGAGGTATTCCTGTCACGGTGACGCCACCTCTCATCTCAACGCCACTCGTTGCATAGACAATGACACCCAACTCGCCATCTCAGGGCTCCGTGCAGCCTTCGAGTCCATAACTACTGCACCTCCGCTGTCCCGAACTCTTGTTTAACCTAGGAGCAGTCGCAAAAACTGCTCCCGGAGGAAAAGGCTCTCCTTAAAAGGTAAACCACATTGAATGTGTTCTTGATCGCGAAATGCTTGCAGCTATGCAGCGGTGCTGGAAAGGGATCCATTGCCTAAAATAGTTGAAGCCAGTGCTGGCGAGCGACAACGATGAACACTGTTAAATTTAAACAGCGAGTGAACAAATATTTTGAACTTGGGCAAAACTTGGGACGTTGTTGGCCTGGCAGTGATGGATGAGATTAAAAAAGAATATTATTGCGTGAACGCGGTTCTATCAGTACCGCGATGTGCATGTGGACTGGCGCTGTGTAGTGCCGCCGGACATGGACCTACCGCAGACATGTCACACTGTCTTAGTATCACGCCCCTTGTCTGCCGCAGACTGACGCAGAATGGCTGCGGCAAAATACCAGACTGCCGCAGCCATGCGCGAGTTTGCCGCAGCCATTCATCGGTTTGCTGCATGTATTGCCGCAGAGTGCCGCAGCCAACTTTATCAGGTGCGCCAAAGTTCCCTCTTCCCTCCTACGCTAAGTTTATCCGTCGCCCCCGCGCCGTAGCCCCATATGCTCCCCTCGCGCGCGCACGGACCTCGAGGCTGTAAGGTATTATTTGGAGCGGGTTACTGGAACAGCGCGCAGAAATCTTTGAGTTTTGGTGGGTTACGGGTGTGATTTCCTGCGCCGTTTCATCACCAAGTAGGCTGTATTGATGGTTATAACGGCTGTATTCATTTTTATACAAAGTCACAAAAGAATGTAGTAGTAGTTAAGAAAGTACGCTAATTTGGCTGCGAGCTCGTGCTTGGACCACTTATGATGGAAGTGATGGAAGCGCGTGTAATTTAGAAAAGAATATGGGAGTAGATTAAAGACGCGCCCAGTAACGTGCCATCAGCGGGAAGCAAGTTGGAACGGCGGGAGACGCGTCAAATCGGCAGGGGACGTGTTAATTTGGCGAGAGTCGCGTTAATTTGTTTGGCGAGAGTCGCGCTAATTTGGCGGGCGTCGCGTTCAGGTTGCCCGAATCAAGTTAAATTGGTGGGAGTCGCGTCGAAGCACCACACGTACCAGACGCCTGGGATTGGCCGGATACAAGCCAAGTCCCGTAGACCACGCTTTGCCGCTAACGCGTGCGGCGAGGGCGAGAAAAAAATACAGAATCCGCGCGTCTAGAAAGGTCTCAAAGGCGGGACGTCCAGATCTCGATTGAATTTTGAACTCTGAAGCGAGGGCAGGTGGGAAATTGAAAAAAAAAAAAATCAATTCGAATCGAGCAGGCGAGGTGAATCCGGAATGAAGTACGCAGATCGGCGGGAAGTCCATAGCTCGAGGTTAGATTCCTCCGGTGAAAGGTCCGGCTATGGGTGTACATTTTTGGAATGCGATGGCGCGCGGGATCGGACGGCGCGAGTTAGAGCCAGGAAGGGGTGGGGCTTCAAAAACTCGAGTTTGCATGGTGAAAAAGATTTGAAAAAAAACCGCTGCGTCGGTCGCGGGAAGGCAACAGCTCCATTTGGATTTTCAAAGTCGTGGTTTTTGAGCCAGGAGGCGCTTCAGAAAATCGAGTGTGCATAGTAAGAAAGGATTGTGCAGAGGCGCTGCGTCGGTCGCGAGAAGTCCAGGGCTTGATTTGGAATGTCTAGCCTTCAAGGTCGTGGTTTTGGGCCAGTACCGCCGAGAGCTGTCCAAAACTAGACTTGACATGGCAAGAAAACCTTGAACGACGGGGTCGGTCCCAGGAAGTCCACAGCTTGTTTGGATTTTCTAAACTTCGAGCTCGCGGGAAGGCGATAGCTTGATTTTGAATTTTAGCCGTAGGATTTGACGATGGAAGGTCGCGGGAAATCGATAAGCTGTGAGTAGAAGAGTGGATAAAGGAATGAGTGCTCACCGTAAGTGTAATCGAAACACAGCCCTGTGTACCGTATAGGAGACTGAGGTGCGCTGCAAGAAAAATAGAATCAGTTCTTAAACAGATGGGTTCGTAGGGTGCTTGCCGCGAAGATGAAATCTTGGTCGCGGGACGGCCAAAAATCGAAAGATAATTGGAATCGCGGCGCTTGGCATGTTGTAGAAGAATGACAAGGTAGAACGGTTAACGGGACGTCTAAAAATCGAAGAAAAAATGCGAACGCGGCACTGCGCTCCGCTAATGATAAGAGCTTTAATTGCGGGTGGAAAGCAGGGTTGGTGGGTGGCGGGGCGCCGCTGACGAGTCGAAATTTCAAATATCTGCGTGAGTCAGTATTAATCATCATAATGTATGGGCCCGAACAGGCGGACGTACGTGGACGTGGCTCCATCCTATTCCTGGTTCCGGATTTAGGGACCAGGTCTCACTTGCGTAATTGTCCGTCTGTACGGTATACACTGCTTATTAATGATGCCATCAAACATCTCTTTGCTCTGCTCCAATTCAATTTCAAGTACTCGCGACTTCACCTCTTGGATCTGACAAGCATCCTCTCAGTCGTTTCTACCTTCCAGACAACTTCCAGCGGGTTCCAGAGTAATCTTACGCTCTCAGGGGCTCTTATGAAATAGTATCTCCTCTCTCTTGAAGCAGGCTTTTGGCAGACTATGGGGTTATGATGCCAACGACGTCTACAATCTATGGAAATGGCCGATTTGAACCGCTCTCTGTTATATCCGCCTCAAAAATAAAAAGACTCTGGCTCGGAGGGGCGATTACATTTATTCACCCTACTGGAAGTCTGGAACCACTTGCCTATTTGTCCATCTTCCGATATTCACATGTGCCACCTCATTGCTCTTGGTATTTAATCACCTACGTATTCTGGTCTCTGCTCCCCTTGACCACTAATCCTGTTGAGGCCACTAACAGCCAGCGTAGAGCGGCACTCACAAACTCGATGAACAACTGAAACGAAGCTTCGCATCTAAAAATGTTCAATCAAGTGTACAGTCTCTTCGGTTTGTTACAGATTAAGTCCAGAATAATATTGTCAACCAAGAGCATTTAACTGGTAGCCTGAGACTCATAACTCGTCTGGACTCGGTAAATAATTGCGGAAATGTGCGGCAAGCACTTCGGTGCTTCAACGGTCTTGCCACATTTTTTGTCACTCGTATATGGACTGGTTAGTTTAACAAGTGGAATCTGTGACCGGAGGAGGAACCAGGGTTGCCTGGAAGGCTACTGTATTTAGTACTTGTAGCCGAGAACCATGCGCATGCGGGTAGGAGTGGCAGCCTTGGTATGGCCACGCCTGTCCGTGCTTGTTCATACTTGGCTGTAGCCTCTCACTCACCTTCTTCGGCTACACCCGCAAAACAAATGGAGGAGCCGCCAGTCGTTATCGGCGAAACCAGCGGCGCATCGCCGTCCGTGGAGCAGCACCCTGCGGCGAAAAAACCGCGGTTCGAGGCGCCTGTCTCCGTCCCCACTGCCAAAAAAGACGACGAAAAAAGCGACGAAGCGCCAGAAGCGCAAGCCCGGCGCGCTGCCGGGGCCGTGCTCGCCTGAGGACGTGCTGTGGCGCGAGATCCGCGACGCCGCCTCGACAGACGGCGTGGGCATGGACGCGCCGATTGCGCTGGTCGAGATGGAGCTCGAGGTCGTCGCGGTGTGTTCCACTGGCCATGGCGCGTGCCCACCATGCTTTTTTCAAGGTATATATTTATTCATATATATAATTGCGCCTAGACAGCGCGCTTTCGACGTCGCCCAGCTCTTCGCGGCCCTGGGTCGTCGTCGTGCCCGGCGGACTGCCAGGCGAGACCGTACGCGTGCGCCCTTCCCACCCTGTGTATATGTGCTCAAAATCAACTAAATCTACCCCGCTCCGCCGTCCCCCAATCAAATCCACCCTCCCCTCGCCCACGCAGCACCAGCGTGCCGCCGCAAAGGGCACCGCGAACGGCGACCAAATAGCCACGCCCGAGGACAACCAACCACTCACAACACCACCCAGGACTTCCCCTTCGCCACTCCCATAATCCAACAGGCGCTCCCCGCCGTGCGCGCGGATATTATCAAGTACGCGCCGCCTTCCTTCCTTCTTTTTCACGATGCGTGCCGCCCTTTTCTTTCTTTTGGAGATGCCGTCTTCCCGTCCGCTCGTCGTTGATGACAACATTGCATCTGTTTACCGTTATTGCCACGAACGCCAATACTAATACTGTCATCCACCTCACATAACGCTAACCACCCCGCCCCGCAGGTGTATATACACGTACACGTACAAGCGCGGCTCGTCCTGCGCAACTCGCTGCGTCGGCCAGGGGAACCATCCCTGCCGCCGACGTCTGCGTCCGCGGACATCATCGCCGTCGATAGCCCGCCCACAAAACCCGCCGTCTCCGCCGACGTCTCCGCCAATCCCGCGCTCAGAGTCCAAGCTAGCCGATCTCGCCGTAGACACGGGCCCCGAGCTCGCAGGTTACGTCGCGCTCACGTCGCACCGCAACACAGAGCACAAGCGGGGTGAGCAGCGCCCCGTCGTTCCATTCTTTCTTTTTCTAACCGCACGGGGTTTTCGTTTTTCGGGATGCAGCCGCGCACGTACGCATTTCCGGATTCGAGCGGCGCGGCGCGGCTTGTCGCATTCGGGATGGGTTTATTTTATTTGGGGATGGGTTTTGTTTCGTTATTGGTGGGCCACGCGGGACGATATTTATTTTCCTTCCCACTCCGCAATCTTTCTAATATTCCGCGATGATATTATTTCGCCTGCTATTCCCACTGCGGACAAACACCATGACGGCCAGATTTTGACCGCCACGGTGACGGTTGGTTCACGGTCAAACCTTGATACCTCACCTCATCTCTGATGCACCATGAGCTGAATGCATGTTTGGTTTCATAACTTGTTCTCTTTTTTACGTGAAGTGCAAGGCAATACAGCTCAAAATATACTTCGCAGCTCTTGTTCATTTTGAGTGTACGTCATTTGCCCGCAGTGTCCGATCTCGCAATTTTTGCGTCGTTATTTTGACCACAATTCGTCATTTTCTCTATCTTCGTCATTCTAACCTCATACCTTTGCGCAACTTGTTCATTCTGATCCCGTGATTCATTCTCCTTTGTCCTTCTCATAATACTGGAACGATTCTAATCTCACAATTACCAGGTCGGCACGCAATCACCGCCCCGAAGTTATACGGAGATCTCGCTTAAAAGCGTGAGACATTGAGCGACCGACTTTCTCCCCCGAATAGTCACCTCACTTGTTTAACCACTTGGTGAACAACCTCAAGGATATCCACGTATGACCTCTGACCTTGGTCTCAGGTATCCTTTGTCGTCTATCGATTTCATCTGGGCGATCCCATCCACCTCGTATTTTATTTTATTTTCGCCTCAGTATGTCTGAATTTTATATATGTGTAGCCTGGAATACATAAAGAATCTGTTGGCGCAGTGGTAGTGCACCACTTTCAGTGATCTTTTTTTACTTTACTGCAGTTGGAGGGCCACATCTGCACATTCCTTCTCATGCTTTTTCTCACTGAAGTGCTAGGGATCCATCATTTTCGTGCCTCGTGGATTGTTTTGGCATGCCGAGTTTAGCTTCGAATCTATCAGCAAATGCTTATCCGCTCAGAACCGGTGATCTGCGCGAAGGTGCTCTTCTTCGTAACGACTAACTCCTTCTGTTAGTCTTGCCTTTTTCAACAGCATTTTGGGTGCGCCGCCGATTTCTCTCGTGGCTGAAGACGCGTCATTCAAAACACTGAACTTATTTGACAGCGTTATCATCTCTAGGTATGGCCTTCTTCATTTATTTATTCTGGTTAGTTGCACCTACGGGGTCCGGAATATCCGCGAGTTCCAATCTCATGCTTCATGAACATTGCACTCGCCCATTCGACGTTGCGTCTACGATGGTACTTAAAGCAGGGGAGTTCAGAATACTGGATGAACGCCCGCCGGACTCGAGGCATCAGATGGATGATGAAGTGTAGGCAAGGCGCCACCCACGAAATTTACAGAAAAGAAGTCGCGTCGACGGTGACGCCACCTCTCATCTCAACGCCGCTCTTTGCATGGACAATGAGACCCAACTCGCCATCTCAGGGCTCCATGCAGCTTTCGAGTCCATGACTACTGCACCTCGGATTCGTGTTTAATCTGGAAGTAGTCACAAAAAATGCTCCGGGAGAAAAATGCTCTCCTCAAAAGGAAAAACGCGGAATTGAAGGTGATTTTACGCGTTCTTGACCGCGAACTGCTCTGACAAACGCCTGCGGTTCGGAGCAGAGTCCCGCGCAGGATACTACGCCGATGGCGAGTGAACCCCTGCATTTAGTTATTGAATCCTCAGCTGAAATTCCGCAACCGCAGACAGTCGAGGCAGATTCGGTAAGTATTTGTTATCATCCTTCTGTGGTCGGGTTAGCAATAATTATCTCAGAATCTCGACCCATACGCCAAATCCGGTGAGGAGGAAATGAAGAAAAGACAGAGTTTGTGTTATCTGGTCCCTCATTCCCGCGCGCTCATTATTAATTCCTAAGGCCCTCCGGGCATCCCTGGTACCTGGAGTGAGACCTTATACCACGACTTCAGTTCAGAGGGTGCGCAACACAATTCTATAGTTAAACAATTGATACAGCCCTATTCCTAACAAATCTCAATCTCGTAACGGAATCCGTTCGCCGACATACAGGACAACGAAGCGAGCGTATTGGTCGCCACCTCAGACCCAGAGGATTCAGCCCACGTTAAATCGGCACATGTTTTGGTTTGTTAAATGCTGGGCTGGGTATTGTCATCGATACATAGCTCACAGGGTAGATTGACATTTAAACTATGCGTATATCAACACCTATTTCTTCCTCAAAGGCCTCTTAACTTCCTTCACCAACAGCATTTTTAGTGTTTGGTTCTCTTAAGTCCTTCAAAGTACAAATTACAGAAAGGCATTGAGCCTGTTGAAGGCCTACATCTTCCAACTTTCCGTCCCTCTTAGAGAGACACCCATTCTCAAATCAAATGTCGCAGATGGTTCCAACTGGCATTCAATGCTCATTAATTAAGAACATTTAAGAAACTAGACTGAGCGAGATATTCAGAGAACATGCATTTCTTGAGCAAGAACACAGTAACCCAACAAAGACACCCCATTCTCATTTTGATCGAAACGGCGCAACACGCATTTCACCTCCACCAACGTCCCGAAGTCGTCGTCAGAAAAAAGAGAGGTCTGTGAATAGATCAGGCAGGGAGCTGCAGAGCACGAGATACCCACCGAGCAGACAGAAGTATGCTAATCGAGCGTTCAAGTGCTTGGCGGTAATGTGTGGCTCGCTGGGCAACATTAATGCGGTCGTGGTGGACTTTCGTGTTGCGATGATTAATGAGGACACAGCTGTTCCCCATCTCGCGAAGTTTTGCTTCAATTTGAAGGTCCATTTCATACGCTCTGGAGCAGGCATCTAATTTAAATTCAGCCCACCAACAGGACAGAAGACTTACCTCTCGATCGCCTCAAGAAGCGATAGAGTTGTTTCAGTGTGTTGGTTGGTATAAGAGCGAGCAATTTCATTAAGGTTTGTATCTCCCGGAGTCAGGCCTTCCGGGATCGCAGACAGGAGGCCATTGATCGAAGGAAAGAGCCATGGGATTGAATCCTTGTCCGAAATCCAGTCTGGTAGACTATTGGTGAGATTGGGGTCCGTTGAATCTGATTTAAATATGTACCTCTGACGACTTTGTACTCAGAATTCTTGCACCATTGGACGAACTCTTCTATTTCTTTCTGGGTTTCAATATATGAAGATTTTCTAATTCGGCCCATAGGCTCATCAGGGATGGTCTTTGCCATGTCGGCAAATTTTCTGCAATGGTTTTAGCCCCAGCTGCAACCAAGAGCAAGGAAGACGAACCTCTCAAGATGAAATATGCATGTTCAAAGAATGTTGAGAAGTATGAGTTTGGGATCTGTTTCGCAAATTCCACTAGTGTCCAGGTGATTTAGGGTCACCAGGCAGGCACCCAGCGTGTTTGCCTGCGGCTTATTTCCGTCTACGAGAATCGCACGCAGGCCCTCGCCGTCGATAAACTTAAACTTCACTTCCGACTTGGTGATATGTGCAAGCCCATTTTCTGTGTAACCTACCAGATATATTGTTTTTCGTGCGGAAGGGATCGCATTTCCTTCTGTTGAAACAGAATTCCTGCGAATCAAGTGAATATTCGTCAATTTCAATTTCTGCGTGCTCTGAGGGCGAGAAAACATACCTTCAATTCCCAGACCACAAGGATTCTTAACCTTTTTCATTTCTTGGATCAAGCTGTGCTTGATTTGAGGATTCGCAATAGCAGGGTCGAATGCCGCCGGGATGTTTCCACCAAAGATCTTTGACGTACTTGCAGCTGGACAATTTAAGAGAACATTATTTTCATTATACTTCTAACATTGTTAAAAATCATAGCTACCCGAGTCGCATTTGCAAATGGTTATACCACCGCAGCTATTGCCTCGCGGTAGACTTCCTTGCCTTTCCACGATACCTTGGTCGACGGAACTTTAGGGTGGTTATGGGGACTGCTCAAATACACAATATCTGTGCGGTCCAGAGGCGAAAATATCCAGATTATCGCTCTGCATTTGCGCTCAATCAGTTTGGCCTGGACAACCTGCATAACCACCATTACGTGGATGGAGTACCCAAGCACAAACGGCAGACTCGCTCTCGACGGCTACATCAGACGTGAACTTCTCCTCATTTGCGAGGAGTTCACGGAGCAGCTCTTCTTTGATGTTGGGGTTGATTGTCAAGAATCGGTGTGACCGTTCATTGGGGCAGTAGTTCTGGCATCCAATGAAGCCGTGTTACCGTCTAAATTCATCTGAAATAAATAAATCAGTCCGTTGACAACAAAACCCATTTCATGGGCGCTACGGTTTTGAGCTTTCTGTAAACAGGAAGGCCGGTACATTTGGCACCATTTGCACCAATATAAGGGCAAGCTTTTTTATGTATTCCGTATAAAATCTGCCGTATGAGCATTAAAATAGAAAGCGAGAGACGGCGACCACATGGTAGGGTGAAGAGTTTATGGGTTGTAAGTGGGCAAGATGATGGACTAAGGCAACAGAGGTGGACCAACTAAGGGTTGCAGATTGAGTAAAATCACTTCCATCAAGGAGTTTGCCGTATCGGGAAAGGAAGGAAGCAGGACCCGAATTGATACGGTTGCCAGACATGGTTGCCATCAATAATGGTATGATCGGGACGTGTTTTTGGAAACTGGATTACGGATTTCAGACCTGGTAACCTACATCGGTACCAGGAATATGAAGATCATAAGAAAAACAAGAAAGTCGGTCTCAACATGCGTTGACAAACAGTCTTGAGGAACTGCGGGAGGTTCGTGCTCTTTGTTTTCATTGTCCTGCCGCCTTAAATTATCGCTTTTTATTCACAGAAGTATGACGAAGTGGTTGAGCTGAATCAGGGACTCACGCTGGAGCTCCAGCGGAGATCCTAGGTCAGTCAAATCATGACGGCCGGAACATTTAATTGAAGAAATCTGCATCCGTCCAGCTGCCGTCGCCCGAAGAGAGTGTGAGCCAGTTCTATCATCTATCTCAAAGCTGTCGATGATTAAGCCAACTTGCTGAAAGGCTTATGAACGATACGATCTCCTCAAAGCAAAATATGATAGACTGCGGGGATTCCTCTCTGAGCTGGGTTCCATTTTTGACGGCAGTAGGGAGGTGTCAGTAATGTAGACGCTGATGGCCGTGGAGTCATTTTCTTACCTACCTCCATCCTTGTCCTATGAGTAAACAGTTACGTGCGCGCATGGTTTTCATGATTGATGATAGATACTGTACGGCAGAATTTTACTTACTGACGTGATTTAACGAGCACAAGTAGATGGTTGTAAATAGAAGGTGAATTAGACTGGAAATTTAAAAGATTTCACTCAAGTTAGAGATGGATAAGAACTATCTGTGAACGACTGTCTTCATCCCGTCACATAAAGGAGTTGATGAGACTATAAGAGGACAGCTATGGACCGATATCGAGTTTCATAATGCGATCCTGGGCCGTTGCGGCCTGGCTTGGGGAATGAAAAATAAATAAATAGTATGATCATTTAAAATGCTACTGCTTGTTTAAAGAACGAGATCCAGAGCATATTACCGCGCTCTGGCTTTTTACAGCTTTCACATCCTATTCAGGACACAGAAAGATAGGGCAAGTACTAATAGCCTGTTGCAAGCAGGTGCCCAGGCATCGCGGCGGTAAGTATGAAAATCATCTCCAGAAAAAAGTGCTTACTGAAAGTCACCCACTTGAAGGCCTTTGAATGTACCCTGGTTCCAAACTATTGAGGTTATTGTGCTTGGGACTTCCGACATGCTGCCAACATAAAAAAAACCTCATATTATTGGCTGGATGGCGGCAGAATATAGCAAGCTGGTCCCGAATCCGAGGCAAAATAATGCGAGAGTCTGCTCACTCAATTCACCTATCAAAGTTCCCAAAATCCTGGGGATAGATATACTACTATGAACTACATGTCCGGGTGGTTGGAAAAATCAAGGTTTGCAATGATGTTTGTACAAGATTGAAGCCGGAGGCCAAGAGGAAGGAAAATCCACATGTGGCAAGAACCTAAAAGAAAATGAGTTTTTCATCATGAAGTGCAGGGGAACTAGGATCACTAGTGGATAAAAAATATAGCCACTCTAGACTCCCAGGTGAATAAATGGTACCCATCGTTCATATGGCACTCCGACATCCCGCATCTTTCGAACAGCAAGTTGCAGTGCTTTTGCAGCATCAGATACTTGAGGCCTTTGACCACTGTCCAATAAATGGCTGTAGACAGTTTCCGCAACAGCTGGCCCATCTTCATCCATCATGGACCACATGGTGGCAATGGCTCCTTGAAATCCTGCAGCAATGAACCCGCCACCCAAGTGGAAAGACTCATTCACCAGTGTGGCATCTCCTTTAGCTGTCTGGCATGCAGCAAGGAATACAAATTCAGCATTTGGAAGAGACATCTGGAGAATGGTTTCAAGCTCCAAGGTTCCACCATAGAGCTGGAGGCAGCTTTTTGGAGGCTCTATGATGTTCTGCTCTCCATGACAAGCTAGATGGATCCAAGCACAATCATTCAGTGTCTGCTTGACTGAATCTACAGTGGTGTTTTCACCAATGAGACTCTGGACCCGGTATTGATTCCCAGCGATGGAGGTAATCTTAGTGATTTCTTCTTCAACTCCAGAGAGTTCTTGGTCTCTGCGAGGACCAGTGTGTGTCACCCCAACCAGGCCAATGTGGGGCGGATCAGCTGAAGGTGTCTTGGATTGAGCTTCCAAGAGAGCCCCCAGTGTGGGTGTATATGACTGTATGAACTGATCCGCAGAGTCCGCAGCATGGAAAGGCAAGCCAGTGAAATCTCCTGTAGGACACCACCACAATCTGCCAGAAGTGATACCATTCTGGAAACAAAGTGAATAATAATGCATTTGACAAGATGGGCAGAACTTACAGCATTCAGGGCAACATAGATTGGCTGCACAATACAAGTCCAGACCCAACTCAAAAAGCCATCCAGGCCCACTTCTATCCCTTCTTGGTATCCATAAAGACGGGCCTGTGGTAGTTCTTTGGATCTCACATTACGCCCCTTGATCAGATCTCTGAGGAGACTTTTTTGTGCTTTTAAACGGTCAACAGACACCGATGGCAGTGCAAGATGAATTGGATCTGAGGTCGGATTAAGGAGAATAATTGAGTCACAATGATCATGATGGGAATTGAGAATAGCAATAGGCCCACACTGGGATACTTTGCACAGATCTCTGTATGGTCTGGGGCGCAGAAAGTTCTTGAGGCCTGGACGATTTCGAATCTCGTTAATCAAGGTGTTTCTTTCTGCAGCCACCCTCTGTGGATGCTTAGCATTTCCACTATAGAGGTCTACAGACAGCAGTTTCAACTTGTCTGCGTCCTTTTTCGGCAGGAAATCAAGGTTGGTTTTCAGCTGCAGCAGCTGTTGGAATGTGGTTCCCAACCCTTGTTCAAGGAGTTCTATTGCAAGTCGGAGATTTGAGGAGTCAATGCAGGCAGCAATGGCATTGGATGTTGCCTCAGAAACATTGATTCTCATGTTTACATCTTGACGGACTGATACAGGGCTGCCAATCCAGAGGATCTCAGGTAGTAGATGGAAGGCAGCAGAGTAAGCCTTTGAGACATCAGATGGTCTGTGTGTCTTTGAAAAAGAAGCCCATTCAAGGGCTGAACTCCATGATTTTACAGGCTCCGAGGTGTTGCTTTGAAAGGAGCTGCTATAACTGGAGAGGGCAGCTTTGAGGTCCTTCACATCACCTGACCTTTGATATCGGTCCCTAAATGACACTGCCAGATTCTGGAGATGCCCGGCCAGGTCTGGATGCCCCTCAGGTGTCTGGTCCACAGCAGCCTGATTGTTCTGCAGTGCAGCTTCAATGTCCTTTACATCACCTGTTCTTTGATATCGGTCCCTGAACCCCACTGCCAGATTCTGGAGACGCACAGCCAGGTCTGGATGCCCTGTGGGTGTCTGCTTCACAGCAGCCTGATTGTTCTGCAATGCAGCTTTGAGGTCCTTCACATCACCTGATCTCCGATATCGCTCCATAAATGACACTGCCAGATTCTGGAGATTTTTGGCCAGGTTTGGATGCCCCTCAGGTGTCTGCTCCACAGCAGCCTGATCGTTCTGCAGTGCAGCTTTGAGGTCCTTCACATTGCCTAATCTTCGATATCGGTCCCTGAATGACATGGCCAGATTCTGGAGACATCCAGCCAGGTCTGGATGCCCCTTGGGTGTCTGCTCCACAGCAGCCTGATCATTTTGCAATGCAGCTTCGAGGTCCTTCACATTGCCTAATCTTCGATATCGGTCCCTGAACGACACTGCCAGATTCTGGAGACATTCAGCCAGGGCTGGATGCCCCACCGGTGTCTGCTCCACAGCAGCCTGATTGTTCTGCAGTGCAGCTTCAAGGTCCTTCACATCACCTGATCTTCGATATTGGTCCCTCAATGACACCGCCAGATTCTGGAGACGTCCAGCCAGGTCTGGATGCCCTGGGGGTGTCTGCTCCACAGCAGCTTGATTGTTCTGCAGTGCAGCATCAAGGTCCTTCATATCACCTGATTTTTGATATTGGTCAGTGAATGACACTGCCAGATTCTGGAGACGTCCAGCCAGGTCTGGATGCCCCTCAGGTGTCTGCTCAATAGCAACCTGATTGTTCTGCAGTGCAGCTTTGAGGTCCTTCACATTGCCTGATCTTTGATATCTGTCCCTGAACGACACTGCCAGATCATGTAGACGTCCAGCCAGGTCTGGGTGCCCCTTGGGTGTCTGCTCCACAGCAGCCTGATTATTCTTCAGTGCAGCTTCGAGGTCCTGCACATCACCTGATCTTCGATATCTGTCAGAAAATGATGCTGCCAGATTCTGGAGACATCCAGCCAGGTCTGGATGTCCCTCGGGTGTCTGCTCCACAGCAGCCTGACTGTTCTGCAGTGCAGCTTCAATGTCCTTCACATTGCCTGATCTTCGATATTGGTCCCTGAACGACACTGCCAGATCATGGAGACGTCCTGCCAGGTCTGGATGCCCCTTGGGTGTCTGATCCACAGCATCCTGATTATTCTTCAATGCAGCTTCGAGGTCCTTCACATCACCTGATCTTTGATATCTGTCAGAAAATGACACTGCCAGATTGTGGAGGTGTTCAGCCAGGTCTGGATGCCCCTCAGGTGTCTGCTCCACAGCAGCCTGACTGTTCTGCAGCGCAGCTTCGAGGTCCTTCACATTGCCTGATCTTCGATATCGTTCCCTGAACAACAATGCCAGATCATGGAAACATCCAGCCAGGTTTGGATGCCCCTTGGGTGTCTGCTCCACAGCAGCTTGATTGTTCTTCAGTGCAGCTTCAAGGTCCTTCACATCATCTGATCTTTGATATCTGTCAGAAAATGATGCTGCCAGATTCTGGAGACATCCAGCCAGGTCTGGATGCCCCACAGGTGTCTGCTCTACAGCTGCCTGATTGTTCTGCAGTGCAGCTTCGAGGTCCTTCACATCGCCTAATCTTCGATATCGGTCCCTGAACGACACTGCCAGATTGTGAAGATGTCCAGCCAGGTCTGGATGCCCCTCAGGTGTCTGCTCCACAGCAGCCTGATTGTTCTGCAGTGCAGCTTCGAGGTCCTTCACATCACCTGATCTTTGATATCGGTCCCTGAACGACGCTGCCAGATTCTGGAGACGTCCAGCCAGGTTTGGATGCCCTAGGGGTGTCTGCTCCACAGCAGCTTGATCATTCTCCAGTGCAGCTTCAAGGTCCTCCATATTACCCGATTGTTGATATAGTTCAGTGAATGATGCTGCCAAAGACTCAAAGTGTGTGGCCAGGTCTGGATGCCCCTCGGATGTCTGCTCCACAGTGGCCCAATCATTCTCCTTGAGGTGGTTCTGCAGTGCAGCTTCAAGGTCCTTTATATCACCTGATCGTTGATATATTTCAGTGAACGATGCTGCCAAAGACTCAAAGTGTCCGGCTAGGTCTGGATGCCCCTCGGATGTCTGCTTGACAGTGGCCCAATCATTCTCCTCGAGGTCCCTCAGATCATCAAGTATCTGACCCTTTTCCCCACAAAAACTCACTGATTGCTCAAGTTCATAATTATCTTCTCCTCCATCCTCTGATGTCACTGGTTTTGCCTCTAGAACCTGCAGAATACCAATGAGATGTCAATGCACTTCCCCTACCACTTCCTTCTTGCACGCACCAGCCTGTGATCCACAGCTAAATTTGATTTGTTCTCGGTTGTCGACTCTGACTCCTTCATCCACAAGTTCAGAAAGTAGCAATGGAAAACAAATGTGGTCTCACTGGCATGACTATTCAGTGCGGCGGGATCAAGGAGTAAGACACACATTTGACAGGTCTTATATGTTTCCTAGTGATGTGCGCTGATACACATCTCGTCTATCAATCAATCAAGGAGCAAACTGCCGTGAGTTTCCGTGAAATCTATCCTTCTTTTGCAATTCTCCCTGAGGTGTAGTACCACTGTGTTAAATCACCGGTACTGGGCTGACTAGTTAACCTCTGCAGCATTCCACACAATACACAATATTATATTGGGTCGAAGATACAAATAATCATTGCTGCATCACACAATACAGAGGGTTGACACGCCTATAAACTCACACGCCGTCTGTGTCAGATTTCTACCCCTATTATCTAGATAAACTCCGGGAGACAAAGATTGCCGCTCAAAGCAATTTATATCAGTGCCTAATAATAGTATTGGCGCGCAAACTCGCACAGTTGCTAGGGCTAGATATTCTAGTACATGAATCTACCTCTCAGGCCATGAGAAATGAACTTGAAAAACAAGAGATAGGATTTGTGCATGCCAACTGTCTCGGAGTTTGTGATTGACTCTCACAACGTAAGGTAGACAGTGCTGAGCGTAGTTACGGTGCCAGGGCAAATGTAGTTGATATCAAGGCACTGCATGGGGGTAGGCGACGGTAGGGGGAGAGTACAGCAGTGTGGGACAGGTTGAAGAAACGGCAAGGGTAGAAGCACCAGAAGGCACCAGACATGGATTTAAAGATGAAAGGGAGCGCGTGCACAGATAGTGCAGAGGCACATAAAAAAAATACACGGGTGCCGGACGGAGAGATAAAATGAACGCCTGCAAAGCGATGACGAAGCTCCGGACGGGACAAACATATTCCCTGCTTTTAGGAGATGCATTTCATCTGCGACGCTCAGGTACGAGGGAGCTGAATTCTGCCTTCATGGTGCGGGAGGAAAATATCTGGAAGTCAACTCTGAAAACTGGTTCCTCCTATTCGTGCAATTATGCTAAAATCCGCCGTACAGGACCAAAAAATGGACACGAATTCCGCATGGCTCGGGTCTGACTCGGATTCGAACAGATAACTTCTGTGTATGTGAACGCGTGGGCCATTCCACTATTTCCAACCGCGCACCACTGCACCGCCGAGCCTTATTTCATTTCTTCTATGTTTTCCTATTTTTTTTGCGTATAATACTATCGAGGAGAGAAAGAAATCGTGGCCTCATGTTTGGTTGGTATGTCCGTGCTTGTTCATGCTTGGCTGCGACCTCTCTCTCTCTTCTCCGCACAATTTGCATGCACCGCTTGCTCCGGTCTTGCATCTTGTCCAGGCCAACTACGCTCCGCACATATCACCGCTTTGTCCCGCCCAATATCGCACCCGCGCCATTCCTCGGGCTAAAATACACCCGAAAATCAATGGAGGAGCCACCGGTCGTTATCGGGGACACCAGGGGCGCGTCGCCGTCCGCGGAGCAGCACCCTGCGGCGAAGAAACCGCGCCTCGAGGCTCCTGTCTCTGTACCCACTCCCGTCTCCGTTCCTAACCCCGCCCCACCCAAAAAAATGACGAAAAAAATGACGAAGCGCCAGAAGCGCAAGCCCGGTGCCCTACCAGAGCCGTGCTCGCCCGAGGACGTGCTGTGGCGCGAGATCCGCGACGTGCTCGGCGCGGAGTGCGTCGATACCGCCTTTGCTGACGGCACGGACATGGACGCGCCGATCGCGCTAGGCGAGATGGAGCTCGAGGTCGTCGCGCTGTGTTCCACCGGTGCGTGCCCCATGCTTTTTTAAAAGGTATATATTTATTCATATATATAATTGCGCCTAGGCAGCGCTCTCGCGACGTCGCCCAGCTCTCCTCGGCCGTGGGTCGTCGTGGTCCCCGGTGGTCTGCCTGGCGAGACCGTACACGTGCGCGTGTACCGGCATGCGCGCATGCACTCCGTGGCGGACCTCCTCGCGGTCGTGACGCCGAACCCCGCGCTGCGCGACCAGTCCCGCGTGCAGTGCCGCTACTTCGGGACGTGCGCCGGCTGCCAGTACCAGGTGCGTTTGTTTGTTTTGCGTTTCCGGCGTGATCTCATGACGCGCCAGATGCTGTCGTACGAGAAGCAGCTGGAGCTGAAGCGCGACGTTGTAGTCAAGGCATACAGGAATTTTTCGGGTGCGTGCGCCCTTTCAACCTGTGTACGTATACTCAAAACCCACTAGATTTACCCGCCTCCGCCCTCCCCCCTATCGAATCCACCCTCCCCTCGCCCAAGCAGTACGGGTATCGCACAAAGATCACGCCACACTTTGAAGCGCCGAACAAACACCAGCGCGCCACCGCGAAAGGGACAGACGCGAATGGTACAGACAGACCCGAGTGGCTCAAAATCGGATTTAACCTCGTGGGCTCGCAGAAGGTTATGGATATCGAGGTGCGTAATTCTCCTTCATTCCTCACCTGATCGTCTCCTTCCCTTATCTACCTACTCAACTAATTAGCTAACTAACCACCCAACCCCACATAGGACTGCCCGCTCGCCACGCCGATAATCCGACAGGCGCTCCCGATCGTGCGCGCGGATATTATCAAGTGCGTGCCGTCCTTCTTTCCTTCTTTTTTGCCGATGTCCGCGTTGCGTTGCCATGAACGCCGATATTATTTCCACGAGCGCCAATAATAATATTGTCATTCACGTCGATAATAAATAACATCCTTACCGCCGGCGCGATATCGCCGTTGCGTCATTATGAACGGCGCGATACCGACTGGGGTGGTATTGGCGTTGTTAAACGGAGCGATTCGTTCTGGTTATCAACGGCGAGCAATCGAAGCCGTCCTTATTAGTCTCGGCGAGCTTTCAAGGGCGAGATACTTACTGACATCCACCGCCCACCCCGCAGGAACATATACACATACAAGCGCGGCTCGTCGCTCATCCTGCGCGACTCGCTGCGGCGCCCAACGGAAGCGCCGCCACCGCCTACGGACGCAGACGCGGACGCCGTCGCCGAAGACTCTGTCGGTATTTCCGTCTCCACCGATCTCAGCGCCGAGGGGCTCCTCACGGACCCCGCCGACCCCGATCTCGCAGGCCACGTCGCGCTCACGTCGCACCGCGACACCGCGCGCGAGCAGGTGTGTAGTATTCCACCCCGTCTCTCTATTTATTTTATTTTTTGCTTTGTTTTTCCTGGTACGATTTTTTTCGGATTCTCGGCGCACAGTTTTTCATTTCGGGATGGGTTTCCTTTCTTGTCGCGGGGCTATTTCTTTGGGAATGGAATGATTCTGTTTTGGCCGCGCGGGTTTTTCGGGTTCGGGATGGGTTCACTGGATTTCGCCACGCATTTTCAGATTCTCGCTACAGAGTTTGTCGGATTCGGCTTTGGGCTTTCGTTTTTTGGGATGCAGCCGCGCGAGTACGGGTCTTCGGATTCGGGATGGGTTCATTGTGCTTTATTCGACCTCGTGTCACCTTGCGCAATTCTTCATCTGGCACCTTTCCTTCCGTAATTCCCACTTGCCCGCACCTTTCCACACCTTCTTTCGCCGATGATGATTTTTTTGACCTGATCCTATCCGATACGGGCTGGGTCGTTCGTTATTTCAACCTCAGTTCCTCATTCGTTTTATTTATTTACACGAACACCTTTCTGTCCGCAACTTCTTCATTCTAACCTAACATCTTTCCGCACCGTCCTTCCGATTTTCGGCAACGTCTTTCCAATATTCCGCAATGATTTTTATTTGGCCTTCCTTGCTGTTCCGATCTCGCGACTTCCGTCGTTATTTTACCCCCAGTTTTTCATCTTTTACAAGACAACACCTTCGCAAATCCTGAATCTTGTTCTAATCGCCCTTCTTTATCTTAACCCCCCCTTTTCCTTCCCACACGTTCCTTCTAGCTGCGATTCTAACACCCATCTCACTGTGATTCTAACCCCACACGTACCAGGTCGGCCCCTGGCTCTTCGAGTACCCCGCGGGCTCGTTCTTCCAGAACAACAATTCCGTGCTGCCGTTGCTCACGGGGTATGTGGAGGCGCGGATTTTTGGGGAGGAGGCGCCCCCTCTCGCCAATGATACCGCCGCTTCTGGCGCGAGCGGGGCGCCCACACCGACGCGCCCCGCGCCCACCCCCACGCACCTCGTCGACGCCTACTGCGGCGCCGGCCTCTTCGCCATCGCGCTCTCCCCGCGCTTCGCGCGCGTCGCCGGCATTGAGCTCTCGCGCGAGAGCATCCGCGCAGCGACGCACAACGCGCACGCGCTCAACGGGATCCCCGCCGCAAAGCTCTCGTTCCAGTCCGGCGACGCGGCGGACATCTTCAAGACGGTGGGGGCGTTCCCGAGGGGGGAGACGGTGTTGGTGAGTTTGTTTGCTTTTCTTTGGCACGCGGGATGGGTGCCATGGGAGAGCGAGTACCGCGAGAGCTTGAGCGGTCGATAGCACAGACACTTCAGCGAACTCGCACCCCCGCGCTCATCACAAGAGCTAACCCGCACCCCGACAGGTGATCGACCCCCCGCGCAAGGGCTGCAACGAAGCGTTCATTGCGCAGCTCATCGCGTTCGGCGCGCGCACGGTGGTGTATGTGAGCTGCAATGTGCATACGCAGGCGAGGGATGTGGGAATGATTCTGCGGGGATCGGAGGAGAAATTGCGGGCGGAGCGCGCTGCGGTGGAGGGGAGTAAGGAAGGAGGAGGGGGCATAGCGCTGGAGGGGAGTAAAGAAGATGTAGGAGGAGGAAATAAAGATGAAGGAGGGAGTAATGGAAGAGTGGGAGGAAGGTACGTGCTGGAGAGCCTGCGGGGGATCGATTTGTTCCCGCAGACGGCGCATGTGGAGAGCGTGGCGGTGTTGAGGCTGGTGGACGGCGGCGGCGGTGGGGTTGAAGGGGAGGGGGCGGGGACGGTAGCGTACCTTGGCGCGCATTATTAGGTACGTATGGTGTCCCACATATCTTGGAACACCGGAAAAGTTGTCTCAAGGTCTCAAGGAAACGGGTCTCGACGAAGGATACTCAAAAATCTCGCCCACTCAATTGATATATACGGAATTGCAATTGTGAAATTCGATTTCGTTTCGTGATATAATCCATATTGGCAACATGAGACCCAGAGCAAAATATATCTGAACGCCAGGATCAGTGGGATGCGACGAAGTAAAGAAATTCAACGTACCCGATTCGACTCGTATCCAACATCCAATACTATAATGCCGGCACCTCCCCCGCGAAGAACTCGCCCTTCTCACTAATTATGAGAGGTGCGAGGTCGAGCTCAACGACGCTGCTGCGCTTGCGTCGGCGGGGGAGATTGGCGGCTGTCGGGCCGAGCGCGCCTTTTGGGGCGAAGGCGGCGGGCGCGAGCGCGCTTTTAAATGACTCGGAACCGAGCGAGGTCGTGGATTCGGACCCGCGCGAGGGTCGCGGACTCGAGCGACCCAAGCGAGCCCTTCCGCGACGACGCTGGGTGTCCGTGCGGCACCGCGACTGGGCCGAGCGCGAACGTGGCGAACGAGAGCCACAGTGTGAAGCCCCGGCGATCTCGGAGGGATGGGGAGGTTGGCTCGGGGGTGGTGAGCGGGGACATGGGGGTGGGGGTGCTGCACAATGCGATTTCAGACATGATACAGATGGTGGTGGATTTGGTTGGGTGTGGGTGGGTAATCTGGTTGGGTGTGGGTGGGTAAAAGGCGAGTAGGTGATGGACTTACGCCCCAGAGCGCAGAGCCTTTTTATACGGGAGGGAGAGACATGTCTCAGCCCCTATGTTGAATCCCGCATTTTTATCCGCAGGCCTGGGCCCGGATGGAACTTAGTGAGACATTTGGCGGATGTGCAGAGCGGGCTGTGCGTGTGTCTCACTTTCTGAAAGGGGGCCATTTTGGAGTTTATACATCGCAATCACTGTACATCGAGCTAGGTCGACGAGAGGCACTCGTCTGCCATGATCTACGAGAAGAATTGCAGCGCCGCCTGGCCCACCTCAAGGCCAGGCGCCTGGAGGGGAAACAAATATATAAATGAAACAAAATAAAAAGGACAACAGGCGTTACCTTGTACGCTGGAACTTCGTGGCCCGCACCAAATACGCGAAGGTATGAGAACCGCCCGGCGTTTTTGTAAAGCCCAGCGGGATGTCCGGCTACGGTATACGTGGAGAAGGCCTGCCGCTGGAATTCGGTGCTGTACTGGTTCTTCATAGCTCGGAGCTATCTGGTCGTGAGCGAGGTAGAATTATGCATGTATATAAATGAAATCCGTACAATGTTCTCGACCCCTGGTAATTCACGATGTAATCCTAATAAGACTTGAGAGATTGTTTCGATTAGAGGCTCAGAGTGAACGCGCAGTACCGCATCACCGTTATAGATGAATAATTTGACACCAAAGTTCGCGACGAGGTCCATGGCCGGGAGAGTAGTGCGCATCCAATCACCTGCATATGAACATCGATGAGGACCAGGAAAGCAAAGGGATAAATTCACGATCGGCACTCACCCGTCGCTGCAAAATTGTCATACACGGGGTCGCTATCAGTTTCCAATCCAAGTCTGCACCAATTGCATCCTTGCCGGACGCCAAGTAGGGTTCAATATCAGGCGGATATGTGTCGTCGGGGCCAGCTAACACGTAGTTTGGCTTGTCAGCGTAAGGACCTACATACAGGTCATTCAACACACATCGTGCTCTCCGTAGGGGGGGCCCATTATATCAGTGTTGCAGACGTCTTGGGCGGCCGAGCAGACAGCGTCGGATCCTCGATTATTACAAGCTCTACTCTATCCATATCAGTGTGAGTGACGCTCAAAACTATCCGAGATGCATTGCACACACCCTCGCCTTACAGCCAGTGATCGGCTGGTTGAATGAGGCGTTTGTGCTTGCGATTATATCGGGGGGAGACTAAGGGCCCATAGGGATTGGCGGCGGCATAAGTCATGTAGGCAGGATATTGCAAGAGCGCGTCCTGTGCATCGGAAATGAGCTCTCCATATCGTGGAAGGAATGCTGAAGCGCACCGTCATGCCATTCCCAATTCCCAACGCTTGGAGATTGAGTTGTATTCCGTTGACTTTGCCCGCGGCGATGGCAGCGTTCTGTGAAAGGAAATATGCAGCAAAGACGGGCCCGTAGTGCCCCCCGTAGCTGGAAGAGACGTCAGAAAGTTATCAGAGCACAGAGTATTGATTCACGATTCAGTCCAAAGCCCCAGACCATTCTTAGCGAGGTGGGAGAATCTGCGGTCGGAGAGGAATATTTGAAGGAACTTCCACACGTCCGCAGCCGCTTGCTGAGAAGTTCCGACAGTTTCAGGTCCGTGTGAAAACCCTGTGCCTATGGGCTGGTCGATGAAAAGGAAATTTGATTTGCTGTTCCAGGAGTATGGCTTGAGAGTGACGGATGCGCTGTCGTTGCTGATTCAGCATGGCCCAAGCTCTTGTACTAGGCCAATCATGCTCGAGGTTCTTGGCTGTGAAACTCGTATGGACACCATGACCCACAAAAATAGCAACAACTGACTCCACCGTTAAACCAGAGAGAAAGTGGCGCTGTGGCCGCGTTCTTGCGAGAGTCGAAGTACCAAAACCTGCGAAAGAAAAGTCAAATCGAACAGAGCAATGCGTGCATTGTTCATACCAGATGCTCTGATTCGCAGTCAGATCCCCGTACCCGGACGCCTGGTAGACAGTGGGTGTCGTTTCTGAAACGGAGAGACATATATAGTAAAAGATCTATCCAGAGGTCCTGGACGAGCCTGGATACACACCGCAGATACCAGAATTTTCCACCGCCCGCAATTTTCCCGGCATAGTGGTGAACGGTCTCAGAAGAGGCGTTATCTTGGTCGCCGTATGTTTCCTGACACCGCCAACCACGCCATCGACGGCAGGGATTTGCCCTGGACCCTTGACTGCCAGGGCAGACGTTAAGGATAGTAGTACACCGAGCCAACGCAGACACATGATGGAGAGAGGCCGATGGCGCAAACTTGGCGCAAACTTTATCGGCGCAATTTATACAAAGTTTATACCTGGTAGCCGATGTATCACGGCTAGCTGCATAAAACTGTGCCATAATACTTGGTGACTTGTGGGGTTGTGCGGGCTGGAACGGGGTCGCAGCGCGCTGGGAGAGTCACTAAATATATAGTCTGAAAAAAAAAATCAGTTTGTGATAATCGCGTCGCGTCGCGCGAACGCATAGCCAACTGTTGACAACACTGCACTTGTTGGCGGTGTAGAATAATAAACCCACGGAATCACCAGAAATTCCGTCAGCCGTTCATACGTTATTCTTCCAGAAATCGATACACGCAGATGCATGCTGAGTATCTCCCACAATGCCGTTATGATTTGCGCGGCTATGGGCGGAGTACAATATGCCGTATGGGCGCTTTCGGAGCGGCCAACATTATAATGTACGCTTGAATGTACGTGTACTTTAGATGACTCACTCAATATCCTTCCTCATTCATGGTAAGTACTAGATACATTGCAGATACATTGAGACAGCCGAGCTTACGTCGACGAGAGAGACTGGTTGGCCATGATCTGGGAGAAGAACTGGAGGGCGGCCTGCCCGACCTCGAGGCCAGGAGCCTGGAAGGAGGGGACAATTTCAATCAGTACATAGCTCAATTGATATACCACTGTCTATTTACCTTGTACGCCGGAACTTCGTGGCCTGCGGCAGAGACACGGAGGTAGGAGAACATCCCTGCGTTCTTGTAAAGTCCCGCAGGATGTCCTGCCACTGTGTATGTCTGGAAGGCCTGTGTTTGGAATTCGGCGCTGTACTTGTTCGTCATAACCTTGAGCTGAAAGGCCGTGAGTCCAGGAGGGATTGGATAACGGGGCAACGTAACACATACCAGATTTTCGACTCCCTGATAATTGACAATGTAGTCCTACATAGACCAGTGTGAGCTTAATTCGATAGGGGATCGGAAGGATCTTACAGCATCGCCGTTGAATACAATGACCCGGACGCCCGAATTGGCAACGAGATCCAGATGCGGGAGACTCGTGCGCATCCAATCACCTAAATCGCAATTAAACCACTGCCAAGATAAAAGTGAAGTTTCGCCACTCACCTGTGGCGGCGAAATTGCTGTAGACGTCGGTATTCGTCATCTTCCAAGCGGTTTCTGCTCCAATGGTCGTCGGCGATGGACGCGAGGTACGACGCGATATCAGGGGGTATGGGTCATCCGAGCCCGATCGCACATCATAGACCTGGCCCACGCAACTGTCAGAGTATGCGCGAATATTTCCTCTGTTTTCAACATACATCAAAATTCCCAGCAAGCGGCGATAATATGTTGTTGTTGCAGTTGCTTTGAGCGGCCGAGCAGACCGAGTTGGATCCTCCATTATTGCAAGCTGTGATCTGCCAGGTTCCCTTGAGTTGACTGTTTCAAATGCATACAATTATAATACGCACCCGGGCCTTGCAGCCAGTCGTCGCCGTAAAGTACGAAGTATTCGCGCGGGTGACGGTAGAAGTCGAAACTAGCTGTCTGTATGGGTTCGTAAGCGCGTATGAGATATAGCCGGGATATTGTGAGAGCCCATCCTTGGATACTGGAATGAGCTCAATCAAAGAAGGACTATTCATGGGTACACACAGTCAACCCGTTTCCGATTCCCAAAACATGAAGATTAAGATGTATGCCGGTGATGGTGCCGGCGGCGATAGCGGCGTTTTGGGACAGGAAATGTGCCGCAAAGACGGGTCCATAATGACCACCGTAACTGGAAAAGACCTGAGAAATGGGTCCAACGGGGAACATATAGACGCTTACGATTCCGTCCAGAGCGCCAGCCCGTTTGCGGCTAGATGGGTGAACCTGGGATCAGACAGGAATATCTGGAGGAACTCCAGACGTCTTCGGCTGCTGCCTGCGAGGTCCCGACAGTCTCAGTTCCGTGAGAGAACCCGACACCGACAGGCTGGTCGATGAAGAGGAAATTCGATTCGCTGTTCCAAGAATAGGGATTGAGCGTGACGGATCGACTATCGTTAGTGATTCGGCAGGGCCCGAGTTCCTGCAGAAGTCCAATCATGCTCGAGCTTCCGGGCTGCGAAGATTATGTGAATCATTCACCACGAAGTAAGCAAGTGCTGCCTACGCCTCCATTAAACCAGAGCGAAAGTGGCGCAGTAGCAGCATTTTTTCCGCGAATCAAGTACCAAAACCTCGAGAACAAGCTCAAAAAAGGACGGCGCGAAGGATGTAATATTCATACCAGATACTCTGTGCCGCCGTCAGATCTCCGTATCCGGACGCCTGGTAAACATTCGGGGTCGTTTCTGGTAAGATATGTGTGAGTAATAGCAGTCGCCGAAAGCCAACAACTCAGTCAGACACACCACAGATTCCTGAGTTTTCTACCGTCCGCAATTTCCCTGGAGTAGTGGCCAGTGGCTCCAGGGCAGGCTTCGTCTTGACCGTCTGGTGTCCTACCCCACCGATTACTCCATCGATTACCGGGATTTGTCCGGGGCTCTTCAACGCCAAGACAGACGATATCGACGCCAGCAGCGCCAGTGAGGGTAGCAACATGATAAGGAGAGGTCGTGCCATCGAGGCGTTCAGAGACCGTTATAACTTGTTCTCGTATCTAGCGCCGGTATCACGGCAGGAAGTGCAGAAGAACTGTGCCATGCGGAGGAACGATGTGGTCGTCACTAAATATAGTCGGTATCCCCCGGAACATGTGATGGCGACTTACTTGGTATGATGAGCATGTGCGACCTGGGGATGTGGAAAATTGAAGGAGGACTCCGAGGAAGCGAAGGGAGGTAAGAGGGAGTGGCGAGAGGGGGGACAGCGATGTGGAACAGGCCGGACTAAGTCAAGAATGTTATGCTAGAAGATATATTTCGAGGCTCGTTGACTTTATTCCAGCGCCGTCACATGCCTTGGCGTGTGACCGTCGCGCCAGTCGCGCACAGTCAACTACATACAGTAGTAGTAGTGCTGATTAGCAGGGTATTGAGAATTGAGAATGGACATAACTGGCGCCTGAAACTCGGTATATTGCGCTTTCAACACCATCGGTGGGCTTCGTGCAGATCCCAATCGCGTTGGATATGTGGAGAAACAGCGGCGGACGTTGGTTGTGCGCCTTGAACGCACCGTGACCGGTTGATTCTCGGTCCGCTTTGCAATCAGGATGTCGGTCACTCGCACGGAAGAGGCCCTTTGTCTATTACAAGGCAATCGTTGGTGTGGAATACGACGACCGTTCATGACGTGCAACAAATCTTGAAGTTATAATGGAAGGTTGGCGCTAGTTCATCCGGTAATCGAATGCACAAGGGCTGTGGCTGAAGATGGGGAATGTTCATATGATAATATAATCAGAACCTGAAGCCGCCGAACAACTGTATAATAAGCGCGGAAAGAAAGAGTAGGAATATCGCCTACTGGTGTAGCTCGAAGAACGGAAGGGTTAACCTCCTGTATTTCCCTGACAGATAGATTGAACGAGACGAGACATATGATCCGGAATCCACGCACCGCATATTATTTATTCCATAGCTTCGGCCTTCACCTTCATTCCAATTCGGCCCAGGGTGGCATTTGAAATATCGCGGGGAGGCGATCCCAAAATGACTGCAGGGCCTCCTGGTGGTCCAGCTTCATCTGGGGAAGACATACGTCGCATGAACTACCCAAGCGTATATCGAAATCCTCGTCAACCCAGATGTTCAATGGCATCATGTCCTCGCGCCACAACTCGCTCGCACGACGGGCGGCGAGCCGCACCATGATACATTCAGTGGATAAGCAGCCGTCAAAAAGATCCCACAGAAATGAGAGGACCACCGATGTTTCCGTGCTGAGAGAACGCATTGCGATGAAAGCCGATAATTGATCGCTCTCGCTAAGTTTGACCTGAGAGCCGTGATAAATGTAGCCACGTAGAATGGCAGCTTCGTCAAAGGCGGCACACAGCCTGTACATAGCAGTGGGGATGATCCATTCAGCGGAGACTTGCTGGGCGAGCAGGATGATGGGAATTGTCTCGCTGTCGTCATAGGGCCACGAGCGGAGTTTATCAACGGAATGGTAGTCTTCAAGTTTTGTGGGATGTGCAGATGAGAGATGCACGAGTGCACGCCTTCGAAGCGCTTCCACTTCGTATTTGTGGCTCATACGGAGAACCCCAGCCAAAATCGGGAAGGTGGTAGAGGCCGGAAAAGGATTGAAGAATCTGTTCTGAAGTCAGCGCATAGAGAAACCAGGAATACGACTTGCGCACTCGTAGTCGAATAAGGCCTTCAGAAAGTAGCTCACATCCTCCGCACTGTCTGGCAGGCGGACAAATGGGCATCCAAACATCATTTCTGCATCGGCCGGAGTAGGAATGGACAGCATGTCGCGAAAAACTGCTGATCGTGCGGCTAGGATATCGCGAGAGACGCGAAACAAAGTCGCCTCGGCTTGGATGATGAGGCCGCAGTCCTCAAACCAGAGACCTTCAGCACGCTGAGGCTCGGAACTTTCGGAAACGGAGGGGATGTCCATTGTCGTGGTCAAGAGACACGTGAGTGCAGCCACAGTCGCATACAAAGGCTCACCGCCACCGGCAACTTTAATATCTCCATGAGTTCGGAAATTTCCAGTATCGAAAATTAATAAATCCGGAACAGAGCATAAAAACTGCAACTCAACCGAGAATTCCCAGGCCACCGATACTGGCCAATTTCAAGCGGAGTTGATTGACATATTGCATAGCTTGGTTTTAGACACTAGCCAAACCATATAATTGAAGAAAAAAGTTCGAAGGAAGAAAGGATTGTTACATGATTCCAGATTTCATATCGATGTAGGACAAATTGAGAGCAGGGCATAGAAAGCAACGAGAACTAGCGCGGAGGGCAAAAAATTATGACTCAACTACCAAAACATCCCAGCTCGGCAGCCCAAATATTCCCGGTAGTCAATCCCACAGCGATTCCTCGTCTTTGTGATGCGCGAGATATAGTGCGTGGCAACAGCACCCACGCAAATTCAACACGCCCCACCGATTTCGCTCCCAGACCTCCAGGGGTATCGAAATAGCGCGTCCAGGCCTGCTCTGATTCGCTCCACCGCGCGTTTGGCTTCCGATTCAAACAATTTTTAAACGCCGGTAGAAGTGCAGCCCGGAGAATCGCATGGTTCGCAGATAAAGTCCAACATCTCCGACGTCGCCCTGTTTACCAGTTCTCTCGACCCTTCAATTATCGCAATTTATCCTCCGCGGTGGGACCCGAGGCATGAATGATGTCTCCGCCTTCACTCGCAAAGGCGGTACAATAATGTGGTGGGTAGGACCCACAGAGCCGAGATTTCGCGCGCGAGCTACAATATGAGGATATGACTTCTGTACCACGAGACGATATGGGACTCCTCGCGGTGCCAATCGACCAGCGTAGTCGGATGGATGGAAGACAGATGGATCAGGGCGCGCTTACGGTGGGCGGCAATATTTGTTGCTGAGGCGGAGAATCCTCGCCAGGATTGGGAAAGTCGTCTCCCGCCGTGAAGGGTCCGAAAAATCTGGGAATGAAATATCAGCAGAACAGATGGCGCTTGAAAAGGGGGGCTCACGGATGTTCGAAGATTGCTTTCAAGAAGTATCCTTATCGTCTGCGTTCTCGGACAGACGGACCCAGCGGCAAGCGCTCGTGTTTTGGGGGTGACGATGGGACTGCGCCCCCTACGGATAACATCGAGCGGAAGATGCTGGATTGAAGGACAAGTACATCAGACGCGGCACGGAGACTGTCGTCTCCGCCTAGATAACGAGATCTCCAGCCTTGAACCACAATCCGGTGGCACGCTTGAGGTCGGACCGAGAGGGGTGCTTTAATGCCGAAGGGCGTATCAATCGGACGGGCGGGGCCACCTCCCATCGATGGGCGATATGTGGTAGGCGATGGCTGAGTGGTGGCGGGAGAAGAACAAAGAGCAAAGGAATGTTTGATTGACGCGCACGTGTGGTAAATAGTGAGCAACAGCTTTACTTTAAACTCGAACCGGGGAGTAGTATTAGGCGCCGACGGGTGAGATGGACCTGGGAAGTAATAAATGCGAGTCGGGGATGTCTAGTCGTAATGATCCGCTGGCGCTTTGTAAATATATGAGTTGGTTGGACGGAACAAGGTGTGACTGTCGAAAAATAAAACCAGGACAGCAGTAGTCGTTGAGATTGACATGCAGTAGAAGCTATGAATGAGAAGGAAGGTCAGCAAGGGCGACCTGATACCTGATAGAAACATACGGAGATTTATTTGAGGGCCTCCTCCTTTATTTCTCCAATTCGCTCCACTCCGGAAGCCCGAAAGTCCCTGGGAGGCGGTCCCAGAGAGATTTTTTGGCCGCCTTGTGTTTATTCTTCATCACTGAGAGGCACCAATCGCAGACCGCAAAACGCCTCCGGATCCCATTTGGACTCGTTCCATATCCCCAGAGGCAGTACCACAACGACGTCAAGCTCATATCTACTCTCGCGTTCGGCGCTACGTAGAGCGTAGATCTTTGACGACGTGCAACCAGCCGCGTCTTTGCAGCCATCCATCTCTCGCGGCCAGAGGAAATCCAACATCTCGCCTGTAGAGGTTGTGCTCAAGGTCCGCATAGCCGTTATCAGATTAGCTTTGTACTCACTGCGTTCCGTGGGCACCGAGGCAAGGTCTGCGGCCCTGTGCTGAGGTGTGCCGAGAGCCCGAGGCAGGCACGTGGCGATGACGGCGGCACATCGCGGCAGACCTCGGCACAGGCTGCGCGTCCCTGTGCTGCCGCCCTGCCGCCATCAGCCCAAACTTATTGCCAAACAGCCACAACGCCTCACTCAAGACGCACTTTTTTCACTAGCATGGATTTCAGTGCCGCACGGACCTTCCCTGGCCATGAACGGGGTCAAACGGAGCTTGGAAAAAATCTGCAGATCTCCGGCCACACCTCGGCAGAGCCTGTGCCTCGGCGCCCAGGGAACGCAGTGAGTACTCCGGGCTCATATGTAGGCTGTTGACTATGTGAAGTTCGACCGTAACCCCGACAACACGATAGAGTGCAGTGGGGAGAATCCGAAGTGCGGAGACTTGGACGAGCGAGAAGCGCGATTTCAAGGGAGACCCCATGGGACCACGTAATCGACTCAAAATCGACTTCAGTCCTTTATCTTCCCATCCACGAAGAGTGCTGAAGATAAATGAATCAAAGCGCGCTTTCGCAGAGCCTCGGCATCGTATTTGTGGCTCATGCGCAGCACACTGTCGAGAATGTCGAACGTCGTGGCGCGGGAAAGGGGCTCAAAAAATCTAGTTTCACAGTTCAGTGTTTCATTTGATATCAGGTAGAACAAATCGTACTCATAATAAACCAAGGCTTTTAGAAAATATGTGATGTCCTGCGAAGGGTCCGGTAAAACGGACGAAAGGGCATCCAAGCATCATGTCTGAGTCAGGCAGAACAGGAAGGGACAGCATGTCGCGGAACACGAGTGAGCGGGTGGCAAGAAAGTCGCGCGAGACGAGAAATAACGTGTTCTCCGCTTGGATAATGAGACCAGTCTTCAAACCACAAGCCCTCTGTGCGCTCGAGATCCGGATTCCGGGACGACAATCGGGAGAGAATCCTGGATTGGAGGTCCCGGATGGGAAGTATCCTGAGCATCCATAGTCGATACGAACTGGAAGTCGTTTACGGTTGTCGTAGAGCAAAGCTTTGTGCCGGCCCGGCCCGGAGCTGCATTGCAACACCATGTTTGGTCCGTTTGGTTGCTGTTTGTCGTTCTGTGCGATGCGGCGGCATTCGTCGGAATAAATAGGGTTAGAATGAACCTGCAAGTGATCTCGGATAACAGCAAATCTGAACAGAAGCAAAACAAAGACACACATGTTTGCACACCCAAAAGATCGCCGACCAACTTCGTGGACCCGACCCAGATTTTCCCTTGATCCACTATACTCCCCTCATTCAAGAATTGGCGGCAGCAGTCTGGCCCGAGGTATTCCCCCCGGCATTTCCCGATGCGGACTTGTAAAGTAGTTGGCACTTCATCGCCGTTGTCATATCCCCGTAAGATTTACTGAAAGCGTACATCCCTTGCGCATATTTTAATTCACATGGCTGATATTGCACTTCAACCTTATACGTCCCGCATTTTTCTCCCACTCACGACGGCACCCACTCAGCGATTGCAGAAGGGGGCTGTCATCCTCGACTTTTATTAGACCCCGCCTTCCCGTAAGGCACGACTTTACCCGAGCCAATCTACTTTCAGCTCTTGTGCAATATTAGCGGAGCGATCGCATTTATCGCGACAAACTGCAGCCGCCCTTCCGATGTATCCCTGGCCGCGCGCTCCTCGCTGTTGCGTCTGCTTTGGCGTTAGCTGTGCCACATACTGGATGGTCCCGGCATACAAAAGCTGAGTGAGGTAAAGCGTTCCGGGACAGAAGTGCAATCTAAAGGTAAATCCAGACCTAGCTTTTGTGCGTACTAATGCTGACTTGGTCGAATTTACAGTATGATGCGAAGGCTTAATGAAAATATTACGGGGGAATCTCGGGCTTATTCGAACGCGACAGATTACGCTCTCGGAATATACCGCCGGGCATATGTACTCGAACGTCATCTCAGTGGTGTCGTTGAAAGTACCAGATACCTTTTTAAATCATATGTACGAGTTCCTGCAATGATAAAGCAATCTGATTTTCCAATGATCAGATGACAGCTTTCTTCCAAGACAGAGATAGAAGAAGTGGACGCCTCTCTGGAAATTCTGTAACGGCGAAACACTTCTTGCTGAGTCCAGTAACTCCGCGCCGTCCACGCCAGAAAGTTCAATGCATATGATCGTCGTGCCGCCCGCAGGCGTAATTTCCGTGCTGTCAGGCAAGATTACCTCATGAAGCATGGTCGACAATAAGAGTTAACCGCCACCGAGGTGCCTTGCCCCCGGTATAGCGTAACCAAGCTCTGAATTTGCAATCGTAGAATGTCATTGAAATAAAAATACAGTTGAGGTTCCGGAATCCAGACCACCCACCCACTCTTTACCCTCCTTCGTAGCATTAAGCATATGCATAGGACTGCGCTGGCGCCTCTAGCGCCGCCCAGAATCGTGAATTATACGCGTGCGAGTAGTCG